>OY744520.1:90175132-90197632 GCA_963556195.1 Sepiola atlantica | reverse complement strand
AAACAGGGTTGTCAACGTGATTATTCCATATATACCAAATATATACATACATGCACATATACACATAGTTTCTACATAGGTATAAAAGCATTCTCTAATATATATATAGTAGAGATATTACACACATGCATAGCAAAGCACATACTCTAATATACATACGCCACCATACACACAGACGCAATTAGATATTTATATATATACAATACACGCATGATCGCATAGGCGTACACTCAACCAGACATATGTATGATCTTATATACAAAGAAAGTCATACAAATATACACGCATATTACATACACATACTTATAAACATACAATAACACATATCGATTGACGTATTTTCATGTTATAATACACATAGCAACACGTACAGATGCATCATATGTTGAAATAGCGGGTGAATGTCTGGACCCCTTTAGAATTAAATTATCCAGGTTCGAAAGAATCTGTCGTAGAATTTCTTGTAGTGGATCCATGCCGTGGCTATGTTTTTTGTTCTACTTTTTACCTTTTTCAGGATCTTTTGGTCAATGTATAACAGGTCATGCGTCCCTCTTTTTCTATCTGTCCTCATTTAGTAAACGATTATTAATGGAGTGATTGATCTGTTCTCAGAGTTGTGCCGTTAGGAATTTCTATATAGTTAATAAACAGGTTATTGTTTGGTAGTAGCTTAGGATCGTTTCCTTTTCGGTCCCTTTTTGTATTAATGTAGTTTTTTTGTCATCAATTCTGATATATCCGTTTCGTGAATACATTTTCTCAAGTTTTGCGCTAGCCTTTGATGTAGGGTCGTAAATTTTAAAAACCAGTATGCGTGTATGCCATTGTGGCCTGGTATTTTCAATTTGCCATTTTTCTTAGGGTTTCCCCGAGTATTTCTTCTTGCTTGAGCATCTGTCTTGCTTGATATGCTATCTTTTGTTCTGTTGCATGATAGTCAGTAGCCATTCCCTATAGATTTTTCTTCGGGGTTGTTTCTGTAGTAGCACTCCATTACCAGTCTATTCTATTTCGTGGCCTATTTCTTCTCTATAGGATTTTGGATTATTGTTTTGTTTATTTCGGCTTTCCCGTATTTGCTACGTATTATTGTCGTAGCTGAAATTGAAGAGGTTACTTACCTATTTATCCTAAAATAAGAGGGGCAAATATTCACAGAGTTCAGAGTGGGTGCCCCATGGTGGCAAACAAGGGAGCATCTGTCGATCTTGACACTCAGACCTTTATTCGTGGTCTGACAGCCTTTATCTCATATATGTGGCATTAGTCATATTTTGGTGTATATAGCTACACTATGTCCATGCTAACTCCACCTGTGATCACCGGGATAGTGTTTATCTCTCACTTTTATGAGTGATGTGCACTATCATACGAACAGAGACAAGTGACAATTACAACAGACGAGGCACAGTTGCATATGTGTATATAATATAAAAGGTTTGCACATCTTTTAGAAAACATTTTTAAAGGTTATTTGTAGAATTTAGAAACCAAGAACTGTTGTTTCCTTTCTTACATATTGAATAATTAATAAAATATGCATAAGAGATATGTATTTTAAAAAAATCACTTTATTAATGATTTAATATATAAGAAAAAAACAACATTTCTAGGTTTCTAAATTCTTCACACACACACACACACACACACACACACACACACACACACACACATATATATATATATATATATATATATATATGATAAAGAAAAGAGGAAAGTGTTACGACGTAATGGAAATTGAAAAAGGAAAACAAAAAATATTACTTATGTATTCATCAACGTTTCGAACTTTAATTGAATAGTCGAATATCTATGTATCTCATATAAAGATCAAGTGTTAGCGACAGGAAGGGGCCCCTTCATTTTGGAGAACTTCGAGTCAAGTAAAATAAAACAAATAAATATATATATATATATATATATATATATATAAAATAAATAAAGTATGAAACTAAAAGTATACTTTTAGAGAATTGAACCTATAGTGAAATGGTTTAAGCTCAATATACAAGATAGAGCAATTATAAAGATAAATGAAGGAAAAGAGATAAAGATGTACGCATTACAAATCTATTTCATCTTAGATTGTCCAAAAAGGTGTATTCGATAAAAAACATGTTTATTCTTTCTTTCCTTAAGCCAGTCTATACAAAGATTAAAATCTTATTATCAGAAGAATTACATAGATGAATAAATTGGCAGTGGAATAACCAAAATTCAAAATTTAAAAAAATATACAGTAACGGAAAGTAAGAATGCGCGTGTAAAAAAAGTTATATATATATATATATATATATATATATATATATATATATATATATATATATATATATATCATTTAGGCAAACATTATTAAATAACACGGAGTGGTTTTGTTTGATACGACTTTTTTTTATTTTTTCAATTTTCCGAATTGTCCATCTAATTTTTCGGTCAAATTGATGTAAATATGATCCATGGGTTTCTTGTTCCATTCTTTTTTCTTTTTTGCAAGTACTTTCGATTTGAATCGTCAAATCATCTTCAGGCGATATTAGTTTTAGTGTCTTTACAAATTATGACTTTACTGTTGTGCTCATTTTTGAATTATAACGGCAAGTAGTTATAACTTGAAAAAGCGTCTGTAAAGTTGAAATGTACATGAGAGCGTGATGGCGTTCTACACATATGAGAGATTTAATATATATATATATATATATATATATATATATATATATATATATATATATATATATATATATGTATATATATATATGTGTGTGTGTGTGTGTCTATGTGTGTGTCTTCGGTTAGAAATATTAGAATGTCATTTTAACTCTGAATTATTTATTTTGTTTTAAAACTCTATCTTAAAATATATTGAGTTCTCTGTGCGTGCACAATCCGTTATCTTGTATCAGATCTATTACGACCGTAACAAGTTGATTCTTCATGTTATATATATATACACACACATATATATATATATATATATATATATATATATATATTTGCGCGTATGTGTTTTGTGTTGACAGTGCGTATTATGGATCGCCGCGTTCTTGGTTAGTCATCCCTAATTTCATAGTCCTAAATCTCTCTCGACGCCTCGATGTCCGGGGTGGTAGGTAAGTCGCAGGGGTGGCACGTTGTCCCCGATTCTCGAAATATAGGCTCTGTAATTTACATTACTAACCAATCAGTCATCGCTATTGTTATGGCGAGTGACGTGCTCTGCGTTTTGCGGTTGGTCGGTTCTCGTTACTCTCTCCGAAGCGACGGCCATTTTGAAAAAAAAAAAGAAGAAAAAGCCGCCGCTTTCGCTTGAAAGGCCAGTTGCTTTGCTTCGTTGGTTGCCCCATCGCTTCAATAGTCACAAATGCAGAAGAACAAAATAAAACAACGTTTCTCTTTTTTCTTCTTTTTTATTTATATAAATTTTATATTTCTTATTGTCTTTTTTTGTTTGTTCGTTTCATTCATTTTTGCTTCATTCGTATCCTTTTTATTTCTCTTTCTGCATTTTCCTTTCTTAGGTGTTCTTTTTTCTTTCTTTCCTTACTTCTTTCTTTTCTTCTATCTATATTTCTCTCATTCTTTCCAGCTTGGTATATTACCTATTCCCTTTCTTTTCTCCCCTTTCTCTTCCCTGTCTTTTCTTTCTTTCTTATTATCACGGGTTTATTTCTCTACAACTTTTCATATCTGTCTTCCTTTCTTTTTTCCTATTTATTTACTTTACTTCTTTCCACATTTTTCTAATTATTCTATTTACTGTACGTTTTCATTCATCTATCTTTTATGCTTTATTTATTTTTAGTTCGATTTCTTAACCATCTATCTATGTATCTATTACGTTTTCTATTTTCATCTCTTTCTTTTCAACCTTTCTATTTCTCTCTATACATAATATTATTTCATGTATATGTACACATAATATTATAAGGTGATATAATATATTACGTCTATATATTTTTAGTATTTACTTTAAGCGGTAATACGTGGGTAGAGCTTAGTAGTAGTATGAATATATCAATAGCAAGTAAGCTACACAGACACGTTCATGTTTCATTCCAAAATGAAATCATCAGGCTAAATTCGTGGATGCATTTTTTGCGATTGCTTTTATAATTTCAGTAGTATATCTAAGATTTGTTGTTATTATCACTCCCTTCCCGGACATTATTTTAATTGGCTAATGACTATACGCCTCTCAAACAGTAGCCTGATAGTCCTTCGTCTGAGGAGCATTTTGGTTCCCCTTATATATATATATATATATATATATATATATATATATATATATATATATATATATATATAATTTATTTAGATACTGTATATTACATATTTCAGCAATGTACCGCGGTTTCATCCAAAAGGGTTTCATCCATTAAATTATATTAGCTCTCTTATATGATCGAGCATTTTATTTGATTTCTTTTCATATACAACCTGACTCTCCTTCTCTCTCTCTCTCTCTCTCTCTCTCTCTCTCTCTCTATATATATATATATATATATATATATATAGAGAGAGAGAGAGAGATAGAGAGAAAGAGAGACCTTCTTACTATTTTACTGTATTTTGTCTTTCTGCTAATTTTCATTTTAGTTTAAATTCATATCTTTTGTTATTGTCAATCAACGTCATGTGTTTTCTTTACTTACTAGGAGTTTTCTCAAAAGTCATCATCAGCGATCGCTCACTGGCAATGACCAGTTGTGCACCCTGGAATCTGAATGACAACAAGTTTCCGTAGATTTCCAGCACTCTTTATACCGTTGCTAATAATTTTGCGTTATAGCAACAGCCTTTGCCAATGAATCCTAGCTGGCAATACACATTGGTCTTATTTGGAAATTAAGTGACACTAAGCCTCTCCAATATCCCAGTATTCTCCACACCCTTCCAATGGAGACTCGGTTGGTGCTTTTTCCCCCTGTCTTTCCATTGTTCTTCAATGTTCATGACTTTTTTGTATGGTACCAGCAGATGTCAGTGCCACCTCATGCGTCTGTGTTTTTTGTGGGCACAGAGTTTCAGTTCATGAGATTTACATCAGTTGTTTATTATTATTATGTACTCACTCGGAGTTATTACACTAGTCACCATCAGTGATTGCTCACCGACAACAACATGTGGTTTTCCCTGGAGTCTTAGTGACAACAATCCTCCTCAGATTTCTAGTACTCTCAACATCTTTTCGATACCCACCGCAAATGATATTGCGGTAGTGCAACAGTCGCCTGCTATTGATTTTTCGCTGGCAACCATCATTGCTCTCCTCTGGGATTTGGGTGGCAATAAGCCTCCGCAAGGTCCCAGTACTCTCCGCACTATTCCAGTGGAGGTCTGAGTAGTGCTCTCCTTCCTCGGTCATCCCTTCCTTCTTGATCCTTTACGACCATTTTGTGTGGTATCAGCCGAGGCTTGTGCCATCACTTTTTTGGGGGAGCAGTTTATGAGAGTTCTTACAATTTATGTTCGTTGGTTCGTGCTGTGGTGTTCTTCGTCTGGTTTTGTTTTATTCCTATTGTAACTCCCATGTGGCTGGTTTCCATTTGTAACTTATGCGGGTTGGTTTCCGTATTCGAGGACTTTCCTGAAGATTACAGCCGTTTTGATCATCGCCGTCCTTTGTATGGTCTCAGTGATCCCTTTGATTCCAATTTCTCCCAGTCTTTTCTCCAGGTTTGTAGGACTGTTCCTAGTGCTCCTACAATTATTGGTTTTATTTTGACTTTCTTAATGTTTAATATTCCTTTCAGTTCTCTGGCAAGTTCTGTGTATTTTCTTCGTTTTACCGTCTCCTTCATCTTCACTCTGTGGTTTGCGGGAACGGCGAAGTCGACGTTTGGCAGGAATTTTCCTTCTTGTCGATTATTATGACATCCGGTCTCCTTGCTTGTATGAGTTTATCTGTTTGTACACCCATGTCTCAAAGGATTTGGGGTTTTTCGTTTTCTAGTACTGTGTCCGGTTTATCTTTGTACCATTTGTCTGCGTGTTCTAAATGTAATTGTCTGCACAGTTCCCAGTGTACTGCTTTCCCCACACAATCATGTCTGTTCTTGTATTTTATTTTGCTGCATTGACTTATTATAGGATTTACTGTTTCCTCTCTTTGCACACACAGTCTGCATTTACTGTTTTCCTAAGTTTAATCCATTTTACCTTTAATGTAGTTTGTCCTAATCACCTTGTTCTGTGCAGCCGTCAGTAACGATTACGTTTCCCTGTTCAAGTGTCCTTTTCTTTGCCATGCCAAGTAATTTTCGTTGGATTATTCTCTTGTTAGTCTTATAAAGCGTCTATGTAGTTGTTTTTCTTCCCACTTCTCTTTTCCTTTTGTTTCTCACCGAGTTGTTTGTTAGGGTGGTGTCTCTTGCTACGCTTATTAGTATTGCCGTGTTCTCGGTTATGTATTTCTCCAGCTCTTTTGTTGTGTATCTTCCACACAATCTTCTATGCTTACAAGTCCTCTTCCCCCATTCGTTTCTTTTCATGTATAGTCTGTCCGCATAGTTTTTTGGGTGTAGTGCATGTTTATTAATTTTCTAGTCCTCTGATCAAGGTGCCTGAGTTCTTTTTTAGTCCAGCCTATGAATGGTCCAGAGTATCTTATTAGTGATACTACCCAGGTGTTTATTCCTTTTACTAAAATTCTGCTATATAAGTTTGTTTCTAAGAGTTTTCTTGTTCTTCCTTATTATTCTTTTCCCATTTTCTCTTTCATTTCTGTAGAGTTTATGGTGTCTGCTTTTAGAACACCCTAATATTTATAGCTATCTTGTTCGCCAAGCGCCCTCATATCCTTATTGTTGGGCAGTTCCATGCCCTCTGTCGTCTCCAGTTTTCGTCTCTTTCATCTTTATCAGTGCACATTTTTCCATTCCGAAATCCATTTGAATATCCTGACTGAAGATTCTGGTCGTATTTATCAGCTCTCATGACCCTTTTTGCTTATTGCAAATAGTTTGAGGTCGTCCATGTACATGAGGTGGTTTATTCTTTGTTCTGTGTCTGTAAACTTTTATCAGGCATCACATCTTCTGAGTATGTAGTTGAGTGGCATCATGGCTATTATAAATAGTAGTGGTGATAGGGATTTTCGTTTGAAAATGCCTCTGTGTATGTTTATCTCAGTCAGGTGTTGTCCTCCAGCTGTCAGTTGTAGTCTCCATGCTTCCATGGCTTTCTTAATAAGATTAATAATCCTGTCGGGTATTTTGTATATCTTTAAACATTCAATTATCTATTCTTGAGACAGTATTATTATTATTATTATTATTATTATTATTATTATTATTATTATTATTATTATTATTATTATTATTATTATTATTATTATTATTATTATTATTATTATTATTATTACTATTATCATCATCATTCTTTTTACTGACAAGAGGTTCTCATACAAGCCATTATCAGTGATTGCTCACTGATAATAACTGATGGGTTATCTTGAGTCTGAGTGACAACTAGTCTCCCTAGATTTCCAGTACTCTCCACCTCTTTCGATAACAATTGCAAATGACTGTCCATTGATTTCTCGCTGACAACGACCATTGGCCTTTCTTGGGCTTTAGATGGCAATAGGTCTCCGCCTGGTCCCAGCACTCTCCGCATATTTCCATTAGCTAGCTAGTGCTCTCCCTCCTCGCTCCTTCAATTCTTTTTTACACTTAACCACTATTTCCTATTTCATTTGGGGGGCACAGTTGAATAGATTTCTTGCAGTTTCAATTCCCTTAGGTTCACGTGGTATTCCTTCCATGTTTTTGTTTTCTTTCTCTTGCAATTTCCACGTGACTTGTTAGCGTTTATAGTTTATTTGGGTTGGTTACCGAATCCTAGAATTTTCCTTAAGATTTCAGCTGTTTTCATCATTGTCGTCCCGTGTATAGTCTCAGTTTTCCCTGTGATTGTAAGGTCTCTTAGTATTTTTTCCGTTTTTGTTTGGGACTGTTTTTTGTGCTCCTACGATTATTGGTATTATATTAACTATCTTCCTATCACCTATTTTTTAGAGTTCTCTGGCAAGTTCTACGTATTTGCTTGATTTTTCAGTCTCTTTGTTATTTACTCTTTGGTCTGCTGGGACGGTACATCTACAATTTGTCATATTTTTTTCTTTTGTAAATCATTATGATGTATAGTCCCCTTGCTTTGTTGAATTTTTCTGTTTGTACATCCATGTCTCAAAGGACTTTGTGATTTTTGTTTTCCAGTACTGCTTCCGGTTTTTGTCTGTACCATTTGAGTGCATGTTCAAAATGCAATCGTTTGCCTTGTTCCTAGTGTACTGCTATTCTCTAGTCAGTTGTGTCTGGTCTTGTATTTTTTGTGTTTGTTTGCTGCATTCACTTATTATGTGATTTACCGTTCTGTCTCTTTGTCCACAGTCTACCTTTATTGTTTTCGTGGGTTTGATTGATTTTAGCTTAATGTGGTTAGTTCTTATCGCATTGTTGCGTGCAGCTGTCAGTAGTGATTCCGTTTTTCTGCTCAAGCGTCCTTTACTTAGCCATGTGTTTTTATAAATCTCATTCGTCATTCTTATGAATCGTCTATGTAACTGTGTTCTGCACACTTCTCTTTTTTTGTCTTTTTGTTTCTGATTTCACAGATTCCTGAATTGTTCTTTATTATTAATTATTATTATTATTATTATTATTATTATTATTATTATTATTATTATTATTATTATTATTATTATTATTATTATTATTATTATTATTATTACCATTATTATTAGTATTATTATTATTATTATTATTATTAGTATTATTATTATTATTATTATTATTATTATTATTATTATTATTATTAACATTATTATTATTATCATTATTATTATTTTATCATTATTAATTATTATTATTATTATTATTATTATTATTATTATTACCATTATTATTAGTATTATTATTATTATTATTATTAGTATTATTATTATTATTATTATTATTATTATTATTAACATTATTATTATTATCATTATTATTATTTTATCATTATTAATTATTATTATTATTATTATTATTATTATTATTATTATTATTATTATTATTATTATTATTATTATTATTATTATTTAATCTTCTCGAGTTTTTTTATTCTGTACTAAGTTATATCTAGGTTATTTCCCACAGAGAAACGACACTAAATATACAAACTATTAAAAGTATTGTAAACGTGTATGAACTCTGTAGATCTAATTTCCGATGACAGGTCTTTGCGTTTCTATCATGATGTGCGTCACACTTTTCAGACTCTTTGTGTTCTATTGATTCCAAATGCTGTCCGAATATCTACCTACCTTCGCTTCCTCTGTCTTGTACACTCTTCTTCTCAGCAGGTGTTGCTATGTCAATTAGTGGCAACGCCTGTGTATTTTTGTGCATTAAAGTAATATTGGGTTGGCTCTACTTCACCTTATCGTCTCTGTAGATAATTGTATCCTAGCTAGTTCTAATAGTTCTATTACCACCGACTGTCATGAATTGGTATTCTTACCATTAATCAGTACACTCTATTCTGTATCATCCGAATATCTACATCCGTACCGATAGTGCCCCATTATTGATGGGTTTCATGTGCCAGATTATTCCCATTGTTTTGATTCTGTTTCTTTTAAATCACAGATCTTACGCATGTATCTAGGGTTAGCCAGCAGCTAGTGCTATTAATAACATATTCTGATTTGGAATATTCAGGCTGCTGTTCTCATCTTGAATGTTATTCGTACAATGTTTCGACCGATGCAACCTCCGACCTTCTTTAGATGCATCTTGTCGAACTCGGGAATTTGTACGGAATTTCGAACTGAACACTTCATGTAATTTACGGAGGGTAGATAACTCTCGTTCCGTCAACCGCCATTCCGTACAGATTTTCTAGTTTGCCATAAAGATTCCCGAGTTGGACAAGACGGACCCCAAAAAGCGCTCTACCGAGGCCACTATAAGTAATTAACTACGGCCCGTTAGCTGGGAATGACGTCATGCTTTGCAGTGACCAACGAGATCTGAATCTCTAAAATGTAAAAACATTTTGAACCCTTCCTTCACTTAAAAATCCATCAAAATTCAGGAAATCAACCAATTTTAATGAAATTTTCAGTTGTGTTCGCTGTTCGTTTTGTAACACTTTAACTCTTCAAAATTGAAAACAAATAAACGGTGACTAATTTAAAAAAACGTTAACAAACAATAAATAAATAAAAACGATAAGTTAGTTTAAAAATGAAAACACACGAAAAAAATACAAAACAAAATACAAAAAAAAAATAAGTTCAAACAAATAATTTAAAAACAAAAAAAACAATAAAGTTACTAGTGCAGAAATTTTTTTAAATCAAACTTTTAGAAAATCTGGTTAATTTAGTTGAATGTTTCGATAGTGATATTTGCGTATAACACAATCATTATTTAGGATATCATTTGATGAGCTCCAAATAAGCATTTTTTCAAGTTTCTCAATAGTGTGACGCTCACCACAAGAGTCAACATGAAAAGAAATTAATGTGGTAATGTATGTGGATACCTCATTGCTAAAACAGTTAGATTCGTCTGTAAGGGAATATCTCACTTTTATTGCACCACACACTTACACCGAATGTGTACACCAAACTCATCACGATTGCGCACCTGTTATTTATCAGAAGGAAGTGCAATTAATATCAGACACTATTTCTGACGATTTGAAAGAAATCCACAAAATACGTTTACTTCTCTGAAACACAAAAGAAAGACATATCCTTTTTATTTATTGCGTTATTATCTGTTACAACAGGTGCTACTCTAAAACCTATCTCCTCTAAATAAATTATTACACGTTTGATTATGTCAAATATGTACTCAGCTAGAATACATTTAGTTGGCATAACATGCACAACATTTTTATATTGTGAGAATACACAAGTAAGCATATCACCATATGCACTTGTTGCGGCTTTATTGATGTTGTTGGCTAAGCCAACAACATTACCGCCCTTATAATCAAAATAAGGTTTTAAATGAATTTAACCATAAGTATAGATACTGTGATGTCTTCCCGCATGAGTAACTTTTAATAACTTATAATATAAATGAGAAAATTGTTATCTTGTTGTTCAACTACAGGATTCATAGAGGTTTATAAGGTTAGTCTTCTGATGGTCGAATAACATGGTAAAATTACATTCTTAGTATCTCTTAACAATCTGTACCCTCTAGGGGAGGGGCAGTTATACAACAAGGAAGAAATATCAGCATTTAACTCGAATAATTAACCTTCTTCAATGCCATTAATTTCATCTGTTCGTATATGAATGTAATTGCATTGAAATATTTAAATGACTCATCTTGCACTAATAATAGAAATTACAAGATTAATTTTAATGTAGAAATTACATTTTGAGGTCTGGTTTGCTGTTCTTCTATGTCCCTTTATTTCATGTTCTCCATCAAAATGTGTAGAGTATGTCATCAGTTACATGCATAGGAATTGTATACTCCCTTATAGTATTCGTTTCCACATCACTGCAGAATACATGTACTGCTAAATCAGGTCAAATTACCAGGAACAGAGTGATTTCCTGTTGCCTAATAATACTCCAGTAATTTCTATCAAGAAAATGTAATTTTTTCTACATTTTTAAGAGTTATGAAAGTCTTCTCTTGTTTATACGCGTAGTGTGTAATCACAAGAAATATCAATAAATTAGATGTAAACATTTTTCGGCGGCCGTTCGTCATTTTTTTTACTTCAAAATTGGTAAATCACTTTAACATAAAGTGGTTAATTCGTCGTTTCACAGCGAAAATGGCGGACAATCAATCTGCTGTATTTTCGTGATTTTTTCACACCTTACAACGGACAAAAAATATCGTACAACAACAATCACGAAAATCGATCAAATAATTTTTATCAAATAAAATCAAGGGGAAAAGAAATCACGAGCATTTCTAACGCCAGATAAACTTGAAAACACAAGATCGCCATATTTTATCACGTGACATCTTGATGCTAGTTTTAAATCGAACTAAAAAAAACGCTTTAAAATAAGTTAAAACACAAATAAACTTATCCAGATAGGTACAAGAGAAACTTATTTTACCTTTGGTAGCATTTATTTGTTTTCTATTTGTTTTGCCCCTTTCACGTTCTGTTAGCTGTTGTTATAAATGCCCAACATTACTGTTCACTTTCAAAAGTTTTAATTTCTTAAAGAAATTGTCCGTTTAAAACAATATTATATTTAATTGTATAATTAATTTTATATGTTTTCTTTTATATACTTAATTGTTAATTGTTGATTGAAAATAATTTTTTAATTTAAAAATATATTTAAAGACATAACATTTGTTACATAGTTTGTTGAATAAAGATTCTTTTTATTCTTTTAATAAATTCATCTATGAAACTCACTTCTTGTTTGTATTTGAAAATTAACGAATTTCAACGAAGAATGTAATGAATGTTATTTTTTAAAAATATCTTTAATTAACTATAACTTACTGGATTTGGATAAAAAATATTGATAAAAGAATCTTTTGTAATTTTGTGAAAATTCAACTAAAATTTGCAAAAGAAAAACAATAGGACGTCTTCACTTCAAATATTGAAATATGAAAAACACTCACTCTGCTGTGTTTGATTGCGGTACAATTTCTCACGTCCAATTGCACGTATCCACGTCTCAATTAAGTCCTTTTATTTTGGAAAACGAAAGACATTTACTTTTTGGTTGTTCTTACAATTTCCAACGTAATACGGGAGACCAGGAAGAAGCGAAGTTTACTATTACGACGGCCACGGCTCTACCCTTTAAATTAATTAGCTGCTGCTGTAAATGGAAGAAATATATCGGTTCTAGCGATAATGCAAAGCTGTTCGTAAAACCAAAT
This sequence comes from Sepiola atlantica, assembly GCA_963556195.1. Taxonomy (NCBI): domain Eukaryota; kingdom Metazoa; phylum Mollusca; class Cephalopoda; order Sepiida; family Sepiolidae; genus Sepiola; species Sepiola atlantica. The sequence goes on along the minus strand of OY744520.1, from coordinate 90,184,748 downwards.
AGAGCACTCTTCGGTAGTTAACCGTGGTTATTTAAACAAAAATATTTCGTTTACCCATGTCTCGTGCCTGTGAGCCTAATGGTTAGACTCACATACTGTTAACTAGATGGTCCAGTTTTGATCCTGACTTGAAGCACATGCTACTTTTTATTAGCGTGCCGGTCTTTTCCCCCCTCTCTCTGTCTCTGTCTCTGCCTCTCTCTCTATATATATATGTATGCATATATATATATATATATATATATATATATGTGTGTATGTGTGTGTGTGAGTGTGTGTGTAGTATGCGTAGATAAGGTGATGAGTATAAAAATTGGATAGAGTGCAAAATCTAATAAGTCATGAGTTGTTCAAACAAGGGTAATATAATACAAACTTTTTTCTTTCTTTACCCTTAATCGATTTCCTCTAATTATAAGAATATATTTTGGAAAATTCATGGATTAAGGAAAGGATTTTTTTTATATTACCCTTATTTGAACAATATTGAACTCTATCCATTTTTTTCTCATCCTTCATCTACTCATACTATTGTTCTATCTCGTATATCGAGCTTTGACTATTCACGATAGCATATAATTTTTTTGTAAATACTTTGTCCAATTATATTAGGTAGATCACGAAGTATATAATACTATTCTAGTTATTATATGACCTATGTATTTAGTTATAACATTTAAACTAGCCTTCATCAGAAGAATACAACTAACCACATATACTAATATAATCAACAAAAAAACATTTTTTTAGTAAGGAGTCAACACTTAAAAATGGTCTTTAGACCACTCGCGGATAATAGTTAATGAGTGTCGAGTAGACGGTGAGACAGCACCGGGATAATTGGTAATGATGGTGGAAGTTTGACAGAATTTGATTATTTATTAGGAAGATGGTTTAACAAGAATTTGTTTACATTGGACTTGAATGCGAAAACAATGTTGCAGTGAGCTGGGAAGCAGCCACGCAGTACCAAGTTTCAGAGACGGATAGTTCTAGGAAAGAAACTTCGTTTATAGAAGGTCCGTTTAGTTTTAGGAACAGAAAAGGGAGAAAAGAAAATTACTGACAATGGTTATAGAAAGACGAATTTTTGTTGTAAATGTTTTACAGGGGTGGGCCATACATTGAAGCTCAGCCGAGCACCTGCCATGAAAATAACGATAGAGTAGACAAAGACTATAGACGCCTCTTTTATGAGAAAGAGGTAGTATGGAGGAGAAAAGGACATCGTCCACTAGATTTCGAAGTCGATTGTGTATACTGTCAAGTCAGGAAAGGGTATCTGAGCAGCACCTCGCCAGATGTGGCAACAGTACTCCATCTTAGGACTACTTGGCTCTTATACAGGTAGAGGATTGCGTCAGGAGTGAAATACCTTCTGGAGCGGTAGAATGATCCAACTATATTTCAAGCGACCTTGGCAACAGATTTGATGTAAGTCTTCCATTTAAAGTCAGGAGTGAAGGTCAGTTTCAGAAGCATGTCATAGCAGGGAGCTTCTTCAAGACGATATCATTGCATTTCAATTGAGGCTAGGTAGAGATCGGAGCGTTAGTGGTTCAAATAGAGAAGCTTGGTTTTACTTGTATTAAAAGTAACCAGCCACCTTTTTCCCTATTGCACCACGTGTTCAAGGTCGGAAGAGAGAGAGAGAGTGTGTGTGTGTGTGTGTGTGTGTGTGAGAGAGAGAGAGAGAGAGAGAGAGAGAGAGAGCAAGAAAGACCTTTGTAATTGCTGCTCTTCGAAGTGTTGCCATAGTTGGTTGTGTCTTCTGCATAAATGTCGACAAAAGATATTAGAATGTGAGTTTGGAGATCGTTGATTAAGATCAGGAAGAGGGTTGGGCCCAGAATGGATCCTTGAGGGACGCCAGCGTTGATACTATGATATCCGGACTTCTGCCTATCAACCACTACTCTTATGAACCTATCAGAGAGAATGAATTTGATGGTTGAGAGGACATTTCCAGATATTCCATAGCTGGAAATCTTGTGAAGTAGACCTTTATACAAAACCCTATCAAAGTCCTTTGATATGTCAAGAGCTATTGCTCTAGAAACGAAGCCCCGTCAATAGATTAACTGATCATGTGCGATAATACAGTCAGCACATTATCTGTTGATCACGCAGGACGAAAACCATATTGCTTGTCACTGAATAGCTTGTTCTTTTGCTGAGGTGATTCACTCAACTTACTCATGACGCACAGAAAACTACTTTGTTTGTACTGAGATGCAGAAGACCAATGTCGAGTATTTTTAAATACTGGGCAAGCTGACGAATTTCTCTAAGCTATTGGGAAGCATTTCTCCTTTAAGCAACGTTTTAACAGCTTTGTAAGAATGGGGGCTATTTCCGGTTGCAGCTTTGTAGCACTATGATTGGAATGTTGCCAGGGCCAGTTGCTTTGCTGACATCATTGTTCTTGATAAGTTTGGCAACATCGTAGACAGATATATTGATGTCGCTCAGAGTATCTTCAGTACAACAGTAAACAGAAAAGTAAATTATTTACTACATCATTTTAAATGATTCTTATTAAACAATCAACACTTTCTTACATCAGGTCAACAAACGGTACAAACATGGATTCAATATGGACTTACATTAAAAACGAGTTTTTAACTTCGAAATATAAAAAAAAAACTTATAGTACACGATCGATAGAATATGAAAAACAATAAGTAGAACATATAATACAACTATTACATTACATATTTTCTCTTTATATCTATATCATCATCTTGTTTCTAACTCAAACATTTTTTTATTCACCCGGTTCTCATAACCTTACATTTCAGTGTAACAGCCTTCTAAATCGTAAACCTATCTATAAAATGAAACATTACATGGATATTTTCATACACAAACAAAGTTTTTATCGCGACAATAAAATTACATAAACCTTTTTCCATAGTAGATACCTATCTGGATGAACTTGATAGTAAAATATTTCAAAGATTATAACATTGTTACTTAACATAGTTTTATCAGCTATTCTATTGAAGCTAAGCTCACTATTTCAACAAAGCTGCCATTCCAACAAGCTCCACACTTAACTTCATAGATGAACTCATCATTTTTACCATCGGTGCCAACCTGAAAGGAAAAAAAAGAAATACGGAGTAAAAACGAATCTTGTTAACTTCCAGACAGTCCTTACCTAAAAGGAATGATAACTTAGATGATTTATACTACAACGACATATACTCATTAATTAATCCTATAGACACAATGGATACCCTGGGAGGTGACGGTGGATAAGTAGTTAACGATACGGACTAACAACCTGGATGTGTCAAGTTCGACTCCAGTTTTTTCCACAGACACACTTTCTCTTAGGATGTTGGTAATCTTCACTCGGACCCGATGTCTTTCCATGAAGAATTCTTACTAGAAATATATCGGGGAAAACAAATGCCAACAAGAGAATCATCTGATTCATACGAAATGAATGAATAAATAGATACCCTTGTAAAGGTGCCGGATCAGAAGTCTACAGCGTTGCGCAATCGCCAACCGCATATGTCCTGGAAATAAGAATTCCAGGGCGACTGGAAACAATACCGTGATAAGCAGATAATTACTGGTGTTATTCCGGAGGTGTTCCGTTTCTCAGACTACTTGTACTATTTGTTTTAATCCATAGCTGAAGGAAGGATATGTCGATCTATATCTTTTTCAGGGGTATTAGTAAAAATGATTCAGTAGAATCGACAGTATACGAACCCGGCATGCCACACTCACAATCCGCGCCCAGGATACCTAGACCACGGTGAACCATGCTACTTCAACGTCAACAGCATAGCAATAGCAATAATACAAAAAAAAAAACACAATTTTCTTCTTTTAAAACTTTATCGTATAAACTAGCACAAAGATGTGCCGTGTGTATTATATTAGATACAAATAGTTCGCGTATATCAGCTAATCTTTCATACTGCCAATTCTGCTGAAACGAAGGTGGGCTCCCTTTACCGAGCAAGAAAACTTTTTACACCTGCCCGTCTCCTATATTTCCTGAAAGCCACCATTCCACCATGCAACCACTAGTCTCCGCTTCCTGGACAGGGTCCAAGAACGAGCCTCTAATCTAGTAGGTCTCACAATTCTAACAAGCTCCAACATCTGTACCAATGTCCTAATGTTGCATTCCGAGCTTGTTTTACAAGTACTTTAATCGAATGTGCTGCACTCTTGCTCCTCTACATAAATACTCCCAATGAAGCCGTCAGTAATCATTATCCCACACTTTCACTGTTGAGATTACTAGATGCCGATAGGTTTTCCTCGAATTCTCTTCCTGTGCTCTGTTTCCCTGACCGTACTTACATGTAGAAGATTAAATGTAATGTGAACAAGTATCTCGCTGCACAAATCCCCAATTAGGATGCCCTAATTCACAGTAGCCCCTTATCTCTCAGTGGCATTGTGCCTTTTTGGGGTTAACCTAAGAAAAAAAAACTATTTTACAAGACCCCAGCCATTTCGTCGTATGACATCAGATTTAGACGTATCAGTTTTTTTTTACTTTCACTTTCGAAAGCTTCTTTCAACATCAATATGTTTTGTTACATGCGTCGAGGCTCAGTTCTTCTGTCAGCCCGTTTATCCGTCTGCCACGCCTCAATTTCAAACAACATTTTAATCAATAAACGATTGAATGGGCTCATCTTACTTTGACCAAGAATCTTCATAATGAGTCTCTCTGAGATAAAAGTGTAGTAGTCAGTTAAACAGTTTTGGACTGAGGCAATATTTTATTTTCATCCCAATTCATAATGTCCCTTTTGAAGGAGCTGGATTGCCTTTACATTAAAACCGACGTTGTGTCTAACAAAATGCAATTACATAGAGATAAATTTTTATAAGAATGTACGTCTGTCAGTGGGTCTCTCACGTTCATCTGTCAAACTTAAATTTAATTTAAATTTAAGTAAGTAAATCTACCACGTTTATGTTTCAAATAGCATTTTACTTGGGGTTTCACGCTTAGGCTTGACATATCATTTCAGTTAGTATGTTACGCATTAATTTTAAAGTAGTATGTTCGTTGGTCTGTTATACAAGATACTCGACAGGATTATTACTCTTATCAAGAAAGCAATGGAAGCATGGAGACTATAACTGCCAGCCAGAGGGCAACACATAACTGAGATAAAAAATACAGAGAATAATGTTCTAAAGAGACTCAATATCACCACTATTGTTTATAATAGCCATAATGCCGCTCAACTACATACTCAGAAAATGTGATGTTGGATACGAGTTTAAAGACACAGAACTATGAGTAAACCACCTGATGTGTATGGACGACATCAAACTATTTGCAAAAAGCAAAAAGGGTCATACACACCTGATAAATACGACCAGAATCTTAAGCCAGGACATTAAAATAGATTTCGGAATGGAAAAGTGTGCACTGATAAAGATAAAAGAAAAAGAAAACTGGAGAACATATAGGGCATGAAACTACCCAATAATGAGGATATGATAGCGCCAGGCAAACAGGATAGCTATACATATTAGGGTGTTCTAAAAGCAGACACAATAAACTCTACGGAAATGAAAGAGAAAATTGGAGAAAAAATATTTACGAAGAACACAAAAACTCTTAGAAACAAAATTATATAGCATAAATCTAGCAAAAGGAATAAACACCTAGGCAGTATGACTACTACGATACTCTGGACCATTCATATGCTGGAGTAAAGTAGAACTCAGGCACCTTGATCAGAGGACTAGAAAATTAATGAACATGCACAACGCACTACACCCAAAAGACCTTACGGGCAGACTATACATGAAGAGACACGAAGGGGAAGAGGACTAGTAAGTATAGGAGATTATGTGGAAAACTAAAAAAAAGAGCTGGAGAAATACTTAACTCAGAACACAGGAAGGCTGATCACGGTAGCAAGAGACACCGTCCCAACGAGCAACTCGGGAAACACCGAAATTAAAAACAAAAAGGCAAGAAAAGAAAAGTAGGAAGAAAAAACAACCACATGGACGCTTCATAAGACTGACAATAGAAGAAATCAACGAAAATGTATTGGCATAACTAAGAAAAGGGCACTTAAACAGAGAAACGGAATCTTTACAGATGGCTGCACAGAACAATGCGATTAGGACAAACTACATCAAAGCTAAAATAGATAAAACCCAGGAAAACGGTAAATGCAGACTTTGTGGACAAAAAGACAAAACAGTAAATCATATAAGTGAATGTAGCAAACTTGCCCAAAAGGAATACAAGAACAGACATGACTGTGTGGTGAAAGCAGTAACACAGGAACTGTGCGAACGATTGAATTTCGAATACGCAAACTAATAGTACACACATAAACTAGAAACAGTATTGGAAAACGAAAAACACAAACTCATCTGGGATATTGATATACAAACAGATAAACTCATACACGCAAGGAGACCGGATGTTATTATAATCGACAAGAAAGAAAAATCTTACAAAATCGTTGACTTCGCCGTTCCAGCAGACCACATGTTAGAGGACCAAAGACACGGAAAAACGAAGCAAATACACAGAACTAGCCAGAGAACTGAAAGGAATATGGAGCACGAAGAAAGTCAGTATAATAGCAATAATCGTAGGAGCACTAGGAACAATAACAAAAAAACCTGGAGCAAAGACTGGGAGAAATTGGAATCAAAGGGATCATCGAAACCATTCAAAGGACGGCAATGATCAAAACAGCTGCAATCTTTAAGAAAAATCCTTTAATGTGGAAACCAACCCGCATAAGCTACGAAGGGTAACCAGTCACATAGAATTTACAACAGGAAGAAAACAAAACCACACGAAAAACACCACACCACGAACCAAAGAACAGAAACTGCAAAGAATCATCGCTTGATAAGCTCCCCCCTCCACAAATAAATTACACCGACCTCAGCTGACACCACACAAAAATGAACCAATCAACAGAAATTGCAAGAAAAACTATAAGCTCTCCTCTTTCCCTTTCCCCCCTCTTCTCCTAAAAAAAAATACAATAAATAAATAGATAAAAATAAAATAAAATAAAAAACTTGTGCCGGCCTCGGCTGACACCAGATAAAATATTTGTAGAGGGTCGAGGATGATGAGAAGACCGAGAAGGGCGTGCACAAACTAGATTTCCAATGGAAAAGTGCGGAGAGTGCTGGGACGTTGGGGAGACTTATTGCCACCCAAATCCCAGAGAAGAGCGATGATCCTTACCAGCTAGAAATCAATGCTATGCGGCTGTTGCAATACTGCAAGGTTATTTGTGGTGGTTATCGAAAAGATGTGAAGAATACTGGAAATTTGGAGAAGCTTGTTGTCACTCAGACTCCAGAAAATACCACTGGTTGTTGTCGGTGAGCAATCACTGACGAAGACCGGTGTGAAAACTCCTAGTGAGTGCAAATAATAATAATAATAATAATAATAATAATAATAATAATAATAATAATAATAATCATGATGATGATGATGATGATGCGTATGATTATACTATTACAACATTACACCCAAGAACCATTCTGCGATATGTTAGTTAGCATATAAACTTATATAGGAATAACTGATAAATAAAAAAGCTTAAGTTCTTTGGTACCAGATAGGCAAATAGATAAGTAGAAAGAAACCTAGCCATACACATCTAAATACCCAATATATATATATATTTATATATATATATATATATATATATATATATATATATATATATATATATATATATATTATTCTCTGAGTATATTTTTAACTTTCATTCGGACCTAAATGCCTGATATTATCTGTGACTTAAAAATACAATTGCTTGGAGCAAATCAAGGTTTGTGAATGACATAGACCTTTATTCGGCTTTTTGTTGTTGGAATATTTAAGAAATAAGAAAGTCGAATTTGATACAACATTATTTTATTAGTTTTATATGCATACATATCAACACTTTTCTCTCTTCGTCATAACACCTAGACGGGTTTCAACTTTACCACGAGAATGTCTCAACCAAGAGGAAAAAAGGTGGAAAAAAAAAGAAAAAGAAGAAATATTCTTCTGAAGATGGTAGATTTACCGAAAGTACTCAAGTTCATAAAAAAAAAAATGTTTTTAAGATGAATAAATAATTCATTTTTAAAAACAAATAATCTGCGTTGGGCAAGGTTTTCTAAATATTTTATAAAAAAATATCTTCGTTATTATTGCCACCCACCCAACGCTTCAAATTGTGTGACTTTTCAAAGTATCCTTTCAACGCCGACCACGTGACACACAGCCATATCAACACTTTTCTCTCTTCGTCATAACACCTAGACGGAGTTCAACTTGGCCACGAGAATGTCTCAACCAAGAGGAAAAAAGAAAAAAAAGACAAAGAAGAAATATTCTTCTGAAGATGGTAGATTTACCGAAAGTACTCAAGTTCATAAATAAAAAAATTGTTTTTAAGATGAATAAATAATTTATTTCTAAAAACAAATAATCTGCGTTGTGCAAGGTTTTCTAAATATTTTATTAAAAAATATCTTCGTTATTATATATATATATATATATATATATATATATATATATATATATATATATATATATATATATATATATATATAACGGATTTTCTTTTCTTCATCATTCGTTCGTTCGCCGAGCACCAAAAGCTATTGGTATTTATCACTCTTCACCAGCATTTGGAAAATATGATTATTTTCAATTTTCGAACACAGAACATCAGAAAAGACCATATATGACGTTCTTCACCTCGTCACTAACGGTTGTTTTTACCTTATTCGTTCATTACTATTTTTTTTATTGTTTCTATAAATTATTTCTTTCAACTTTCATTAACTAGAAGCAACACCATATATATATATATATATATATATATATATATATATATATATATATATATATATATTATATATATATATATATATATATATATATATATATATATATATATATATACTCAAGGAGTATACTTCGTTTAGCCAGGCATCTAGAGGAAATATTTAATATAACACCGGTTGAAGTGACTACTGGTCATCGGACTTTTGTGTCTGTCACCGGGTTCATAGTCACCGATTTTCAGAGAGTGATCGGCGTGTCGCATAATCGTTGGTCACTATAATTGTTTTTTATGTGAAACGTTTTGTCTATGTGATCTTCAGGTAGATACCAACTAAGTGTGCAGCTCGATGCATACTAAACCTCTTGAGACCTATAGACTTTTTGCCGTGGTAACTACAGCTAACATGCTAAGCTTGCAATTTGGAAACTATGTCACGTTCTGGCTTAGTGATTCACCTACGAGTGCGTGTGCATCAGAATCATATACAGGCAAAAAGTGGCTTCAATTATGCCCTCCCATCAGATCATCACAATACCTGCTACATCTGGAATATTGTGTTTAAAAGTCAAGCAGGCTTAAAAAGTCATATCAGGGCCTATCACCGGGAGGTTTTACACTAGTATCACATTGATACGCAGAACCAGGTCATACTCGAACACAAGTAAACCGCTAATATATATATATATATATATATATATATATGTATATATATATATATATATATGTATATATATATACCAGTACCTTATCATGCCGCCTCACCATGAATATTGAAAACT
>OY744520.1:90170132-90172632 GCA_963556195.1 Sepiola atlantica | reverse complement strand
GAAGGTGTCTGAGCTTTAAGTCAGTCTGTACTGAAGTAGTGATGATTCCTCACACAATGTACATCTTCTCTCTCTCTCTCTCTCTCTCTCTCTCTCTCTCTCTCTATATATATATATATATATATATATATATATATATATATATTCAAAAATAAGATTTCAGCGCCCATTTATACACGAGAAGACAAAATACACGAACATACATACACATACATATATATTAAAAAGTTGAGAACTTGAATGCCTCCAGGGAAGAACTTAAATGCCTCCAAGACACTGTCCTCGAGCGTCTGCGGTCTCTCTGTACAGGGGTTTGTCAGGACAACCTGGCATGACGATAATTTAGCCTATAAATAACCTTGACCAAATATTTAAAATAACATAGTATTCGAAGCCCAAATAAAAACTTTTATCGGTATGGCTACACTGACCCATACGTGGAATGATGCATCTTCTCCAAGTAGTGTTGTCTCTAGTAACAGCACTAAGCTGGATACTCTACCAGACCAGAATAATTCTTGTCCTAGTATCTGGTAATACCAATAGAACACATCAAAGGTATACTATGAAATAATTAACTGGTCAATTGGGGTGAGAAGAATCAATGTTCTTCACTTCTTTATTAATTCAACTTTTGAGAAATAAATGAGAACTATAATGGACAATCGGATATCTGTGTATCTCATATAGATATAAAGTGTTAGACCCAGGATAGGGGGATTCTGATTTCTGAGATCTTCCATCAAAGTAAAATGAAAAAATAAATAAATAGACAGAAAGAAAAAAAACAATTCAACACACGAGGAAATCATAAAACGAGACATTGACCGTTTTTTTTAGAATAAACGAACGTCTTCAGAAAAATGAAGATTTTAAATTTATTGCAAAACGGTAAACATAGGAAAAAAAAGACACATAATGGGATGTTTTTGGAACGTGCGTCACTATTTGAAAAATTATGAGGCACGTACGACAAAGACGTTAATTGTAGAGAAAAAGAAGAAAAGTAACAAAATAAATGGAAACATAGGTGAAATGCAGTACAACAATAAGTAGTGCTTTACCCAGGATCATAGTTTGTTATGCAGTGGCGAGGTATAACTTTTTTACTTACATAAAACTTTGATTATTAAATTCATTTGAAAAATGATTGGCTTCTAAGTAAAAAAGTTATTTTTGTTAAGTAGAATATTTTAATAGAGAAATACGTTTATGAATCTTTCTTTCTTAGTTAACAAATTACATTCGTTGATGAAATATATGAAGTATTTAATTCTTTTACAAGGTTTCTTGCAAGGAATTTCAGCAAACACGAAGGGTACCCGACTCAAAGTCAACAGCAAACAGTGTTCAGCCAGATATAGGTCCTGCTATTACACTTCATCCGTAATATAACTTCCGACGAGAGTTTCAGTTTTTCAAATTTATTAATTTGTTCATGAAATTGTTAGGTGAAAGTTAAAAAAATAGTTAACAAATCCTCTCCTCTTATGTTAGGAATGCTTTTCTAAATAATACCGTTATTATTTCAGCACAGTTCGTAAACAGAAGAAGATTATTCAGAAATCAATTCTTAACATGAAGAGAGGGGCTTTGTTAACTGTTCTTTACTTTCACCTAACAGTTTGAATACATTAATAAATAGAAATTAAAACAACACTTGAGAAAAGAGGAGTAAGACTCAAATAAGAAGTCTTTAATAGCCGGAACTAAATCTGACCGAACACCGTTTGCTGCTGACTTTGAATCCGGTACTCTTCGTGTTTGCCGAAAGTTCTTTCTTTTTTAGCTTCGAATGTCAAATCCTGGCAACACCTTATCTTTATCAAGTAAAGCATCAGTTATCAGTTACATAATTACAATCAATTTTCTTTGGCACTTGCATGTTCTCATTCGCGGAGCGACTGATGCGTTGTTCAGCAAGAACAGATCTGTGCAAGAATTGCACGCCCGTCAAATATTTCGCGTCTTTTACGAACAGTAATACTTCGATTACTGTGTTGGCAGGGCGTATATTCCTTTCCTCGCCTCTTGCCACGATTTAGGCGAAAGGCGAGATAAAAGAAAAACCTGAAGGCAATTAAATATCTATAGTACATATAAGTATGCGGATATATTTTGTATCTATCTATTCATAACTCTTTCTGGACCATCTTCTTTTGTTAGAAAATGTCATTCAAATTGTAAAAAAGTAAGTTTGTCTTTTTAGCCTAAACTAGGTGACCCTTTTTCTTCATATCAAACAAGGCCAGTAGGATGGATTCCGATACAGTAACCAACTTATGAAATAGCGATCCGACATATTCTTCTACAACTCTACAAGTATGTTTATATGTTCATGCATTTGTATGCACAGAGTTCGCTCCTAAACTTATTAACCGATCATTATGAATTTTAGAACACCGCTGTTATGTGTAATGGGACAAAGTGTAGGCTATATTTACTTTAATTTAGTTTCATACAAAAGCGGTAAAAAGAGGGTGGAATACCTTCAGGAAAA
>OY744520.1:89975132-90165132 GCA_963556195.1 Sepiola atlantica | reverse complement strand
TCTGAGGAAACGGTGCGTGTTATTTCCTGTGAAACCTCTTCCTCTATCTTACTTCCGGCCCGAAACGACATATGCCGTGACCATAATGTTGTGGCGAGTTCGATATCCTGCCCAAAACACCTAAGCAATCGTGACCAACAGGCATATATGCATCTGACAGAAGTAAGAAGACTTAGATTTTGCCGGAAGCTGCTCAACACAAATTCAGTTGTGGCTGATGTAAAAGAAAATGAAAAAGAAAGGATCAAAGGCGAAGAGAGGGAAGAGAAAGAGAAAATGCTCTTACTCGTCAATCGTCGTGCGAGCATACAACATATGATTTCTACATGCTACTAATCCGAATTCTATTTGTTAACGGTAGCAATAAGCTACCGTTAACAATTTGATTTGAAACTGTTAAAACGAACTCTGTCTAACCATCAGAAGTCTGTATCTTTCATCCATCTACCGGTGATTACACTTTGATACCCGACTTGATGATTGCATAGCGCCAACCATGTGCTTGATACTTGTCGGACCTATTTTCTCACCCTTATTGATTCTCTTACTTAAAGAATATTGTGTTTTTCTGATTGTTTTAATTTCACACCTTTTTGTGGAATACTCCTTGTGCAACCCATCAATATTCTGTAAGTTAACCCCCCTTTTTCATAGACTGGCTAATATGATTTACTATGATCTTTGCTGGTCGGTAGCATGATTTCCTTTTCCATCTAATCTTTCTTTTCTTGTTCGTTACACGTTTCTCCATTTATTTGATGTAATTAAATATTTGTTTTTAAATCATAACTTGATGTTTACGTATTGTATCTTGCTTGTTTGTTTTGTTCCTTATCTCTATATTCCGTGCCTTGAACTATAGAATTCCTTTCTCCTCGTGTTCTGTTGCTGATATCGGGCCCAGGCACCAACGAGCCGATTCCGGATTTTTTAAATATTATTTTATTATCATTGTCACGTGTACGCTGCCGTTGCCCGAACGAAGGCTACGCGTGACAATATATATATATATATATATATATATATATATATATATATATATATATATATATATATATAATTAATTATTAAAGACAATATATGTATTATCATATATCATCAGATCCTTTTACTTTGTAGTCTCCTTTGAAGATTCAGCTCGATGTTTGTCAATTATTGATAACTGTTCTATATATATATACAGGGTGGGCCAAAATAAGGGTCCTATCTTTAAATTTGAATAACTTGAATTTGAATAACTTCCACAAAATAAAAGTTAAAGTCACCAAACTTTATGTGTGTGTAGACTGACCCTTCCGAGATTTTTTGAAATAAACAAAACAAATTTTAGCCGAAAAACACTTCTTAAAACTTACAAAAACTAAAGTATTGTTTTTTACACTGTTTTGAGTTTTTTAAGCAAAAATAATGTTTTCTAAATGAGGGTACGTTCCTTAGGGCTAATACGGCTCATGCTTGCTTCGGAAGGGGTCCTTTACTTATTCTAAAAAAAATCAAAAAAAAAATCAATAAATAAAAAAGTTATGAATTTTTAAAAATAGGACCCTTATTTTTGCCCACCCTATATATATAACGCGGACCCCAGACCTCTTTTACTCTATTTCCCGTGGGTATCGTAGTCGGCCACTCGCGCACAGGTGTTTGATATCCTGGTCGCGGCGCCACCTACAAACAGGTACCCCACACTCTTCTTCCCTGTGACTCCGTGACGTGACGGCATCATCAAATGTAATGAGAACCGTCCCGGTGCAGGAATCCTTCCTGACTGTGAACACCTTTTCCTTGGCTCGTGATGTCGTCTGTGGTGGCGTTGAATCTCCTCCGGGTCTGCTGAATGACGACTTCGTGATTCTGTGAAGGCAAGATTACTTAGCAGCACAATTCGATAACAGAATAACTCGACAAACGGCTAGGTCTTTTCACAACAATAATTATTTAATAAAAATGAACGGTGGCTTTTTAACTTTAACCCAAAGTCTATTTTTCGATAATGGCTTCCTTACTAACTATTGTATCTCTCCGTGTGCGTGTGTGAATCTCTTTACGACTGCAAATCCTTAATCGAGATATAACTTGTCTACTCAAACGGTGGGTGTGGACTCTTACGACTGTTGGTATTAATTGAGACGTTAATCTCTGGTGGAAAACGATGGTGGGGGAATGCCATGAGCCATGCCATGCCAAGCGAGAGCGATCGTTCGCGCGACGCTCTCGCTTGCCCTTCCGTTCCGAACGAATTCTTAGATCTGACTGACTTGCGATCGCCTTCTCATCTCAAATAACAAAGACGAAAAACGTATAACTCATACTCTCTCTCTCTCTCTCTCTCTCTCTCTCTTCTCGTCGTGTGGTACGCGCGATGCTGACTTACTCTCTTTCTTTCCCCCATCCATTCTTCTGTGTCCCCACTCCTCCCCCGGAGTGGGGTGGTACGGGCAATTGTAATTCGTCGTTTTAGTTTCTCTTTAGATCTTATCTACACTAAAGAAAACCATTAGCCTCTCTTTCTCTATTGGACCACCCCTCGAGTTGACATCCATCGTATCTAAAAGACCCATGACCAAATTGTTCAGCTGGTCAAACTCATCCATTGTATCTGGTTAAGTGCTACAGACAACCTACACGCTCTCCCCCGCCAGGCTGGCGCCGTCTCTCGGCCAAGGTTTGGACAGTCAAAAATATGTACTAGCTCCCAGACTTCCACTTGTTTCTACGTGGGGCCTGATCTCCCCGATGCATTCCAGTGCACCCCGGGGTGCAGACTCCGTCGCTGAAACCACTGTTTCACATATATATATATATATATATATATATATATATATATATATATATATATATATATATATATATATATATATGGGGGGATATATATTTTTGGCAGGATATATATATATATTTATTTATTTATTTATATATACATATATATATATATGTATATATATATATATATATATATATATATATATATATGATTATTTTTATTTACACATACATGTACAAAATCTGCGACATTGGCATTGGCATGTCGATCTTATCGATCAACAGCTATTATGAAGTGAGATCTCATCAGGAAGAGTTAGAATCTGGTTGACATTCTTTGGATTACTACTCTGTGGATGTTTTACCTGGATTATATATATATATATATATATATATATATATTTTTATTTTTTTATTTTTATTTTTTTTTTTATTTATACCAACATGTACAAAAGCGACAATGACATTACGATGTTTCGATCAGTTATAATTTAAAACTACGATCTCCTCAGGTAAAACAGGCTGTTTTTTTCTTTTGTTGTTCATATTAGAGAAACAAATGTTATTTTTAACAATGTTTACCGGCGAAAAATATGAGCACAACCGTTTATGTGAAGGTTCTAATATTTCTGATTTGCATGGAAATTGATTCATAGTCATTAGACACCATTTAAGCAAGAGTCCCTGAATGTCAATTTACCTTTAATATTCTTTAAGCTTACGTCTTAAATTTTAGATATCAAATAATGCTACATAAATACACACACACACAATATATATATATATATATATATATATATATATATATATATATATATATATATATATTTATTTTGGTACAGAAAAATTAGTACAACATTCGTACCGTCGGTTCCAAGCACGGGCAGACTTAGCCATCCGTCTCTCTTCAGCTTCTGTGGTAATCTGTTTCGGAAATGTTGAGTCACGTGTCACTCTCGTTTGGACGCGTTATTTGCTTAGAGTGTTATGTATGTTTGTTTAAATTTAGTGTAAGGAAGGTTTAATAAGGTTTGAAAAAAGGGGAAGGGTGAAAAGTAACAGTTGAGATTTAAACTGGAGAAGATTTAAAGAGATAATAAAAAATAAACAAATTCTATATAAATCCTGTGAGCCAATATTATGAGTATCGTATATTTGGCCGTTACTGTTTTGTGGTAGAATGATGTGTCTTCTAAAGGAATTAGGGAGAGAAAATGGGTTTATGGATTGATAAGGTTAAAAGGAACAACAGTAATTAAATTCGTGTTTCAATCCTAGATTAAAGGGCTTTACATCAATCCCTAAGGAATTTAGATAAAGATATCATCCGGGCGGTCCTTCCGTGCTTGAAACCGACGGTACGAATGTTATACTCATTTTTCTGTACCAAAATAAATATATATTGCGCTCTTAATTTTTAATTTTTAACTTTAATTCTTAATTAATTGAGCACTCGGCTGGGAGTTTTCCTGCTATATTACAAAGAAGTTATATATATATATATATATATATATATATATATATATAAATGAAATAATGTTGCATAAATATACACACAATATATATATATATATATATATACATACATAAATATATATATATATGAATATATATATATATATATATATATATATATATATATATATATATATATATATATATATATATTGTGTGTGTGTGAATTTATTTCATGTAAGCAAACATTATTTAACAGTCAAATGTTTCTGTGTAATTGTACTTGCTTTATTTATAATTTTTTCTAATAATCTTTTTCTGTGTTAAAATCCAAAGAATAATGAATGTACCATAAGTATCACTAGAACTTTCGATTCTTGGTTGGATTATCTTAAGGTGACAAAATAACAAATGAATAAACTTCTGGATAAAACCGTTTTTTGTTTTTAATGCTCTCCTATTCTTGAGATTTTGATATATTAATTTTTTTACAACACCTACCCTTTACTGCAGGCTTGACATGCACCTGATAAACTCTAGCCCCATTTATCAGAATTTAAAAAGGCATCAAATTCCATCTGATGTAAAAAAGATTTCAGATAATGACGCAAAAATAAAACATTCTGAAAGTTATTAAAAAAAACATTTTTAAATAGTCGACGCTACCTTAAATAAATAATATTCCGTAAGAAAAAAAGTAAAACATTTTAAAACGCTTCATATAAATACAACATATCTTGTCACGCTAGTTCTTGCGTTTGAGAATATCAATTGTAAACGTTCTTCTGAAACTGCACCGTTTTTTTTTTTACTTGACTTTATTCGTCGGCTGCATTTTAAAATTAAGTTATTTTCTATAGCTTTTTCCTTCTTTGTTTTTATTACCTAAAAATGATTCGGCGATAAATCGAAATTTCTAGTAATACATATGAAACATGCAATATATTTTTGTTGAAACGTAATTGCCCGTACGTAAGTCAATTTTCCAATAAATATTTATAAATATATACATCTAATAACAGGAAAATCTACTTATTACATTCAGAAAAAATGGCATATTACAATATCCGGCCTTGTAAAATGTCTCCATATCCTTTCAGAAAGAGCTTTATTAGAATAATAATAAATAATAAAATATCACGACAAACCACGTTCATATATACATATACATATACATATACATATACATATACATATATATATATATATATATATATATATATATATATATATATATATATATATATATATATTTATTACATAATATACATTTATTTATATATGTATTAAAGAACATCAGAACATCATTAGTACTGTCGGTTTCGAATCAACAAGTTCTGATGTTCTGTAATATATATATAAATAAATATTGCGCTCTTATTTTTGAAGTCTTCTTTCTTCCATAGATCTGACAAAGTATATATATATATATATATATATATATATATATATATATATATATATATATATATATATATATATATATATATTGTAAGTGAAATCAGCAGCTACCATGAGCGCTAATGAAAAGCTCTTCGACAAATCTATTATGGCAACAATTAATAAATATTCCACACATTTCTGTTACTTTGGCGTATTTTAAAAGATTTTCGGGAGCAGAACATTAGAACAACCTCTTATGTGAATGTTCTAATATTTCAGATTTGCACGGAATTTGATCCATAGTCATTATACACGACTTAAGCAAGGTTCTCTGAAAGTCAATTTACTTTTAATACTTCCTAAGCTTAAGACTTAAATTTTAAACATTTTATAGAAACAAAATAGATTTTTTATCAAAATTGGAACAAAAATTGTAGACATAAGGTTTAGAATAATTATATCTAGTATATACTTTTCATAAAGATTCATAAAAGTGGTATATAACTGTTCGTCTTGGGAAATTAATTGTATCTGTCATGTACATAAGTTCTATGATTATAACTTTAGTTTTTGTTGAGGCCTTGAAGGCCCGATAATAAATAACACAACACGGTGGCATATTTACAATAGTGTGTATTTAGAAAAGACTAGTAGGTTACAGAAACACTGTTTCGAGACTTCGTCGTATGAAAAGTCCATATAATAGGGTAGATAAACATCAAATCATAACATTGCCTTTTTTTAGCCTTGCTCCGTATGAATTCAATACTTTTTCATTTTAGCGTTTCCTACAATTAATCCGTAACTCTTACGTTTGTTTTTTGATCTTCGTTGTTTAGAACATGGAGTATCATTATCGCCAGAATCTGAATATCGTTTCCTTATCTTGTTCATGTGTAAACCTGGGTCCTTCTATCATGTAAATAATGTTTCAAATCCGTTTATCCACTATACTTGTTTCCCAGTAAGATTTAAAACGTCCTCCTTGATATTTCTTCACGTCCGTTTCATATCGGCTGGAAATAATCAGCCACACCCTGTTTTAATCTTACTTGCAAACATAGCTTCTGTTGGTTTTATGATAGATAGAACATTGCTATTGTAGATAATCCTATATACATGCAAAACTTCTTGAATCGTATTTTCAGTATATGTACCCCTCGGGTACTTAACCGTTCTGCTTGACCATTGTTTCTCGCATGGTACGGTGCGATCATGATATACTCCATTACAAAGGTTTGACAGAATATTTTAGATTCACTAGACCTGAATTGAGTTCCGTTGTCTGATACAATACAGTAAAAGACCTCGAACCGGGCGAACAATTCATGTAAAAACTAATAATTACTTCCGTGGTTCGTTTCTTACATTTTAATATTTCCGGCAATTTTGAAAAAAATATCCAGCACCATTAATTAATAAAAACCATCAAGTGGGAAATCAAAATTTATGTTGATCCTAGACCATGGTCTGTCAGTTTTCGACCAGGGTCTGAACTGTATAGGAGGTGTCTTTACTGCTGATGCACAACTTCTGCATAATTTCACCGCATTTTCAATGTTTTATGTCTAAGCTTCTGTCTAAGCTAACACTCCCATGATACATTTTATTCTCAAAATGCTCGGGTAAACGACATACTATTCTTTTAATATTCTGTTCTGCAATGCTGTATGAATAACTACTCGATCGTCAACAACTTAATCACAGATGAGGTAGACTTCCGAGATTGATCGGTGTTTTTCTTTTCTTATCTTTTCATGTAAAAAAAACACTCATTTAGCGCTTTTTCTGTTATTAGTTCGAGTGTTACCGGAATCTCCTTAATGGACTTAAACAATGTATGTTTTACTCCTACCTCAGTTTGTAGGGAGTAAATCACTGTGTTTTCAGGGAGTTCAACATATTTTGGGATAAGTCTAGAAATTCGTCAGAATAACTATCTTTTGATGATGGAAGATACTCGATTCTACCATTGTAATTGCGGATAACGGTCCATCATTTGTCTAGTATGTTTACAGTATGCATTCACAATTCCTTTGTTAACTATAAATGTCTTCTCTTAATAAATCGATGAAATTTGGTGATTGCAAAAATAATAACCAATGCTTTTTTCTCTATTTGCGAGTAAGTTTATTTTTGTAGATAATAATGTACGAGACGCGGGATTCGATAGGATTTTAGCGATCCGTCTTCTATTTTGTGTAATAGGCAAGCTCCAATGTCGCACGAACTAGCATCATTAGCTACCATGATGTCGAGAGCTAGATTGTAGTGTGTTAAAAATAATTCTAATGTATGGATATTTCTTTCAAATGCCACCTTGCATCTTGTCGTCCAGACACAATCTTTTTTCCGTTTGTAATAGCACATTGAGAGGAGCTCGCAAATTCTGCATGTTTGAAATAAAGATATTTTAATAATTTGCTAAACCAAGAAAACTTTGTAGTTACGATACGTTTTCCTGGGCCGGCATTGTAAATCACTTTAGAAAAAAATTAAATAAGTTTCCAAATAATAAGTTAATTATTTCAGAATCAATTACAAATTTCAAAATAAAACGTAATTTCAGAGTTTCTATTTAAATAAGAATAAATTCTATATTTCAAAAATAATTCTTAAAATTTCAGAATAAATTCTAATATGTTTATTTCAGTAAAATTATATTATTATTGACTTCAGTATAAATATTATTTTCAGAATTAAGTTTAAAATAAATTTTCAATTTTCAATTTATATTTTTCATTGAATAATACAACCACATTAGGTAATTTGGGAGGAGATTTACTGTGTTTTTCTTGGTAATGTTGTCACTAATTTCATCCAAATTTTCAGTACCATTTTTGACAAGGCAAGTATAATGAACTGCTCCCTCATGAGAAATGTCAGCTTTTAATGTAAAATTAGTTCAATATATTTTCTTCTTTAAAGAACTGAAGTTCATAACATCACAATTAATTCTTTGTTCCGTTTCATTATTAATCAAAAATCTATTAATTGGGATGACTAGATATTTGAAATCATTAGTGAATGCAATTCTTGAAGTTAACTGATGCTCAGTATTTTCTGAACAAGTATCACAGTATTTAATCAAAGTAAGTGTTGTTAAAAGTAAATATTTAAATTGTGTGCAACTAATAGGATTAAATATATAATATTCTTTTATTTCAAAAGTGTACAAAAGAATTGAAAGTTTATGGGCAAGCCTCTCGTGTACAAAAGAATCCAAACGTTTAGAGACGCGCCTCTGTTCTACAAAAGAATCTAAAGTTTAATTGAAAGTTTCCGGACGCTCCTCTAGTGTAAAACAAAATTGGAAGTTTACGGACACGCCTCTCTTGTACAAAAGAATCGAAAGTTCAGAGACGCGCCTCTGGTTTAAAAAAATCGGAGGTTTACAGATGCACCTCTGGTGTACAAAAGAATATAAATTTTATGGATGCGCTCTGGTGTACAAAAGTTTACGGACGCGCCTTTGGTGTACACAAGAATCGAAAGATAAAAGATGCGCCTTTTTTTGTACAAAATAATCGAAAGTTTAATCAAAAGTTAATGGACGCGCCTCTGGTGTATAATAGGATAAAAAATGTACGAACGAGCCTATGATGTACAGAAAATAATCGAATGTTTACAACCGCGTCTTTGGTGTAAAAAAGAATCGAAAATTTTACGGAGGCGCCTCTAGTGTACAAAAGAACTGAAATATTTTTGGATGTGTTCCTGGTATAAAAAAAGAATCAAAGGGTTAGGAACGCACATCTGGTGTACAACTAATCGAAAGTTTACGGACGCGCCTCAGTTGTACAAAAAGAATTGAAAGTTAACATACGCGCCTCTGGTGTACAAAAAAATCGAAAGTTAACATCTTTAACATACCCAAGAGTTAATATCTTCAATATAGCCAATTTTTCTTTATTTTCTTCATTAATAAAGAGAATTTTCAATTTAGCATTTTTTTGGCTTTCTTTCTTTTAAATGTGTGGCTTAAGTTTTTAATTTGGCCTGTTTTGGCCCTATTTCCTAAAAAATTGGCTTCAAAAGTCAATTATCACTTACAAAATTTTTCTACTAAAAATCACACAACTCGGTTACTATGACTCGAATCTTTATAATACGAACACATTTCGAATCAGCTCATCAGGCTCTATCTTTCTATTCTTCGATCATTAAATTATATTCATAATTTAAAAAGTCATGTCGAGTTAAAGAGCACAAGGAGCGTTACTTAATAGGCATTTTTGTCAGTTTAAGCTGCTCAACCCTTCCATATCTTACACTCTTTTCTAGACATCTATATTTTTAGATTCCTTGTGCTGTTTGTCACAGTTTTGGTAAAAAAAATTGGTTTTAGATAAAAAAGTTATGGTTATTCAAAGTATACGGAGGGCGTTATCCTACGCATTGATGACCACAGCCATTTTGAATAACCTTTTTCCACTGGACCAAATTTTAATTTCTATATGTTAAAAAAAGGTTTTGGACGAGCCAATTCTAGTGCAAAAAATCGCATCAAATTTGGATGAAAATTGAATTAATGACAATCCCAAGAATTGGTCACGATTGGGTAAATGTTGGCCTTAAGCATATTATTCACACACTGCCGTGTGTGAATAATATATATAATATTAAATCAGAGTGTTTCTTTTAAACTCCACAACGAAATCGTTTATTCAATATTTATCTACATCCAGTATCCGTATTATCTGATGACTGCTAGATATATTCTTATGGTTATATTATCATTTTATCTAAAATATTATGTAAGAGTTTTGTTGAAATATTTAAACTGACCCCTATTTCACAGTAGCCCCTTACTTTTTATTGGTCATGTGCTTTTTTTGGTTCAAATATAAGTTAAACAAATATTTATAGGTTCCTAAGAAAATAAATTCAAAACGTATCTCATATTTAAAAATGATATATACGAAACTCAACATCATTATCAGCATATATTATCCTTCGCTTTCTATGTTTCCTCTTCATCTCAAGTAGTGCAGATTATTCTATCACGAATTCCATTTCTCTATCATGACTAATTTAGTTTTACTAATTAGTTATTTATAGATCCTATTTTTTTTCTGTAGTAATTTCACCTCATTCATAAACTTCTGATGTTTTACGTTCGTTCTTATGAACATATACACTACATTGCATCTCTTCGGTATGTTGGAGTGTTAGTTTATCGGTATGATGAACATAAGTATGGATATAGTCTATCTCTAGAAACGTCCCTATGTATGCTTATTTCTGCCAGTCGACTTTCACTATCAGTTTCAATCACCATTTTTGTCATTCCCCTTCTATGTCTCTCTCTCTGTCTTTGTTGCCCTCTCTCTTTCTCTTTCTGTCGGAAGTTGATGATGTTATCTGGTATTTTAAGCATCTTTCAGCATTCAAATAGCCATGTTAATGATATATATATATATATATATATATATATATATATATATATATATATATATATATATATTAACCTTTATTTTACAGGGTATTCTGGACAAATTTTTTATTTTTTATTTTTTATTTCAGACCTATTTGAAATTTTTGAGCGGTAAAGTGCAATGGATAGTTGTCTCGGTGTACGATTAGTGGAGTTGAGAACTGGAGATCATGGACGACGGAAAAGCAGCGGAATATTAAAGGAGAATGATTATCCGTGCCGGATTTTAAAATCCGAAAATTTTAGCGATAAATTAATCGTTTTCCAACCAAAATGGCAGGCAAAGAATCGACTGCTTTTTTTCTGTCATCACAAATGAGTACGTAAACCCAAATACATTGTTTTGAAGTAATTTCAAATTTAATTAAAATTATTTTAAAGGAAATAGAGCTTGGAAATTTGTCCCAAACAATGTATTTGGGTTTACTTACTAATTAAACAGAAAAAAAGCAGCAGATTCATTGTCCGACATTTTGGCTAGGAAACGACTAATTTACGATTTTAGCTGCAGCGCTCGGTATACAATAGAATACAATGGAGACCGTGAGATGGAAGTTGGAGAATTGTGTGAGATGTGGAATCAGCGGCTAGCAAAAAGGTAACTGTAGATGTTCTAACGGTGTCGGCACAACGGAATTCGCCGATACGTTCCTGAAAAAGTGCGATAAGATTCACAAAAACAAATGTGAACCTTAACGAGAGAGTTTGGCGTCGAACCAACTAATTAAGATGACCGATATTCCAAGACCATCTGAGTATTTAACAAGATGTGAGGATGCATAAATTGCGCAGCCTCTTTTAAAATTCAAATGTCTCCAATGTGAATGAAATTGTGACAATCGATGTAAGACACAAATTATGCTAGATTCTCAAAACCCAGAAGTAGTTGCAACGCTTAAGCTCCAAATTTTAACAGACCTCCTTAGAAAATTAAATTATTTACGATTTGCATGAACTTACTATATAATAATTAGATATAGTGACAATACTTTAATTGAATATTTATTTATTCTGAAAATAATATTTAATTAAGTTAAAATTTTTGTCCTTGTTACCATGTTTTCTTTTTCCTTTTTTCTTTCTTCTTTTTTTTTGTTTTTTCATGTGACATTAAAACAAAACGAGAGTTTACACTAATGAAAAAAAAATAAAGTTGATCCGTATTGCATGGGAATCGTGTTCAAAGTGTAAACTCATGGCGTCACTCTCTCGCAAATCAGAGAACCTCTGGCGACAGAAAATAAATTCCAGCACCCTCAAAGGTATTCTTCAGGTAAAAAAAATGTACTGAAAGTCCCTTTCGATATCAAATGTACCCACAAATTAAAACACTTGGAAATTAAATTAATACAATACCGATTTAGACATTTTTGTATGAATTAATGGCAAACGTAAGAATAATATTGAATAAACTTTTGAGAATTATCCCTACACAACAGAAAGAAAATATAAAATTGGAAAAAAAAAACAATGTGTAAATGCTGAACTGATGAGAAAATAATTTAGGATGTATTACTTTCATATTTATTTTTTATATATTAATTTAAAAGACATTAATAGATATTCTTGCGAAGAAATGGAAACAAAAAAGTTGGAAGCTTACAATGAACAATTTTGAAAATGCATATTTTTTTTGAATTGTGATATAACACCATATTTCTTTCTTTGTTTGACTGCGACCCTTTCCTCCCTTTCGCACACTAATATAATCGGAAGTAGTTGAAATTGTGCGAAAACTCTCTGAATGAGTGTCTAATATATATGGTTTAAATTTCATTGAAATCGGATATATGTATTTGAAGTTTTAAAAACTTCTGTCTCCATGGATCACTTAAAGGTGGAGGCTCGTAGATGATCGGCACACAGAGAATAACGTAGAGATCCGGGACCACTTCTGTTTTTTTTTCTGAGGAATGTTATACATATGATATAAATCTTATGAAAATATGGTATATTTGAAGTTTACAGGAGGTTGCACCCCCATAGCCCCCTTAGAGATTCGGAACCACTTTCATAAGTTTCCTCAGAAAATGTTATATATTTGCTGTAAATATCATACAAATAGGATTTATTTAATGTTTTAAGAAGGTTATATCATCATATTCCTCTTAAAGATGCATTAAGAGAGTCGGGAACACTTCCATCATCTTCCCCGCAAAATTTACATACGAATACACTTTATATTTCATTTAGATTCACTAACTTTTTTTATCAGGATCATACAAATATATCCCACACAAACATACACACATCTACTGTAGTTATATATATACATAGATTTAAACTAGTTATAAATAATTTTGAAAAAATGCTAAAATAACACAATTTTACGGGTGACGTAATTTCGAAACTATAAAACTAAAAATAATCCTTCTATTAAAAATTATTAAAACGCGATTTTTTTTATTAAGAATGCCATGTCGTCAGTCAGTTGACAATAGTCACCTAGTTTATTAGTATTTAGTAAACAAAATTGAAATTCAAAAAGTTGACTGACGCGGAGGTGTTCGAATCCCGACTAGAATTGTCTTTTGGGCTGTGGATGAAGAAAATGCGAAAAAATATTGTTGACGTAAATCGTGTAGGAAGCGATATATATATATATATATATATATATATATATATATATATATATATATATATATATATATATAAAGAGGTGTACTAAAAGCGAACTTTTAGGAAAGGTAAAACCCTATTGTGAAGAGTATACAGCTCAATATCCAGGATAGAGCAGGTAGAAATGAAGGAGAATGGAAAGGAATTAGAGAAAGCAAAAGCCAAATCAAAATTCAATTCAAAAGTTCAAAGCAAGGTATATTCCGCAAAAAGGCAATTTATTCAGGTTAAATTTTCCTTAAGCCAGGCTTTTCAAAGATCAAAATCTTATCATCAGAGGAAGTCGCTGGGATAGATAAGTTGGCAATGGCCAAGATTTAAGAAAGCCGGCTTTCTCAACTGGGCAGGCTTTAAATATTCTCGCTGCCCCTTTTTCCCACTTTAAAACACTTTCCTTTGTCATCTCTGCCCGGGAAGTATCTTTAATGGCGAATATTTTCCATCTTAATCTCCTCTGACGCCTGCCTGCATCATCGAAGGTACCTCTTATTGGACTTTTTACCCTTTTTGGATTTTCTATTTTCGCCGTACCTGAAGTTGTGACTTCTTGGAATTTAACTTTGAAACCTCTCTCATTACTTCTCGTGCCTCTAACGACCTACCTATCTACATCTTATTCTCTCCGCTGGACTCTTCGACACGGGACTTTTTGGCAATCGGACATTTGCTTGCACCCTGGCACATTTTTGCCCTGCGTTTCTTTCCCTACAACTTTTATTTTATTTTTTCAAATTTTAAATCTTGGCCATTGCCAACTTATCTATCCCAGCGACTTCCTCTGATGATAAGATTTTGATCTTTGAAAAGCCTGGCTTAAGGAAAATTTAACCTGAATAAATTGCCTTTTTGCGGAATATACCTTGCTTTGAACTTTTGAATTGAATTTTGATTTGGCTTTTGCTTTCTCTAATTCCTTTCCATTCTCCTTCATTTATATATATATATATATATATATATATATATATATATATATATATATATATATATATATATATATATATATATATATATATATATATAAATAGACAGATTGGAAGAAGGACAGAGAAGAGAACATACGCGAGAAGGAACAGTTGTTCAGTGTTGGCAGGAGACGCAAACAAACACGCAAGTCAATATGCACACAAAGATTCGAGTTTATTTACAAGATCATCTACGAACTGACAACATAATTTCTTATCCTGTAACTCGCATCAGTAAAACAGGAGGAAACCCCTTTAACATCAGAAAGATTAGAATTGTACATGTTTTCTTTTATGTTTTGTGTTAACTAACGGAAGCGACACCCATCAATATCACTAACTTACAAACTTAAATGGAAGCGACTTACATCATCAAGTAACAAAACTGAAACATATAGTATGACTATAGGTTGAAATCATTCAATGAACAACAACAACAACAATCACAACAAATTACAGCAGTAAGATAATGTAGAATGCCAAAGAAAATTAGCCCATACACTACAACAGTCTATTCGGTTTCGATTCCATGTAAAGCAGTTTAGATATTATAGTACTTAGATTATTAAGAACACTGTGCTATGTAACAAAATGTAAGCATGTGTTAATTTAGTTGATCTAAAATTCATTTATCTATTAATAATGAAGATTATGTGTCTGTCTGAAGCCGAAACAATATTATTAGTTTTGATCGCTGTCTTTTTATATCTACATATCAGCTCCTATATATACCCATTCCAAAACTTCCCCAAACATCACGCGTCTTTCAAATTTACATAATTAATTTGTTTTAAAGCTTCTAATAAACAATTATTTGAAAATATACACTCATGATTCTTTTTTTAAAGATTTTCAGATGTAGTTAAAATATTATCCTCGATGATAATAATCTTAATAAAAATTATAAATAGAATTAATTAAATACATTGTTTTTTTTTAATCTATATAATAGAGTTACGTAATTAAATTATATTGTAATGGAATATGATAGAACAACCGGCGTCAACTCCAATATTTGGTTACCCGCCCTCTGATTATTAAGTATAACGTTCTATTTCGAACTCACATAAAGTTCTATTTCAAGAAATCCACAGGTGTTAACATGACGCTAGATTAGAGAGAGAGAAAGAGAGAGAGAGAGAGAGAGAGAGAGAAAGAAAGAGAGAGAAAGAGAGAGAGAGAGAGAGAGAGAGAGAGAGAGAAGAGAGACATTGATACAAGATAGGGGCGCGTTATTTTATTAATAACATGTAAACAATAGGCTCGGAGAATTATCCTTAAGTGCTAACTTACATGACTTAAATTCCAGAAAGGTAAATGGTTCCATCATGGATATAATTCTTTTAGTGAAAATAAAATTAAAAATTATAGTTGATCAGATTTAATATATAATTATTTATTTTAATTTATTTTTGTCCAATTAAATTCAAAATTTTAGACTGAAGGGTGGGTCATCTATAGGTCCGTCCGACAAATATAAATTTCGTTACTCCGTCTTCTGAAACAATAAATAACTTCCAGTTAACGACGTTCTATTTATTGAAGAGAATTTAAAGATTTTGTTTTCTAAATATTTTCCCTGCGGTTACCTTTTACTTAATGTATGTAATATGTAACTTAAAACAACAAGCAAAGATATGCGACCGGAAGGAGCATATATCTTCTAGTTTAAATAATATACATTGTGAAATTAAAATGTTGGTATTTCGAAATTCAGCATTTTAAGATCCATTTACATTTAAGTAGAGACATCAATTTATAAATGAATACAATAATTTAAAGTTTTACTCTGCCGATTAAATACAATTTACATACATAATGTTACTGTCCTGTATGTTATGTATGTAAATTGTATTTAATCGGCAGAGTAAAACTTTAAAATAATTGTTTATTACATAATGTTACTGTCCTGTATGTTATGTAATAAACAATTATTTTATGTTTGTTTATTCATATTTTTTATTCATCTACCGAAACAAAAGTGTGCTAATCTTATATAAATAGAGAGTTTGTCTGTTTGTCCGTCAGTCACAATTTCTTTTAACGAAATAAATACATTGCGGAATTGTTTTTTTTCTTCGACATATCAAAAATCTTAACTACTTTTAAAAATGGAGAATATAACATTAATAGTAAATAATAAATTCCCAACAAATAAAGCGAATAGCATTGGTCGGAAATCGAAACCAACACCTTGTAAGCTTCGGTCTGGGGTTCTACCAACTGACATATTTTGACTTTCTTATAAATAGAGCTTAAAAGATTTGCTTGACAAAATAATTATAGCTTTTGCTTGACGTCATAAATTTATGATTTACGTCACGTTTCAAAACATAAATTAACACAACCGATATTAAAAAAAGCAATGGATAAACATGATGATTGCGTTGAGAATTATTTTAATAGTTCAAAACAATGTATTTTGTTTTAACTACGTATTGGCATTACAAACAATTTAATATTTAATATTAATATACCAGCAAAAGTATGCGACCTGAGAGAGCATATCTGCTAGTTATATAAAAACAAAGTAGTTTTACAAACATTGCCTCTTTTTGTAAAGTTAATATACACATATGAAGGCTAAAAGTCACTCGAGGATAAAGGTTAATGATACTGGTATGAATGTTATCCGAAAAATGAGGAACACTATGTGATTGCTATAATTAATCTATGGTATGAACTGTGTTTGATTACTTTTGAGGTATTTAGTGAAATTGGATTTGAAAACGACAAATTTGTAATCAAAAGAGAAGCAGTCCTGTAGCAATGTGTTCCACAAGTGGAAAGCTCTTGAAAGAAACTCTGTCCATTGATATTTCACCTGAAGTTAAGTATATGAGGGAAGAACAGAAAGTATTTGTTCATTGTCTCGGTGGCAAGACGAGCGGTGAATGTCTTACGAGGAGGATTCAAAGACTGGAGCTCAGTCGAGCACCTTTCATGGAAATAACGATAGAGTAAAGAGGGGTTAGCAACGTATCTTCTGTGAGGTTGTAGGAAAGAGAAGCGATTATCCTCTACTAGATTTTAAAGTTGGGTTTGTACTTTGTAAAGACAAGAAAGAGTGTGCGGCACCTACTCAAATGTGGCAGCGGATGGAATAACAATACTCTTGAGATATTAAGACATATTAGTTTTTACCGCTTTTTGAGCGGTGTTAGTATGATGCTGGTTATGTCAATTTCGTTCTTTACTTAGCGTCTACTGCTTCATAGCTACTAGGATGAAGAATATTGGTGGTAAAAATAGACTACTAAGTATTTACTACGAGAGAGAAAGTACCTACGATGAATGTATTTACGCATTATTTTCATTGTGAAAAAAAACTTAAGATAATTTGCTTTGAATTAATGACGAAGACCCTTTATGTCTAATTTTTCGAATTATCAAAAAAGGTCATTTAGTTTTAAGCATATTTAAGTAAAGTATTTCACGTAATTATGTCATGTTAATTTCTTTAAATGTATATAACACGTATCCAGGCAAACAAAATCTTGCAGACTTACATCAGATTCCAAGTCTGGTATTGACATAGTAGATATTACTGCCTTAGTAATGTATAGTCTGCCTAGTCGTTTTTTTTGTCAACCAGTTACACGTTTCTATACGAATAGAGAAACTCTCCTAACCCTATAAGTTTTTAATATAGACGCACACATTACCACGCATACTACTAATTACTCTTTTATTTTTTGTAGCGCCATTAATTTTTATAGTGTTATTAATTTGTATAGTGTCATTAATTTTAAACAGGAAAATATTAAAGTATATCATTTTATAAACGTATGCCACCAAAATAAACTAAAGTAAAATTTTGAAATAATGTTTAAATTAAAATTTGTAATTTAAAGTCTTCCTGTTTTGAAAAAATAGTTGGAAGATAAAAAGATCCCTTGTATCGTTAAAGTTAAACAAATCACTAACCGATTACACAGAGAGCCAGGATGAAATTTAATTACACAAATTAATTTTATCCTGACCCCCCCCCCCCGCCCGTAAAAACATTAGAGCAAGAACCGTTCTACCTACTGCCGCTGCAAAGTACTTTCTTTTATTCTACTGTGTACCTCAAACCAAATGGAACCTCCAAAAGCAGAGTTTCTTTCTAAGAACTTCCTATATCTGGGATACAATACCACAAAACTGCTTCCCCGATGACTACAACATGGTCATCTTCAAGTCAAATGCCAACAAATATTTGTGAAGCCGTCCTTTTAAGTAATCAAATTCTGTCATTTCCACTTATCATTTCCAATCATCTCATAGTACTGTACATCACCCAACTGACAATTACCCCTGGACTTCGAGTAGATGTTAGCCTTAGTATGTGATGACCAATTATCATTTTTAAAAACGCGGCGTCTCTTACGGTATCGTCTGCATTATTTTATCTTATGCTGATCGGCATTTTTCATAATACGTTCTACTAAAACAAGCGAATCGTTTGGGATCAAACAATGTATTTGCACACACAAATAAAAGAAATAACACAAAAACAAACATTACATGAATAGTAAAAGTTAAGTACGTTTTATTTAAAGCAAAAAAGGTGTCAGAAAAGAATACGTAGAGTACAAAAAATGTAAACATATCTTTCATTTAAATTCCACGATTAAAATCTAATAAGTTTCATTGTTCATTGCAAATCTTTTTTCCATCTTCTGATATAAATGTTTGAATTCTATAGTTGATCGACATTTTATCCATTTTCCATACTAAATGCTAATCTAAGTGTAGTATTAACACAGCATGACGTCGCTAGCTATATGTTCATCGTTTTTTTTCATTAAGTAGAACGCTCTTATGATGTCAAGTTGCCGGGTAAAGTATTTAAGATATCACTATTCAGCGTTGACCGCGTGGTTGTAGATGTCGCGATTTGAGTTGCAAAATACTCGGAATCCGGGTTTCGAATCGCATGACCAGTAGTGAATAGTCATATCTCTACGCTGATGAGTCTCGATTATAAAGGACGAAACGTATACATACATAGATAATAAACAATAACAAATATTTATCATATATATATATATATATATATATATATATATATATATATATAATTGTTTATCATTTATGTACGTATACGTTTCGTCCTTTTTAATAATCGGGACTCAAATCCGACGCCTTAATCACACGGCCAATTTTAAATATCGTATAAACTGTGATAATTTTAACACTTTATCGGCGGCTTAACGTCTGAGAGCGTTCTACTTTTTTAATGGAAGGAACGATGCATTTAAAGCTAGTGACGTCATGCTGTGTTAACACTACACTTACAATGCTCTACTTTTTCGAGAAGCGACAAATAATAACTATTTGTTATTGTTTATTATCTATGTACGTATACGTTTCGTTCTTTTTAATAATCCGGACTCATAAGATGTCCGTTTAAGATTCAGATTACGCTGTGTCAGATGTTTATGTTGATTTTTCCATGATTGTCATTTTTTAAAGTGAGTTTTTTTCGTGTATCTTTACTTCCCGTTCTTCTCACCGTTCTTGACCCCCTTTCATTCTTTTTTTGTTGGAATAATGTGCTTGGTGTCTCATTAAGAATTGATCGTCTCTGAAGAGCAGCCAGTAAACCAGAAACTACTTTTTTTACCGGGTGGCGAAACTCGCATAAGGCAGAAAGAAGAAAAAGAAGGCATTAGCCGAAATAAAGTAATAACACAATAAATAAATAAACAAATATAAAGGAATAAAAAATTGTGGACTAATTTATTTATTTATTTGGGTCATTGGAATGCAACCAACTAGTATATATATATATATATATATATATATATATATATGTGTGTGTGTGTGTATATATATATACATATATGTATATATATATATATATAATATTAAATTATATGTTTTAATATTTTACCTACGTACAACGTCGTTTCGAGCTTTCGAATCACATCAGCTCAGAGAAATGACAATCTTAGACGGTCACAGGACACGAACTCGGTTTGCAGTGACATCTTGAATCTTTAAGCGTTCGCTCAATCTATTAAAGCAGGGGATAGTGTCACGTGATAATGGAGAAATTAAGTTAGATTTACACTGAAAGCGGCTAGTGTAAACAGCAAGACATCCGATAGAACTCAACGAGAGGGTCGGAGTATGGCACTGAGCTTTTAGGTGAATGTCTATTTTTAATCTCTCCAACAGTGCCATACTTAGATTTTATTTAAAGGGGCTTCTAATAATATTTAATTATATGTTTTAATATTTTAACCTACGTACGACGTCGTTCCGAGCTTTCAGCTCTCATCAGCGTGGGGAAATTACAATCTCAGACAATCACAGGACATAACTCTCTCTCTCTCTCTCTCTCTCTCTCTCTCTCTCTCTATATATATATATATATATATATATATATATATATATACATATATATATATATATATATATATATATGTATATATTTCAAAGATTATCTTCAATATAATCCGCATCCTTATTAAATAACTGTTTAAGTATACAATACTAAACATGAATAAAATTAACTCTGCTAATCTAAAATATTAATCTTAAATAGTTACTTAGAAATTATTTAATTCATGACAATCAATTAGATTACAGAAACAAGTTTACTATCCTGGTCAAATATGAGTTTCTCCCTTTGGACCGTAATGAAAGTAAGCCCCGAACATTAATTGAAATTGCATAATATATAGCACGACATTGAGGCAAACGCCTACAAGCACACAGGATGCAGAATATAATAATAAAATAAAAATCAAGACAGATTTTTTTTTCATTTTAACTTTCATGTATTTACTTTTTCGTTTTGCGATCATTTCGCTAGAAACCTAGCTTTGTCAAGAAGAGAGATTTTGTAGAAGTAGTAGCAGTAAAAGATGATTTAAAAGAATATGAACTTCCCAATTTTTTACCAACTGCGCTGCACAGCGTTACTCATATTCAAAAGCAAGAGACAAGTAAATAATAATAATAAAAATAACAGCGTCGCCCCATTTCAATTCTGACGGAAAACTACCAACAGGTACTGCTACAACTTCTACAAAATCTCTCTTCTTGACAAAGCTAGGTTTCTAGCGAAATGATCGCAAAACGAAAAAGTAAATACATGAAAGTTAAAATTAAAAAAAAAACTATCTTGATTTTTATTTTATTATTATATTCTTCATCCTCTGTGCTTGTTATCGTTTTTATGCTAAATTTCTTTAAAGATGCTTTAAAATAATATGAACTTCCCAAATTTTGAATAATTTATCTTTGTACAATAACTTTCTAATATAACTGAGAGTAGCCATTTTTGTTGTCATTTCCATTTTGCTAACATGCCGGGTCTACCATTAATTTATGTGTTGAAGTGGACGTTCGGATGATGGACTTCTCTCCTAGAAATGCTTATTACAAGCAACACTTTCATCTGTTTGTCTCTGCTTGGCTACAGGTTTCCCATCGGCCGGGATGCGTTTGTTTCTCTCTATAATATTCTGACGAAGATCATCGATGCTTGAAACGGGCACAGGAAAAGACGGATTACTTTCTGCTTTGTGCCAACCATGTATGCATGATCTTTTAAAACGCGTGTAAAATATCTTATACAAATTTTCCTTTCAAAAGCTTGATGTAAATGTATTTTTAGATATATATACATATATATATATATATATACATATATATATATATATATATATATATATAATTTAAAAGTACATTTACATCAAGCTTTGGAAAGGTAGATTCGCGTAAATTTGTGTATATGTGTGTGTTGACTAGCCATCCTTACCGGTGGCTTCTGAGCTTATACGAAATCAAAGTCTCAGAAACCACCGGTACAGGTGGCTAAGAAACATATGACCGTCTGATGCTATACATATATTATGCTATTACAAAGATACTTGATGACTATATCATTATTTATTCATATACTTTATTAAATAACTAGCAGGATCACGCTACGTTGCTCAGGATTAAATGAGAATCATTACCATGCACTTTTCATTATGCTCATAACACCATATTACTTTCCTTGTTTTTACTGCCCATCGCTTCTCATTTCGCCTTGGAAGAAGTTGAAATGTCGTAAAAATCTACTATATACATGGTCGAAATTTAATAAAAATCGGATGTACGTATTTGAAGTTTTAAGGTGTTATATCTTAATTGTTCACTTTAAGGTGGAAGAACGTAGATATTCGACACATAGAAGGTAAAATAAATATTCTGGTCCGCTACCATGTTCTTTCCAAGATAATTTTATTTATATGATATAACTTTTGTGAATTTTATCAAAACAGAATATAATTGAAGTTTAAAGAATGTTCGCCCCCCATAGCTCCCTTATATTAGGAAGGCACTTGAAGATTCGGAACAACTCTTACTGTCTTCCACGGACAATTGTATACATCTGATTTAAATTTTGTAAAAATAGGATATATTTAAAGTTGAAAGAGAGTTATGCACCCATTGCCCCTGTTACGGGTGCACTTATAGATTTGGGAACACTTCCATTGTCTTCCTAGGTATATTTTACATGAGAATATACTTTAAGATTTTATGTAGATTCTCTAATGTTTCTTTCTATAGCTAACACACAAAAATCGCACACATGCACATACACAGAGATATTGAGTTATATATATATATATATATATATATATATATATATATATATATATATATACGTAAATCTAAGAAATGATAAAAAAAATGTACTAAGCTTAACAGGTTACTGATGTTTCTAGCATTACCGATCATCATATCTATCTATCTCTCTCTCTCTCTCTCTCTCTCTCTCTCTCTATATATATATATATATATATATATATATATATATATATATATATATAGTAGTAGTAACTTATATAATGCATTTTAGAACGTTAGTATCAGCATATTTTAGTATATGTGCCTGGGTGAATGAAAGTGCATCTATAGACCTCTAAATCTTCATCTTCACAAGAGACTCTCCACAGCCTCCTCCCCTACCTCATCCTTGTTCGTCCATCTGTCCGCCGTCATCCATCCGCCCCCACACACTCCCGTTATTTTCAACATCATCCTGATCACCTCAAGTTTATAGAGTTTCCCTAAAGAAGGGCCGGCTCCCTTGTCTGCCTGGCGGGGCCCCCGACCTGCTGACGCCAAGTTTCCTACGCCGAAGGCAGAGAAGTGCTTTCAAGCCCAAGTCTTGCGCTACTCTGACAGGTGTGAGAAAAAAGCAGAACGCGACCAGCCCTCGGGGTTTCAAGCAGCTCTTGCTTCATTATCCCACTTTAATCAACGTGTACAAAACAACAACAAAAATAAAGAGAAAAAGGAATAATAAGAATAAAGGAGTCGTAAGTGATGGTTGTGGTGGGGACAGGTCTTTTCAAATGAAAAGGGACCCTTAACCACATAAGCATATAATGTCAGCATTTACTCCCACCCTCCTCCAACCGTCATGTCTTAACGTTATTCTTTCACCTTCCCTTCCTTCTTGTATGCAGACACTTACCCTTGACACTCCTTGTTTCATATATATATATATATATATATATATATATATATATGCATATACATATATATATATATATATACATATATATATATATATATATACTAGCAGGGCTACCTGGCGATGCCCGGGTGTAGAATAAAAAAGCAATGTGTGTATACTCAATTGGTTGGCAGATTAATTTATCATTTTGATACCTGATCTCACACCACTTGCTTTTATACTCTCAAAACCTATTATCCCATAATACTTGCAATAGTTGGGGTAGTGCACACATGAAAAAGTAGATTACTATTACATAGCTCAATAGTAAGATTAGTATAGCTTGTTCTATGTACAGGTGGGGGATTTTTCATACATAGTTTCCCGAGAGGAATGAAACCAGGTAAAGTAAATAACATTTTTAGCTCCTTTTCTTTAATTACAAACCACAAAAACATAATTGTCGATTTTATTATATTATTTTTATCACGTGGTGTGTTACAGCTTTACTTTTACAGATGATAATTCCTATAATCTTTTTTATTTTAGTGTACATTTTTTAAACATGCTTCCAGTTAACAAAATCAAATATACAAGTGAATAAAATGTTTAATTATCATATGCTGTTTATGAAAAAAATATTAAGTAAAAGTTTGAAACTGACATGTAAAGTTTCAAAACTTTAAAGAAAGTTTAAGGAAATACAAACTGCAATCATTTAATAATAATCCGAAAATGATCTGGCATTAAAATTGAAAATCTCTTTACAAACAATGTTTTTTGTTTTATTTGATGTACATAAACAAAGAGATTTGTTTTTGCACCAACTTGTGATGCTCCTACATAAAGCTGACCATGTGAAAAGCATAGTTCTTCAAGTTGCAATCCGGCAACTTTTAGTGTTAGGCCTTGACTTTTATTGATGAACATAGCGAAACAAAATCGTACAGGAAACCGCAACTGCTTAAAGTGAAAGGGTATATTTGATGGTATAAATGGTATCTTCGGAATAAAAACAGTTTCACCTTTGCCACAACCAGTGAGAATTATTGCCTCAATACAGTTTATCATCAATTTATATTTTATTTTTTAAAGACTTGGAAATCGAACTTTAATGCAATTACCTATACAATTTTTGATCCCAGACAACGACGAAAAGCATAAATGGTCACTTACAGTTTTTTATTTCTTTTTCTCGTCCATTTAAACTCGTAAATCATGTTCGTTTATGTAGCGTCCCTATTATATAAAATCATGTTCCTCTATGTAGCGCCCCTGTCATATGAAAGAACTCATAAAGCATGTTCATTTATGTAACCGATATAAAAGAACTCATAGCAATTATGAGTTGGCGATTTCTTTCATAGCAGATCATGGCGGGCATTGGCGGAAAGTGACTGATATTAGCAGGTCGTGGTTAGCATCGTCTACTAAAATCTAAAATTATAAAAATACGGATTCATTTCCTGTTTATAATAATTATTTGGCGATTTCTTTACATGGCGGACACTGGCGGACACTGGCGGGTAGAGGCAGGCAGTGTCTTCTAAAATGTAAAATCTATAAAATGCTGACTCATTTCTTGTTTTTAATTATGAGTTGGCTATTGCTTAATACGGCTGACAATGGCGGACTCTGGCGGGCATTGGCGGGAACTAGAGGGAACTGGCGGGAACTGGCAGGAACTGGTGGGCATGTCTCTACTAAAATGTAAAATCTAAAAATGCTCACTCATTTCGTGTTTTTAATTATGAGTTTACGATTTTTTTTATAGAGCTGCCAATAGCAGACACTGGCGGACAGTGACGGAAACTGGCAAGTACTGGCGTCAGTGTCTACTAAAACGTAAAATCTAAAAAATGCTGAGTCATTTCCTGTTTTGAATTATTATTTTGATATTTCTTCATAAGGCTGTCAGTGGCGGACAGTGGCGGACACGGCGGGCACTGGCGGACGGTGGCAGGCAGTGCCCACTATAATCTAAAATATGCTGACTCATTTCCTGTTTTCAATTATGAGTTGGCGATTTCTTTATAGGGCTGACAGTGGCGGGCACTGGCGGGCAGTGCCCACTTAAATGTTAAATCTAAAATATACTGACTCATTTCGTGTTTATTTTCATTATGAGTTGACGATTTCTTTCTAGGGCTTCAAATGACGGACACTAGACAACAATGGCGGACACTGGCAAGCACTGGCGGGCAGTGTCTACTAAAAGGTAAAATCTAAAAAATGCCTGTTTTTAATTATGAGTCGGCAATTTCTTTACAGGGCTGTCAGTGGCGGGCAATGGCGGGCAGTGGCGGGCAGTGGCGGGCAGTGGCGGGCAGTGGCGGACACTGCGGTTGTGCCCACTTAAATGTAAAATTAAAAAAATGCTAACTCATTTCCTGTTTTAGAATTATGAGTTGGCTAAGTAACGCCTGGGTTAGTTACCTTCCTTCTTCATAGAACACTGCATTCTACTTATGTCATTTCCAGTTGAATTTGAGGAAATGACTTGCAATTTGTTTTTTTTAATACTACATGATACATTGTTTTCTATCTAGATTAATAGTTAATTAAATTAAAATTAAGCTGAAAATAGCTGAAATAATACACCCCAAACGAAATCTGCCCCATAGCCCTCTTAGCAGTAAATTTAGAGATTCGCGAATACACACATTACTTTTTCGGTGAATTTTAGATTAGAATACACAATTATATTTTATCTAGATTCGCTAGCTTTTTTTTCTATAGGGCACACACACACATACACACATACATACATACATTGAGTTTTATATATATATATATATATACATATATATATATAGAGAGAGAGAGAGAGAGAGAGAAAGAGAGAGAGAGAGATAAAGTGAGTGTGAGATAGAGAGAGAGGGAAAGAGAGATAGATAGAGAGAAACAGAGAAACAAAGAGAAATACATACCCACGTATTTATACATTAAGCTATTCTCATATATATATATATATATATATATATATATATATATATATATATATATATATATATATATATATATATATATATATGTACTAGCAGGACTACCCGGCGTTGCTCGGGTCATAAAAAAACAGCATAAAAGAAAAACAGTGGTTGTAACATCTTTATATTAAAACTTCTATTTCTCTCCCTCTCTTTATAGCTATCTCTTTATTTTTCTCCCTTTATTTTACCTGGTCGCTTCATTTGACCGCCCTCTCTCTCCATTGCCACCTTCTCTCTATTGCCTTTGGCAAAAGCTGTCTCTTCCCTAACACTCCTCTTCCATTACCCAGGGCAAAAGTATGACATTTCTATTAAATATACAACCTTTGTCTGCGACTTCTATATACGTACTTATCTCCGCCCCATAGCGCATACTATATATTTACCTATCTCTGCCCCAGTGCGCATACTATATACATACCTATCTCTGCCCCTGTGATCATACCATATACGTATTTGTTGCCGCCTCAGTGCGCATACTATATACGTACCTATCGCCACCATGGTGCACACACTGTATAAGTACTTATCGCCGCCCCGGTACATATACTATACACGTACCTATCGACGCCCCGGTGCGCATACTATATACGTACCTATCGTCATCTGGTGTGCATACTATATATGTACCTATCTCTGCCCCTGTGCGCATACTATATACGTACTTTTTGCCGCCTCAGTGCGCATACTATATACGTACCTATCGCCACCATGGTGCAATACTATATAAGTACTTATCGCCGCCCCGGTGCATATTTTATATACGTACCTATCGCCGCCCCGGTGTGCATACTATATACGTACCTATCGTCACCTGGTGTGCATACTATATACGTACCTATCGCCGCTCTAGTCTTCATACTATATACGTATCTATTGGCGCGCCGATGTGCATACTATATATGTATCTATTGCCGCCCTGGTGCGCATACTATATACATACCTATCTCTGCCCCTGTGCACATACTATATATGTACTTATCGCCGCCTCAGCGCACATACTATATACGCACCTATCGCAACCTTGGTGAGCATACTATATAAGTATCTATCGCCGCCAACGTGCGCATACTATATAGTACCTATCGCTGCCCTAGTGCGCATACTATATACGTATCTATCGGCGCGCCAGTGTGCATTCTATGTATGTACCTATTGCCGCCCTGTTGCGCATAATATATAAATACCTATTGCCGCCTTTGTGTGCATACTATATACGTACCTATCGCCACCCCTGTGCGCATACTATATACATTCCTATCGCAACCCCTGTGCGCATACTATATACATACCTATCTCTACCCCGGTGCGCATACTATATACGTACATATCTCTTCGCCGGTGCATATACTATATACGTACCTATCACCACCCCGGTGTGCATACATAATAACTCATATTAATGCACCCCTGTCGTATCAAAGAATAAAATCAAGTTTATTCATGTAGCGTCACTATCACAAAAAACAATTCATATTAATGCTCCCTCGTTGGTGCTCCTGTTCATGAAGATGGAGTAGGAGTAAACGTATTCAATAAGGACGCAATACTGCACAAGCCCCCTGAAAATGTATTCCATTGGGGCGATATACTGAACAAGCTTACGGTCGCATATTTTTGCTAGTTGGAAGCAGAACAGATACTACATTACCTCCACACCTCTCAGAAAAAGAGGAGGTAATACTTAGGAAGATGGTATCATGACAACAAAACAGATACTACACTTACTCCACACTTCTCAAAATAGGAGGGGGTAATGCCTGGAAGGATGGTATCATGACAATAGAACAGATACTACACTACCTTTACAATTCGACGGATAATCGTCTGACGCGTCCAGATCTGGCTGTATCTCGATCCGGCGCCCTGTTTAAAATGACAATAAAACACTAAAAAAACAAAAACAAATTACCAAAAAACAGGAAAAAACAAAAAAACAGATTAGAAACAAAAAAATATGGAAAACACAAAAACTTATGCTGAAAATCAAAAACAAAACAAAACATGAAACAATTTTTTTAAAAAACATATAAAAACCGAACAAGGTATAAAACAACATACAAAATTAGCGAAAAAAAAAAATTGACAAAAAATATGAAAAGAGATGAAAAATAAAAAAAACATCAAAAAACATCAAAATTGGCGTAAAAAAAAGTGACTAAAACATGAAAAAAATTTAAAACACAAACAAAAGAACAAAAAACAAAGAAACATCAAAATTGGCGCCAGAGAGAGAAAAATAATATTGACAAAACCATGAAAAAACATAAACAGAACAAAAAAAAACAAATAAAAACAAAAAAAGCCATCACAAAACATCAAAATTTGTGAAAAAAAACAAAATTAAAAAAAAAAAATGACAAAAAACAGGATTAAAAAAAAATTCTTTTCACACCCCCCAAAAGTTTTTGTTCCACTCACGCCAACCATCCTAAAAATGTTTATTTTGTGTAAGAAAAAAATATTTGTATCCCCCCAATAAAAAAACTTCTTACTCTCAATCACCCAAAGAAATATTTATAGGTATAAAAAAATCTCCAATACCCCAAAAACATTTTTACTCTCCCCCCACGCAATTTTTTTTACTATCCCCTACCCAAAGAAATATTTTTAGTTAAAGCAAAAAATTTTCCTCACACCCCGAAAAAAATATTTCTACTCTCAACCTCAACTCCCAAAATCTTTACTCTCCCCACCCAAAGAAATATTGTTAGTTCAAAAATTTTTTTTCCCCATCCCCTCAAAAAATATTGTTACTCTCCCCCCCCCCACTCAAATTTTACTCTCCTCCAGCGAAATGAATATTTTAGTTAAAAAAAATTCCCCACACTCCCCCAAAATTTCTTTTTACTTTCCCTCACCTAAAGAAATATTTTTTGTTAAAAAAATTCCCTCACGTCCCACTCCGAACAAAAATTATACTCTCCACCACTCATCCCCCCCAAAAAAAACTTTTTACTCCCCCCCACCCAAATATTTTTAGTTAATATAAAAATCCCCACCTACCAAAACATTTTTCTTTACTCCCCCCCCCTCCAAAAAAATGTTACTCTCTCCCACCCAAAGAAATATTTTTAGTTAAAAATAAGTTTCCCCCGCACCCCCTAAAAAATGTGTTTTCACTCTCCCCCACCCACAGAAATATTTTGCGTTTAAAAAAAGTTGGAAACAGAACAGAAACTCCACTACCTATACACCTCTCAAAAAAGGAGGAGGTAATGCCTGGGAGGATGGCATCATGCCAACAGAACAGAACGGTTGAATTTGAGGAGATTATTATATCCATAGAAATGCATGTTTTATCTTCGTTAAGACTAATCAATGTGGTTATATACAGCTGACCCGTTGGTCTCGCATCACGAACCTCGGAATAATGTTATTGCTTTTATTCAGCTACAATAAAACACATTGCCACTGAGACGTAAAGGGGAAACTGAATTACGGTCCAGATTTAGAGGGGGCATCCTTAGTGACGACTTGTGTATCGAGATGAAGATTCACATTACATTTAAATTTCTGCATGTTGATACCGTCAAGAAAAGAAGGAGCAGGGAAGGAATTCCAAATTTTAGCAGTTTGAGTAAAGACGATATTAGAGTAAAAATCCCTCCTGACAGTGTGGAATCTATTAGATTAGGGACTTTTTGAACGATGTCTAAGAGGGAGTGACTAGTGGTTGGTGCACCAGACCAGATGTGACAACAATACTCTATGCATGGCGGATGGTAGATTTGTAGACATATAGGATACTGGTAAGTTGATTTTCTAGCACGGTAGAGAGAGAGATCCCACTTTCTTTGGCAG
The DNA here is from genome assembly GCA_963556195.1 of Sepiola atlantica. Lineage (NCBI taxonomy): Eukaryota > Metazoa > Mollusca > Cephalopoda > Sepiida > Sepiolidae > Sepiola > Sepiola atlantica. The sequence continues at coordinate 90,134,268 of OY744520.1, read as the reverse complement.
TTTCTTCCATGGTTTTGGTCATACTCATATTACCTGTAAATGTTAGGTCGAGAGGTTTGCATATTAAACTTTCAGGTAGGGTGCTATTTGCAATGCCAATCGGTGGCTGAAAAGGTTTCTTGTAGTTGTTGAAGGAAAAAAGCTTTGTCTTAGTGGCATTAAATCATACTATTCATTTATGTCATCCATTAAAATACAGACTGGGGCTAATTTTCTAACGATTCAGCCATTGCCTTTGATATGTGTGCGTTCGTTTTACCTGCGTGTCGAGAAAAGAGCGTGACATCATCAGCAAATATACCCATCTCGAACACAATTTCATCAACTACTACTAACTGTTGAGGTGCAACGTCTTAGCAGATGCATCCACCGAGACAATTTTGTAAATGAGAAGGAAATACACCATATTAATTTTTATGATATTCAATTTTGAAAGAAATTATCTTGCATTTCTGCTCGACTGAAACGATATTTTTCTAATCAGACTGTTCAACCGTTAATGAAGCTAATGTATATATATATATATATATATATATATATATATATATATATATCACAAAGTCAATTATAACTCTTTACGTTTTTACTCTATCCTCGCGACCATCAGATATTATCACGTGATGCCGGAGAAATTAAGTAATATTTATGCCTAAATACACTGGGATGGAAACCTCAGACTATGTAAACGATTCAACAAACGTAATTGGGGCCTTGCTTTATAGCCAAGTGACAATCTGTCTTTAATATCTTTGAACAGTTCTCAATTTAAATCTCTTAAAAAGAATTTATAACAATATTTACATCGTAATATAGAATTATTGTATCTTCCGATACTGATGAGAGCATCAGATGGAAACGCTGGCGTATGTAGGTAGAAATAATTTAATATTTCTTTTTCAATATTGTTATGAAGCCCTTTTGTTAAGTTATAGTTGAGCACTGTTCGGAGATATTAAAACAAATGACTGTCATTTGGCTACAACTCAATCTCTTCCACTGCTATAATCTATTTGTAACTCATAATTTATCTTTTCATTAGCGGCCTTTTGAGCTTTTCTCCTCCTATTGCTACATTTTAAAATATGTGTACTTGTGTGTTATTTCTTCATACCAATCATCCTGACGAAGTCTAGAAATCAAGATAAAACGTTGATGAATACATAAATAAATTTATTCTTTTCTTTTTACTTTACATATATATATATATATATATATATATATATATATATATATATATAGTGTTTAGATAGTATTATTATAATTTTTATTTTTTATTATTGTTATAATTAATGTTATTTGATATGCAAATTACTATATCATACGGTAGTCTTAAGAGTAATATATTATTATTATTATTTTATCATTATTATTATTTTTTTATGTATATATTAGTGATATTTTAAGCTGAATTATTTCGACACTTGATTATTGGGGAAATGGTCGTATAATCAGTACCATTGGAGAGCCATGAATATTAAAACTGTCCTGTTTTTAAATATCCGAAACAGTTACATGGTAAACAGCTGATGATCCCCGTGTTAATATTAGACTAAGGTTTCCTGTTTTTGTTTCACTCTTAGATAATTAACCCCCCTTTTTATTTTTATTTTTTATTTTTTATTTTATTTTACTTATATTTTTTCATTTATTAATTTTCCAACGAATGTTAAGTCTGCAATATCTTGGATTTAGTTAGTTTGTCTGGGAATTTAAACTGCATTTTACTTTTTTTAATTTTTTTTTTTTTTAATGACTCAAAGCTTCTTTAGACTATATATTGGGTATTTAGATCTGTATGGCTAGATTTCCTTCCTCTTATCTAATTACTTTTCTGGTACCAAAGGTACTTAAGCTTTATTTTTTATTTATTTTTTAATGCAACTTTGATTCCTATATAATTTTATTACTAGCTACCATATTGCAGAATGGTTCTTGGATATAGTGTTTAGATAGTATTATTATTATTTTTATATTTTTTTATTATTGTTATAATTAATGTTATTTGATATGCAAATTACTATATCATACGGTAGTCTTAAGGGTAATATATTATTATTATTATTTTATCATTATTATTTTTTTTTATGTATATATTAGTGATATTTTCAGCTGAATTATTTCGACACTTTATTATTGGGGAAATGGTCGTATAATCAGTACCATTGGAGAGCCATGAATATTAAAACTGTCCTGTTTTTAAATCTCCGAAACAGTTACATGGTAAACAGCTGATGATCCTCGTGTTAATATTAGACGCTTAACGTTTCCTGTTTTTGTTTCACTCTTAGATAATCAACCCCCCCTTTTTATTTTTATTTATTTATTTTTTTTATTTTACTTATATTTTTTCATTTATTAATTTTCCGACGAATGTTAAGTCTGCAATATCTTGGATTTAGTTAGTTTGTCTGGGAATTTAAACTGCATTTTACTTTTAAAAAATTTTTTTTTTTTTAATGACTCAAAGCTTCTTTAGACTATATATATATATATATATATATATATATATATATATATATATATATATATATATATATATATATATATATATATATGAATGATGGGGGTCAATTTATTTCAAAAGGATTCCATGTATTATCGAATGCCTTCTGCCGACACAAGGAATTCGTTAAAAATATTGGATTTTTTGGGAAATTTGACGACTCACCTTTCATATATATATATATATATATATATATATATATATATATATATATATATATATTTATATATATATATATATTTATGTATATATATATATATTTATATATATATATATATATTTATGTATATATATATATTTATATATATATATTTATATATATATATATATTTATATATATATATAAATATATATATATATATATAAATATATATATATATATATATATATATATATATATATCACATAATGTAAAACCTGAATGATCCAAGGAACAACATTCCAATAAAGTAAATGTAAGTTGCAGTGTAATCTACATATATATATATATATATATATATATATATATATATATATTATTTAGTTAAAATTTATATGATTATAAGTTATTTTAATAAGATTAAAGTCAAGCCATGTTCGTGGAAGTGAAAAATCGACTGACACGTAGCTATAATGCATATTCCGACAACGTTAGTAGAATCTGTATTTAGTCTTTCTTGATATTCCTCCCTTCGCATGAATAAAAATAACATCCTCTTTTTGAATGTGGTTTGTGTGTGTGTTAACCCTTAAATGTTTTGTTTCAAATATCACACATTCCAATAAAATGCCTATTTAATATGATATTCAACGAAAATGTGTCAAACTGCAACTTTTGTTACTTCTGAAACGAGCCTGTTGACTAGTGTGAGTAGGTATTAGTATGATGTTGCATCAGCACACCCACTAAATAGGTAATCAGTATCTTTGATGTTTGAATAATCTAAAAAAATAAAGCATTTACGGGTTAATAGTGTATCCTCCAAAAGTTCAAAACTTATTAATTATGATTTCAATATCTGAAACATGATTCGGGAATCAATACTGAACATGCTATTTTCCATATACGCACGTTTTTTTAAAAATATTTTTATTAGTAAATTTAAATTTAAATAAAGATATAGAATGTAAATGTACTTTTTTCATCAGTTTATTTAAACACTTTTGTAATTTTTTTATGCACTGATAACATTATATTGATCTTCAAAGAACATTTCCGAGTTAGGAGAGAATATAGAATAAATCACAGATTTCAACATATTCTGTTCGAATAATATAAATCACAAACGTAGTTCAAACGAGATTTAAAAAAATAAATCAGTCTTTTTTTCTATTAACCAATGTGTAATTTAAACCCACTCTTAAATTCTAATATTCCAATTGTGGTGCAATCACATCAAATCTTGGATCCTAACTTACCAAGTTTAAATCGATTTTTTAATGGAAGTTAATTAAACAAAAATAAGAGAGGGTGTAGTTATTCAAAGTCAACACCGATTTACGAAATTTCTCATCGGCATCTGGACCAGGCCATCATGTACTGCATTTAAAAAAAAATAATATTGTTCTAGAAAACTATCTATCTATCTATCTATCTATCCATATCTATCTTTATTTACGTGAAGACTTAACACAATGTCAGTTTGATGTGCGTAATTCTCATGTGTTATTATGGGGGACTCGTTCTATACGTGATGTCATTTATTGTAGGTTGCTGGGGTTTCAACCTCGTAAACTGTAACTAAATTTGCCAGCATTTAAAAAACATAAGTCTCCACACCTCTGATTTAAGACATATCTTTGTTAATAATACAAAAATAATACGTTTGAAACTACTTAAAAATATACTGGAAGCTATCTTTATTAAAACTCACAATAAATAATATCACGTATGAAACGAGAAAAAACATCTTAAAATGCTTAGCATAAATACAATATATCCTGTGATGGTTTTTCTAGCGTCCCGGAATTTAAATTGTAAACGTTTTTTGGGAACTGAACCGGTTTGTTTGTTTTTTACGTCTAAGGACTTCACATATGCTTTCTCTGCTGTTTTTTTTATTCTAATCTTTTCTTCAACTTTTTATTTATTTTCTTTGTCACCTGAAGATTATTTGACGAAGAATCAAAAGTGCTAGTGATACTTATGGAACATTGATTATTTTTTTGCACCAAATGATTATTAGAAAACGTAAAAAAGGTATAATCAAGCAGTAGTATTGTACTGTGTTTTACAATGTTTGCTTAAATTAAAGAATGCTGGCTATATATATATATATATATATATATATATATATATATATATATATATATATATATATATATATATATATAGGAGAAAAAGAGTGATAAAAATGCGACGATTGTCCAAATTTATTTCAAAGTTCAATGCAAGGTGTATACATATATATATATATATATATATATATATATATATATATATAAATTTGAAGATAAGATGAATTAGATGCATATTTAGGTTGTATACATCATAGTCTATTTCGACCTTATTTTGGTCTCTTCAGATGTACCTTCAACCACGATTCAGACATCTGATGTCTGAATCGTTGTTGAAGGTACACCTGAAGAGACCAACATAAGGTCGAAATAGACTATGATGTATACAACCTAAATATGCATCTAATTCATCTCATGTTCAAATTTATACATGATCTGCTTAATCTGATATATATTAATATTATATTAATGGTGTGAATGTAATGTATAATGTTTTTAATGGTTGAACTGATGAAATAGTATGAAGGGAGATTCCCAAAAGGGCATCATAACAAAAAAAAAGAATAATGTGAACGCGTCTGTACGTGAGTTGAAAACGAAAAGTGATCTTTTCATTGCGGTTTCCTTATTTGATCGAACTATATGCTATATGTTTATGCTTTTTATTTGACTACGAGATGACTAAAGATTTTCACAAGCTGAAGAAATAAATGACAAGTAAATAAATTTCAAAACACGACTTTTGTAAAATCTTTGTTCACTTTAACGTATGACTTACGTAAGTTTGTTTTAATTAAAACAAGAATCAACAGATCTAAAAGACACATAATGCATTCGGAGTGTATAATGCAATTACATAACTCCCTAAATCTATATGCTTTAAGTTACATAATATATCAATAACGAAACGTTAGTCAGATTCCTGAAGTTAGATCGCTATAGCATTGCATACATCAAATCGTTATTTTATTCTGTTAAGTTAATGAATTACAAAAATCTGTAGTCTGTGTAATTTACATAAAAAGTTCCAATCGATTTCATCAATTACCTATTCTATCCGACTATATACTTATTACAGTAATATATATTTAAAGAGATTCTCCGTTAATTTTAATAGTATAATCAACAAGTATGATTATCCAATGTAGTCGTTCTGTTTGTTTAAATTGGATATTGCAAATAACGTACAAATATCACTTCCCTGTTTCTTACATTTACATTTTAATTTGTTTTATAGTAATTTTCTCATTACAGAGATCAATAAATTACCCCCCCCCCAATGTGTTGGTATCAGCTTCAGCTGATCCCATACAAAATAGTCGTGAAAGGTTAAGTAGGATCGAAAGACCGAGAAGTGAGAGCATTAACCAGACATCCACTGGAAGAGTGCGGAAAGTACTGGAACCTTAAGGAGGCTAATTGCCACAAAAATCCAGAGGAGACCAATGGTCGTTACCAGTGAAAAATCAATGGTGAGAAGCCTTTGCGATAACGTAATGGTTATCGAAAATAAGTGGAGAGTACTAGGGAATACCAACGGTTTATATCAGTGAGAAATCACTGTTGATGAGTTATGTGATAACTCCTAGTGAGTAAAATAATAATATAAATAATAATAATAATAATAATAATAATAATAATAATAATAATAATAATAATAATAATAATAATAACTTAAACAAAAGATAAATGGCGTAACAGATCAAGAAACACCACTTGGCGAAAACCTACAGGTTAAAGACTCGCAATACATACACACTGAAACTAAAAGAGTAGAAGACTAGGAAATAAAAGAACTCACCGAGAAAGAAGCAAGAAAAGTGGGAAACGTCAAACGGTTCATGACCGAGGACAAAATAAAAATCCTATCTCTAAGGAACGAAGATTGGAAGAAATTAAAATAAGAAACAGAGAAAGTAAACAGACACATCGCGTACATCTTAACAGATACTATCATAGACCTAAACAACTTGATATATGCGGAGGCGAAATTAATAAGTATGCAACTAAAACAAGAAAAAACGACTGGCCAAAAGAATTGACCGACAAAGTCTGAATGCAAAATTAGACTTGAAACCCAGATCACTAAACTTCGAAAAGACGTTAAAACCGTTAACAAGATGAAAGAGAACAGGAAACGATAGAAGAGCAGAAATCTGACTCGCAAGGAAAGACTAAATAATTAACATAAAGAACTAAAACAAAAAATAGCAGAAAAAGGAGAAAGACTGAAACGATACAGATGCAAGCGGAACAGCACTAACAGAACGTTTGAAAACAATGAAAGCCAGTTTCACAAAAACGTAAACGGAGAAAGAACAATAACAACAAAATCGGAGCCGACAGAGAAAAACTACATTGGAACAATATATGAGCACAACTTTAAAACACAACAAAAATGCCAAATGGCTTAAAATATGAAAGATAAAATACAGGAAATTGAAATAGAGACTGAAACAGACATTAATCAAGAAACGATTAAATAATTAAAACCCTAATGAAAATGGAAAACTGGAAAGCAACAGGCCATAATGAAATGCATGACATACATAGATCAAAATATCCTAAAGGAAGTGAAAAGCAGATGAAAGCACATATCCATGGCATGGATTGACTACAAGAAAACCTACGACATAATCCCTCGATCATGGATAATTGAAGGGTTAAAATGTTTACGATATCCGACAGGATTATTAATTTCATTAAGAAAACAATGAGAACATGGAGACTAGAACAGATAGATAGAGCACAAAACCTAATTGAGATACACATACATAGAGACTACCTATCACCACTACTATTTATCATAGCCATGATGCCACTCAACTACATACCCAGGAAATGTTATATCGGGCACAAGTTAACAGACACAGAATAAATTATTTAATGTACATGAACAACTTAAAACTATTTGCCAAATACAAAAACAAACATGAATGTTTAAAAATATACAAGATACCCGACAGGATTATTAATGTGGTTAGCAAAGTTACCCCAGCCAGGAATGGATCCAGAAAGTGTGGTTTGAGTTGTCCCCCTTTGCAAATTGGCTGTTTGGAGAATTTGAAAGCTAGATGGCTCTGGTTGACAATCAATTTGCATAGGTGGGGCAATAAGTAGTATAAAAACTGTACTCTTTTCATTGAGCTTTTGAAGAACAGTAGGGAGAGCAGAGTGAGGCTGAAAGAAGAGACTGTAGCGTACAAAGAATTGTTCTTGAACTATTGATTACCGATTGGACGTTGAAAGAGATTAACCACTGTGGATTGCCACCAGATTTTTTTTATTTATCTTCACGGATTGACCACAAGCTATTTCGGCCGTAACTATGGCAGGAAAGGGGATCAGCAGTGAAATGCTGAAGACGTTCTTTGGAGAGGGGGATGTTGTAGCCTGGCTGAGCAAGGTTAAACTTGTCGCTAAGTTGCAGGACATCGCGGATGTAGCCAGCTTGATACCGCTGTATCTTGATGGTGATGCTCTGGCCCTATATCTGGAGATGCGGGAGGAGGATCGGCTGTCTGCAGACACCATTGAAGAGAAGTTGAAGGAAGCCTTTACTGAAGGATCATTTGTGGCATATGGTAAACTAAGCCGTATGGTGTGGACCGGAGAGTCTGTCGATGTTTTCGCCAACAACATCCAGAGGTTGGCGGGACTAGCAGGATTCAATGGAGGAGGCCATCGACAGATGGTTAAGATGGTCTTCATAAATGGCTTCCCAGACCATATTTCCATAGCTTTGCAGCAACTGCCTGGTGTAAATACCATGGAGGTGGCGGAGTTTATTACACATGCTGGCCAGGCAAAAAGAGCGTGAGCAGGGAAGCGTAGCTGTCGCTCAACGAAGCAAACTGCAGCAGGAGATTGTGAAGGACGAAGAGCCGAGAGGGCTGTGGCAGAGACCCAGGTTCGCTGGCAGATGCTACCGATGCCAAGGCCTGCATATGGCGAGGGAGTGCAGGGAGCCGAAGCCGGAAGTCACGTGTTACCGCTGTGGGAAAGTCGGCCACATCAGCAGATTCTGTTCCCAGGGAAACGGAACAGGAGAAGCCACTGCACCGGTAGCTACCCCACTTATTCGATGAAGGCGATTTAGGGTATGTCGCCACAAGTAGAGGTGACCCTGAATAGGCGAAGTGCAAAGGCCCTTGTCGACACGGGCTGTACTTCAACACTTGTCACCAAAGACATGGTGGACACATGCAGTGGGACCAGCAGCATTACGGCAGTTGACGACAGAGAGGTGAAGTGCAATGGCACAAGTGTCGTTCGGTTGATGGTATCTGGGATGTCACTAACAATCCATGCGATTGTTATTAACAAAATTGTCACGGGCGTCGATGTGGTAATAGGGATGGACGCAATTGCTCGACTAGGGGGCGTCACAGTACATAGGAACACTGTAAGATTTGGAGGACATCAAGGGGCTGCAGGTGTGCGATCCGGAAAAGGTGGCAGAGGAACAGGAACGGCCGGGTCAGACAGAAGTTGCATGATAGAGGACCAAGATTTCTCTGCACACTTTGATGGTGAGAAATGGACAGTTAAGTGGGTATGGAAGAGAGAACCTCCCGTACTGAACAACAGAGTGGAATGCTACGAGCATACGTTGCGAGGAGGCGTAAGAATTGAATTTGAGAAGGAGGTGGACCGTTGGATCTCAGAGGGGATTTTAAGACCATGGAAGGAGAAGGTGGAAGGCGTGCTGCCGTTAATGGCGGTTGTTCAGCCCACAAAGCAAAAGGTTCGGCCAGTACTGGACTTCAGGGAACTGAACGTATACGTTGCGTGTCACACGGGAGGCGATGTGATGGACGTGTGCGGAGAGACCATGCGAGAGTGGAGGCAGATGCAGAAGGCTGCGGCGATTGTGGATTTAAAATCTGCGAAGGACGTAGTAGAGCACCTCAACGGCTTTGGGCTGATCGTAAAACGCCCGGAATCGTTGGAGGGGGGAGCGGCGTTAGGGCTCCAACTAAGGAAGGACCAGCTAGGAAGGTTAGTGTTTCGGAGGGGAAATAAAATCCCGGAGGTGTCTGAAAAAATGAGCAGGCGGGAACTCTTCTCGATATGCGAAAGACTGGTGGGCCATTACCCGATTGCAGGATGGCTACGGACTGCATGTAGTTACATCAAAAGGCGAGCTAGTGGAGCGAAGTGGGAGGATGGAGTTGATAAAGAGACTGGACATTATGAGAGAGATTGTTGAAGAGGTGAATCTTTTCAAGAAAGCAATCGGAACATGGAGACTAGAACTGACAGTTGGACGACAACACCTGATTGAGATAAAAATACAGAGAGGTATTTATTTATCATAGCCATGATGCCGCTTAACTACATACACAGAAAACATGATGCTGGATACAAGTTTACAGACACTGAAATAAGAGTAAACCACCTAATGTACATGGACGACCTGAAGCTATTTGCAAAAAGCAAAAAGGAACTGAAAAAGCTGATAAATACGACCAGAATGTTCAGCTAAGACATTCAAATGGAAATCGAAATGGAAAGGTGTGCACTACTAGAAATGAAAAAAAGAAAACTGGAGAGGCAGAGGGCATTGCATACCCCAATCAAGAGGAGATGAGAGTGCTAGGCAAGCAGGATAGCTACAAATATTAGGAAGTTCTGGAAGCAGACACCAGCAAATCTACAGACATGAAAGAGTGAATTGAAAAATAATACGTTAGAAGAACAAGAAACTCTTAGAAACAAAATTATATAGCAAGAATCTAGTAAAAGGAATCAATACTGGGCAGTATTACTAATAAGATACTCTGGACCATTCATAGGCTGGACTAAAGAAGAACTAAAGCACCTTGATTAGAGAACTAGAAAATTAATGACCATGCACAATGCTCTACACCCAAAAGACGATACGGACAGGCTCTACATAAAAAGAAATGAAGGGGAAGAGTATTGGTAAGTATAGAAGAGTGTGTGGAAGACTAAAAAGAAGAGCTGGAGAAAGACACCGTTTCAAGGAGCAACTCGAGAAGCACCGACACCAGAAACAAAACAAGAAAAAGAAAAGTGGGAAGAAAAACAACTACATAGACGCTTCATAAGACTGACAAGAGAAGAAACCAACGAAAATAGCTTAATAAATTAAAAAAAAACTGGTGCCGGTCTAGGCTGACACCAGACAAAATATTTGTAGAGGGTCAAGGAGGATGAGAAGACCGAGGAACGACAGCACAAACCAGACCGCTACTGGAAGAGTGCGAGGAATGCTGGGACCTTGGAAAGGCTTATTGCCACTCAAATCTCAGAGAAGATAAATGGTTCTTTATCAGCGAGAAATCAATGGTAAGAAGCTGTTGCGATACCGAAAGGTTATTTGCGGTAGTTATCGAAAAGAGGTGAAGAATATTGGGAATCTGGGGAGGATTGTTGTCACTCAGACTCCAGGAAATACAACTGGTTATTGTCGGTGAGCAATCATTAACGGTAATCTGTGTGAGAACTCCTAGTGAGTACAAATAATAATAATAATTATAATAATAACAATAAAGAGTGCGGAGAGTACTGGGTCATTGGGGAGGTTAATTGTAACCCAAATCAGAGAGAAGAAAAATGGCCACTGCCAGCGAGAAATCAATGGTATGCGACTGTTGCGATAACACAGCATCATTTGCAATAGTTATCGGATAAGGTGGATAGTGCTGGAAATCTGGGGAACTTCCGGGAACACCACCGGTTATTGTCAGTGAGCAATCTTTTTTCGGCCTACTCAAGTGCTTTAGATATTCGCAATCGTCTTCAGTATTTGGCTTTTATTTTGCGATATGGTTGCTGTTATTTAAGGTGTTTTATTATTTTCCTCTGTACTTTTAGCGGGAGAAAAATAGTGTAATCAAATCTGGTATTTATGTATTTTTATATTTATTGTTTTTATTAATTTGTTAGACTTTTTAAAATTATTGATGTAATTAAGTTTAATTTAATCGTTGTTTATATCTGCTTGTATATTTATCTATTTTTAAAGTTAATTGTATAATATTAAATAAGTTTGCGTCGATGGTAAGTGCTATTCTATAAATGTTAGTTTTTTTCATGTATAGTGCTTCTAGGATTTCTAAACGTCGTGAACAGTTACTTATGTGTATTTAGTGGGTTTTTTTGCGTATATATATATATATATATATATATATATATATATTAAGACTTGTGTTCGCAACGGAACTGAGTGACCTTCACTCGGCACTTCGAGAGTACTTTTTGTTTTTGTTTGACTTTGATAAAGCGGATCTTTTTCATCTTGGAGGATAACAATGGAAAACCTGTTAATAAGCGATTAAAGACGTTGATACTCGTCTACAAATCCATTTATTTGACGTTGAATCTGATTAAATTGGCGGATCCAATCATTTTGCAAAGAGAGAGAGAGAGAGTCCGAACACGCCTTCCAATATTAAATTTCCATTTCAGTCTCTCATTGTCTTCCATCGGCCAGCTGAGATTAACCTAATTGAATAACTTTGTAGGCGGACCTAAAACCAATGTCAACCAGTTGAGCATTGAGTATCGCATTATCCACTCAACTTTTCAGCTTCTCGATCTCATCCACTCTTCTTTGCTTTACTTCTATTTCTTTCTTTTCTTTCTCTTTTTGTCTTTCTCTCTCTCTCTTTCTCTCTATCTATCTATCTATCTATCTCTATTTATCTATATATCTTAAATCTATCTGTAATTTGTTTTCTACTCTTTTTTTCTTTCTTCCCCTCTGTTTTATTTGTTTTGATATTTTCTATTTCATTATCCCATCTAATACAACTCGTCTGATATCTGGATAGTAACCTCTCATATTCTTTCTCCTCTCTCTATATTTATCGCTATCTATATCATTCTCTCTCAATCTGTCTGTCTGTCTCGCATAAAAATATGGTGTCTCAGAAAATGGTCATGGAGAGTCTGGGAGGTAAAAAAACCGCCAGAATCGTGATAGCAGCACCCATACCTCGACTGGAAGGGCAACGAAAATACTGGAATAATTCAATTTCAGGAGAAAGTTATTAGCCGTTCAGAGAAATCAATAGTGGGTGTTGGGAAACACAATATCAGTTACAAGGTAAACAGAGAGTACTTGAAATCGCATGAGTATCGTGTCCACGTTTGCTTAATGTTAAATGTATATCTAGATGTATACAGGTGTAATCATTCAACAGAAAATCATAACCTCACAAGTTGGAGAAAAAATAATAAATAAAAACTTAGAATGCACAAACAAATAAACGTGCAGCTACCAAATATATATGAGAGAAAAACAAAAACTGAAATCGGGATTTACTTTGCTTCAAAATCGTCCTATAAACTCGGCACGAAATTGTAAACTGCATGTTATTTGTTTATTCATTCTTAATATTTAAAATAAAAATAAATGTACCTGCCTACAATTTGAATGAATTAAAACAAAACTCACAAACTTCTTTTGATTTTGCTATGGGTGTCCTGGGCTATATTTGATAATGCAGATATCAGCCTATATAGAGATGATGGATTAGCTATACTAAGCGATTCCAACAAAGTCAAGGTAGAAAACTACAAAAAATTGATATATTTGGAAATGAAAAAAATAGGGCTAAGAGTAGATGTACTGGCTAACAAAAAATAACTTTTGTTAGATGTCAATTTAAACTTGAATGAAAATACTTACGAGACATATTTAAAAGATAACGTTAATCCAATACACGTAAACACAAAGCCCAATCACGCCTATCAATCATAAAAAGATTCCTAATTCTATCGAACGTAGGCTTAGCAATAACTCTAGCAAACAAAATGTATTTAAGAAGTCAAGCAACATTTACAATACAGCTCTAAAAATAGTGCATACCACAATATCGAAACTAAATATTCGAAACAGGACACCAATAATTATAATAAATTAAATAGAAAAGAAAAATAAATATAATATAGTATACACCGATTTATAAATGCTAAAAATTAAACTGGGCAAGAAATTCCAAACTCTCACTACCACCCTTAACCAATCCTCTGAATAAAATATTCAAGAAATATAACCTAAAACTGTCCTACGGTTGCTGCGAAAACTTAGAAATGATAATTAAGGCACACAATAAAAAAAATACTAAAGAACAGTAAAGAATAATACAATGACAAATTGCGTAAAGAAGTGATCAATATAGCTAAAATAGCACCGAGAAGAACAAAAATAAGCACTATGAATAGTAAAAACCCAAACCCTAATAGAAATCACCCAAATAGATATAAAAAGTTAGTAATTAAGAGAAAGGTGTAACTGCATAACTCGTGCACTTTGTCCGCTACAAAATAAATGCATAACAAAAAGTATTGTTTACCAAGCATCAATATTTGCCAATAGACCAAATAACAATAAGTACTACGTGGGTATGACCTCCCCAGATTGTAAAACGAGATATTATGACCACAACAGCACTAGCGAACCATTACTGGGATCTCAAAGGAAGCGGACTCTCAACAGTAATTGAATGGAAAATAGTACGACAGGCCAGTACATGTAGAAATTTAAACGACCCGTGTAGATTATGTCTGAATGAGAAATTTAAAATCCTAAGCTTGAAAGACCCCTAAAACCTATTAAACTCTAGAAGTGAAATAGCAAACGACTGCTTACACATAATTAACTTTACTTTAGGATAAACACACATAGAAAATACGTAAATAAACAAATAAATAAAATAAAATAAATTAACACCTAAAAATAAAAATACAAGAACGCATGTGTAAAAATAAGGTTACCTATTAACGACGCAACAAAAAAATAAAGAAGGGTTTCTTCAATAAAAACAAAACAATAGAATAGGAAGTAAAATCAACCGTACCTTTGTTTGTTATAAGCCCTACTATTGGCTACTAACAACCACGTGTATATATAAAAACACCCGATAACACAAACTCCATGCATTTTAGCCTGATGGTTCCCTAATGGGATGAAACGCTGAATCCTTTGCGTAGCTTAATTGACATAAATATATTTTCATAACCTACTATATATATATATATATATATATATATATATATATATATATATATATAAGGGTAGTGGGAGAGAACCCGCAGCCAGGTGCTCGATTATGAAGAAGTACAGAAATAAGAGTGTAATATTATTACCATCGGTTTCAAATCCAAATAAGTGGACCTATAATTGGTCTCCTCTATCGAACTCTCATCAGCCTCTGTTTGTGTCTCCAGAAACAAAGACTGAAGAGAGTCTGGTAAAATAGACAAATTATAGGTCGTTTCGTTTAAATTTGAAACCGACACTATATATATATATATATATATATATATATATATATATATATATATATATATATATATATATATATATATACAGGGTGATTCATAAGTCACTTCACTTAGCTATTTAAAATGTAATTTACAATTGAAGATCGAATTTTTATTGTTATTCATATGGCCAAATTTGATGAATCTCCCACACTTGTTGAAAGGCAACGGAAACGTGATGTGAACAGAAAGCCTCCTTTGCACGACACCATAATCAATCAAATATGCTACAAAGAGTCGTAAATTCCTTGCAAAAAAGAATGGAGCTATGCATGCAGAACGAAGGTGGAAATTTTGAATATTTGCTGTAATTTTAAACTCCCATAAATGAATTTGTTGAATAAACTTTCTGTTTTGTATTACCGTATTTTTTAACTTTAGAATTCCAAAAATAAATAGCTAAGTGACTTACGAATCACCCTATACATATATATATATATATATATATATATATATATATATATATATATATGGTAAAGTATGAAAATATGTTTATAGCAATTTTTATATTTTACTACTAGGCTCTAATAACGTTTTGAGCATTTTTTAAGTGAATACTGAACATCTATGCACAATATATTATACCACTTCATAATATTATGTATAAGTGTATAAATGAAATAATAATAAGAATTGTATATATATATATATATATATATATATATATATATATATATGTACAACTCCTTTTTTCATCTCGATTTCCTTATCTGTTTCCACCCCTATTTTGCTTCTCCTCTTTTTTCCGTATTATAATTTATTCTGTGATTTTCTTTTTTTTATTATTCCATCTCGTACAACCTCTTTACTCAAACTCCTTTTCTATCTCTCTTCACCTATTTACTTCTCTACCTGTCACTCTTTCTTTTCACCTCTTACTATTCGTTGTGGTCACTTCCTACTGTTTAATTCCTTGTTGCTTATCATCTAACACCTGTATCTTTTGTCCCCCTTTTCCGCCTCATCTTATTCCTCATTTGGTTCTTCCTGTAATCATTTCCTATCTAATTTTATAACTCCTCGGATACTTCAATAATATCAACTCTTAATGCATCCCCCTTACCTTTCAACTCTATATCTCTCTAGTTGTTTCTATCTCTCACACCTTCAAGTTTTTAGCCTCCGTATCGACATTTCCCTCCGTTCATTTCTTTACCCTCTTTGTTATTTACTCCTCACTTTCCTACTTCCTCCCTTTCCCGTTTGATGCTTTTTCATATCTCTTTTCATATATAGTTAGGAATATGTAAATGCTTATATATTTGTATTCACAAGTTTACTCCTAAACTAATTGACAGATCATTATGCATTTATAACCACAACTTCTAGACATAAGGGTAGATCAGGTGGGTTATATTTGGTTGAGTTTTATTTCATGCAAAAGCGGCAAAGAGTTGGTGGAAACTTTTCCTGAAAATTCAAATTTCCTGATTTTGATGAAATTTTGCCATACGTAATCATTTATATTGTTCACATTTCCTTGGAGTTTTGCAAACGGATTTAAAGGACTATCATATAGACACGATCTCCCATTTGAAAATTCAAATATTTCAGACTTGTATTAAATGTAATCCACAGTCATTACACTGTCATAAAATAAGATTCTCTAACTTTCAATTTCTTAAGACATTTTCTAAAAACAATATCACGTAATGGATTTTAAATATAAAGTTTAGTATCAATATATATATATATATATATATATATATATATATATTATATATAAGGGGGGATAAGGGTACTGCAAAACTGTTTTGTTTGTTTTGGGAATTAGTTTTTCCCGTCCTTACGTGTGTATTCTGCTAGTCCAATTATATAACAATAATATTTGCTGCTCTTAACTCCCACCTATCTATCTTCTTCCTCTTATCCCTTCCTATCGACCTTTTCATACTAAGCTTTTTCGTTTCATCTTGTATGATCCCCTACAACTTGTGTGATATAACAATTTTACAGATTAAAAGAATCTATCATTAAATAACCTTTCCAGATAAATTAATCCCCTGTTTAAATGAGGTAGAACATTCGGATTGTTTCAAATGCCAATCAGTATCTTCGACTGAAATCGGAATTAGTAATTGGAGAAACATTCATAATGTTGTATAATCCTTTCGGCTTAACTAAAGACATCATAGACGGTTCCGTTATCACCGTTTCATTCTGATAAAAGTCGCTCATAAGATCCACAAGTTAAGACTGACTTAATTATGTTAAACGTGTAAAAAGATGATTTATGGAGATATAATTACATAGATTAATAGTATTACAACGAAATGGCTTAAGTTTGGAGGCAAATGCAAGCAGCTTTTTTCAGAGTTTATTTTACAAGATTTCCCATAAATAAGTGTGAAATGATATATTAAATGCCCCCAAATCTTTCAGCTTCTATTTGTATGGAATATAGCGTTCCGAATCGTCACCAGATTCATAAAAATACTCATTACTTATATATTATTTATTGCTTTAAACACTCGTTAAATGGTGGGTTCCTAATAATAAGATAGATTTTGACCATTGCCAAATGCACGAGATCAAAACCTAAACTACTTTGAAACAATTAAACACATATTCATCATCACCATTTAGTCATGCTAGTGTCACAGATCTTCTTGGCACTCTCATCTCATCTTGTTCTATCCTCCATTACATCAGCTAGATCTTCACAGCTCTATAGTGTGCCATCTGCTTGATGTAAATTCTCTTTCGTCTCCCCTATTAACTTACATTCCTTCTTTGGCATCAGCAAAAACACACACCGTTGACATTTACCAACAAATGGGGTTCCTCTCTCTCAGATCAAGGCTGTGCGCTGAAGCAGGTATCGAAGAGTTGTTCCCTTTCGAGTCGCTGCCTTCAAGAGATGCTAAGTGCAGTACTTAACATTCTATTTAATCTAATCGTTTGATACGGGTCCTACTTCCATATAAGATAATGACATAACAACGGCTTCAAAGAAGTCACGTTTGATCTTAGTAGAGTGATTTTACTTCCACATTACTTTCACTTTGTCCAGTCTAGCTCAGGCTTTGCTGATTCGTATATTAAGTTCACACTTTGTGCAATTTTCCTTTGCAACATTCCTGCCACGGTAGGTAAACTCATTGACATTTTTAGACGTCTTATGTAGGAAAGAGGTATTTCCATGTTGGATCTGGAGATTATGCTCGGTTTTACTTTAACGAGCAATAAAAAACATATTACTATGGCAAAAGGTTAGTGTAAATAGAAATTGAACAACTGGAGTTGTAGACTAAGGAACATTTTTGAGCAATCTGTTATGGACCAAATTTTCTCAAAGATTAAAATCAATATATTTTCCCTGTAAAACGTATTAAAATAAGAGGTAACAAACTTTAATGATGCCCATGATCTAAGGCTTTATAATACTTACAAAGCAATGAAATTTAGAGAATCTTTTTAACGGTGTATATTATATAGAGAGACATCCTTCAGGCTTGAGAGACAATGGATAGCCACTGTATGGGTGCCTGCACTCAGAGTCTATAGTAGAGCAAGAGTGGTGAAATCCTCAACACACTCCCCAAACAACATTGCATTAGTCAAGACGGAAGAAGAAGTTCAGGATGCCTGGAAACAATGTCAGGATAAGCAGAGAAATGCTGATGTATTTTTAAGTTTCAAGTCTTTAGAGTATAGGCTTCCAAACTATTAAACTAGAGCATGTTTACAATTTATGAATAAATATATTTATTTAAAATATTAGTGAAAGTGATGTAGTGGAAAAAAAACATAAGACTTACCTGTAATACCAGACAAGGCCATGTGGAACAACAGAGTTAAAGCAAATGGCTGGTTTTATAGAAAGGAAGTACCAAATGATCATGTGACATATTTTGCATTGCATGATGGGAGTCCCCATAAAGAGGACAGGAAATGAGAAAGCGTACTTCTTCTTTGGTTCATCCAGGATTGAGACCAGTGAAGGTGGAGGTCGGATTTGGTGCTGTCAGAAGAGTGAAGTTGGAGTTCAAGTTGGTGTTTGCGAACTAGTGACTGTTTTGGGTCGGATTGGGTGCCCCTGAAGAGAGACACTTTGGTGTTTTCGGACGACAAGCTATTTCGGCGGCCTACTTACATAACAGGATGGGTGACAGAATCAAATTAAGCAATAACGTATTGAAGGCGTACGCTGGTGATGGAGACGTAGTGCGATGGCTGTCTAAATTGAAGATGGTCGCAAGATTGCAGAAAATTGAGGATGTGGCAACCTTGATTCCATTATATTTGGAAGGAAATGCACTTTCAGTCTACCTGGAAATGAATGACGCTGAACAAGACGACGCAGATTTGATAAAGGCAAGACTAAAGACCGCTTTCGTAGAAAGCGTTTTCGACGCCTATAGCAAAATGCGCAGGATCACATGGACAGGCGAGCCAGTAGATGTCTTTGCGACGGAGATCCGGAGGCTAGCGGGACTGGCGGGTTATGCAGGGATGAGCCTTGAAAAAACGGTGAAAACGACGTTTGTTTCTGGTCTTCCTGATAGTGTGTCCACAGAGCTGCAGAGACTGACAATGATTGAGAGCATGAACATGGATGAAGTGCTGACCCATGCCAGGGTGCTGACAAAGAAGAGTCACCAGTTGGAGGCAACCGCGAGTGTAAGCCTGATGGGAGGGAAGTCCGCAGTTAAGGAGAATCTCTCGTGGGGGCGGTCACCTGGAAAAGCCCCAGTGAAATGTTTTCAATGCCAGGGGCCTCATTTTGTACGGGACTGCCGAGAACCTAAGCCTGGCATAACCTGCTTCCGTTGCGGACAAACTGGGCATATCAGCCGAACCTGCACGGTACAGGGAAACGATTAGAGGGGTGCCATAGTACCAGTGGCTACCCCCTATCAAGTGACGGCGCATAGGACTGCATTACCACAGGTGGAGGTCACTGCAAACGGGAAGAGAGCCAAAGTCCTGGTTGATACCGACTGCACGACCACGTTGGTGATAACCGATGTTGCTAAATCTTGGCATGGAACGACCAGTGTGAGGGCGGTTGATGGCCGTGAGGTGATGTGCCGAGGAATGTGCACTGTGAGAATAATAGGGAGAGAGACCGAACTTGAGGTGAGGGCAATTGTGATGGAGCGGCTTGTTGCAGGTGTTGATGTTGTGTTGGGCCTGGATGCCATCGATCGACTAGGGGGTGCTATGTTTAGCATGGGCATGATCACATTTGGATGCGAGCGCCCAGTCGGATTGGCAGGAATGGAGAGTGTTAAACCCAAGAAGGCGGAACCGTGCGAAATCAAAGACAAAGTGTTAGCAATCACGTTGGAAGATATAGATTGATTGCGAAGCCACCTGAGCACTTTGGAAAAGAGCAACAGTGAAGGATGCCGCTTGGCTACGAAAAAGTAATGACCATGCCAACATAAATGTTGCAGAGCTCGAGGCTGCAGCAAAGGGAGTGAACCTGGCTCTAAAGTGGGGCTTGAAAAATGCAGAGTTGAAAACGGACTCGGCCAGAGTGGCCTCCTTAATTCAGTCAGAAGTCTCAGGAGACAGGAGAGTAAGGATCAAGGGAGCAACTGAGATGCTGATCAAGCGTAGGCTCGGGATTTTGGGAGACTTGATTCGCGAGTTTGGACTGAGAGTGTCGGTTACGCTTGTCCCAACTCAAAAGAACAGAGCAGATGCCCTGACCCGAGTAAAGCCGGCCTGGCTTAAAGAGAAGGATGCAGCGGCTGTGTGCGCCGTTAGTGAGGAAGCGAGAGAGCTGCATGAAATGCACCACTTTGGGAAAGAGAGGACACTTTTTCTTGCAAGAAAGGGTAACCCGAGTGTGACAAAGGAGGCGGTTAAAGAGGTGGTGGAACAATGCAGAGAGTGTCAATCAATTGACCTTGCCCCATCCAGGCACGAGAGATGGGAATTACAGGTGACTGAAACAATGGAAACGGCTGGCCATTGATGTCACGCATTATAGGAACGATATATTCCTGTCAATGGTCGACTGTGGACCTGGGAGAGTGGCAATCTGGCGTAAGTTGGGAGCGAAAACAGCGAGTGAAATCTGCAGAGCCATGGAGGCGGTGTTTTTGGAGAGGGGGCCAGTGGAGGAGATATTACTGGATAATGGTGCTGCCTTCCGCTCTGAAGACTTTACAGAGCTGTGTGCCAGGTGGGAAACCCGGCAATTTTTTCGGGCTGCATATCGACCGGGAGGAAATGGGATTGTCGAAAGGTATCACCGAACAATAAAGGCTGTTGCAGAGAGAGGCCGAATCTCACCAGAAGAGGCGGTATTTTGGTACAACATGTCTCCAAAGAGTGGCCAAGATGAAGAGTCAGTGCCGCATCAGTCAGTCTTTCGGTATGAGTGCCGTCATCCTCTTGCTAGAACGAACATGAGTGAAGAGGGACAAGGATCCATCACAGTTGGTGAAGAAGTGTGGGTCAAGCCATGGCCACCGAGAGTTGACAAGGCCAAGCAACTAACTTCTTGCCCCCCTCATAATTCAGTTTTTTGCAGTATTTGATCGTGAATTATTATTTTCTTTAAATTTATATTGAATAAACATCAGTTTCAGGATAAATCGAATCGTGTTCCTTTCTTTTCTTTTTTTACATGCAATTTTTAAAGTTTTCTAATGCTTTGTTTTAAATATTTACAATATCGTATGGTCAACATGTTTTGATATTTTGGATAACTTAAGAAATAGTGTTTTTTGTTTATAAGAAATAATACATTTGCCCCAAGCTTTATAATAAAGTAATGGATTTATTATATTCCGTGATCATTAATTAATAAATACTGAAAATTTCATTAAAATTGGTTGATTTCTGAATTTTGATGGTTTATTTAGTGAATGGAGAAGTCGAAATGCCTTCTTATTGTTATTATGACGGCCATTGTTTTGACACGCAATGCAGTGACCTCATTTTCTAGCCAACCGGCCTGTAGTAACTCTCGGTGGCCATGGTTGATAGGCACGCACAACATGCAAAACTGCTCATTCGCTTTTCAGCTTGTAAGCTTTCATTTCTTCTTTCGCAGCAATTAACATTTACTATTTCTTCATATTTTAAACCACACACACTTTTCCAAAAAAATAAGCCGATAATGGTTTAATGTTTTTCATATAGGCGTTTTTTTTACAAAAATTGAAGATCAACTATCTGAATGTCAAATTCTTTATTTGATTTCTAAAGGGAATAACGCATTGACCAAGTGATTTAAAACTGTCTATTAAGAGCATTATAACCACAAAAGAACTAAGATATTATTATTTAAAACTTTGTCATTATCATTGAAATACACTTGTTTGCAAAGGTCAGAGGATCAGAAGATTTGATCTATAGAGTTTAAGGGGATGAACATCTATTTGGTATCATGTAATAGATTTAGTAAAAGTTAGTATAAAATATATTGTTTTAATAGTGTTCATTGATCAACGTTATTACTTTGTATTCAAACTATTGTTCCTTTAAGATAAAAGTGATGATCCTTAAGATTATTTAAATTAATTTATTGTTTGAGGATAAAATACACATCGTTTTACTACGAATTTCGATTTTAATATTGAAATAATAGACATGTCTATTATTATACTAAAACTGAGTTAACGCTTTAATATTGCAGTATTATTCTGCTTCAACTTACCTGTCGTAGGTCTGTATTGCCTTGTTATGTGTGTTGCTTTCGGCACTCGATGAAATTTCTTTAGTATTTCAGTTGTTTTCATCATCATTCAAGTTGATTGCAATGTTTTCCTAATCTTTCTCCTGTTCTTCTGAAACTGTTCCTAGTGCTCCTAAAATTATTGGCATTAGGATATTTTTTTTAATATATTCGATATTCCTTGTAATTCTTTGGAAGTTTCATATGCTTTCTTAGTTTACCCGCCTTCTTCACCTTTACTCTGTGAACTGTAGATACGACGAAATCTACTATATGGCAGTTTTTTGTTAACACTCGTTGACTATTATAACACCTGATCTTCTCGACTTGTCCTGTTTGTTCTTTTGTACTTTTATGTCTCTATTTTGTGCCTTTCATTTTCCAATACTCTCTCCGGTATGTGTCGTCATCATTTGTCTGCCTATTCGAAATGCAATCATTTAAACAGTTCCCAGTGAACTATATAACCGATAAATACATGCCTTATGTCTCTGAAATTTTGAGATGCGGATTGATAATTTGTATTATTTGGATTATTCGGACTACTGTTGTCATCTTGAGTGTTATTGTAACCTTTGACCTAGTTCAAGTGTATCTTGTCGAACTCGGCAAGGACTCGTGGCGTAACGAATAAAGAACTCTGGAAAATTCAGTTCTAAATGACACTCTTCGGGAGGTTGAAGTTTCAATCCTCAGTGTGAGCGATACTAAGAATAGAAATTCGAATTACTTAAGACTTCTACCTGGTCATGGCTGACGGAACGAGAGCATGCTACCCCCGTGGACGAAATAAAGGGGGCTGTGCGAAATTCTGTACAGATTCCCGAGTTCGACAGAAAGATTCCCGAGTTCAACAAACTACACCTGAAGATGGTCAAAGGTTACATCGGCCGAAACGTTATGAGAATAACACTCAAGATAAGTACAGTAGTATGAATAATTCAAATAATACAAACACAATTTGCTTCCTGTTTGGCTGCACTCAGTGTTGTTTATCTTTATGCTAATCAACCTCTCTCTATATTGCGCTATATACTTTCTAGTTATTTTATCGCATCTTCCACGCACGCTTCAATACTTACCAGTCTGCTTCCATCATCGTTCCTTTTATATAATCGGTGAGTATAATATTTCGAGAACATCGCGTTGCGTACAGTCATCAGTTTCTCAGTTCTACTTACTGAGATGTTTTGTTCAGTTTAGGAAGGGTTCAGAGTATTTTACAAGAGATACTGCCCAAGTATATTGCTTTATGTATGTTTCGACTATATAATTTATTTTCACGGAGCTCTCTTTTTCTACTTGGGTATTCTTCTTAAGCATCTCTTTTATTTCTGTTGACTTGATGGTGTTCGCTTTCAGAAGGTCCATGTATTTATATAGTTTTATTATCACCTCTTGATTTGGTAATAATATGCGTTCTGTTGTTTTAGGTGTTCTTGTTTCATTTCCAGTAATAAATAACCTTTGCAAATGACTACGTTATCGCATAGTCGCCTACTATTGATTATTTACTGGCAACAACCATTGGTCTTCACTGCAATTTAAGTGGCAATAAGCCTCCTTAAAGTTCCAGCACTCTAGGCACATACACAGTGGAGGTCTGGTTAGTGCTCTCCATCCTCGTTCCTTTAATCCTCCTTGACACTTCATGACTATTTTGTGTGGTATTAGCCGAAGCTGATGCTTTGAGCGGCAGTTTCTTCTTCTTCTTCTTCGTCTTCTTCTTCTTCGTCTTCTTCTTAGTAGTAGTAGTAGTAGTAGTAGTAGTAGTAGTAGTAGTAGTATGCACTTGTTTAGTCTTTTTGTTTCGTCTACGCAATCTTTAGTATGTATAAGTCCTCAATCCCCTTCTTTTCTGTTCAGATAGAGCCGGTTAACATCATCATTTGAATTATTTGATGTATTCGGACTACTGTTCTAATCTTGGATGTTATTCTCACAACCTTTCGGCCGATGTAACCTCCCATCTTCTTGAAGTTCTTCTTGTTGAAATCGGGAATCTTTCTGTTGAATTCAAGAATCTGTACAGAATGTTTAACCTAATCTTAATCCACAAGAGTATATCTTTCTCGTCCCGTCAGCCATGACTGGGTAACAGTCTAACGAAATTCTTAAGTATATTCTAGTATTGTAGGTACCGAGGATAAAACCTTCAATCGCAAAGAAGACAGTCACATAAAACTAATTATTTATTATTTAGCACTTTATCCGTTGCACTATTTGTTAAACACATCATCCATTGTCTTCTATTTTTGTCTGCTATATAAATAGTATTGTAGTTATTAGCAAGGGTATTACCTATATATTTATTCCTTTTATTGGATTTTTGCTTAAGAATTAACAATAAGTAATTTATATATAATTAATTATTTTTCTTCTTTTTATTATATATTTCATCGTTATGTGATGATCTCCGCTTCGAGAATATCCAGGCACTTGTAACTGTCGCGTTCGTTAAGTGATCTTATAAAATCTCTATTGAGTAGCCTTATACCTTCCGTTTTTTCAAGTTTTCCAATCTTCATCAAAAATAGTGCTGATTCATTCATTCATTTCGTATGAATCAGATGATTCTATTGTTAGCATTGGTTTCCCCATTACCTTAGTTAGTGAGAATTATTTTGAGAAAGACATCGGGTATTTACGGATGGACCATGTGAAGGTTGCCAACATCCTAAGTGAAAGTGTTTCTGTGGAACGAACTGGATTCGAACTTGGCACACCCTGGTTTTCAGTCCGTGTCATTAACCACTTAACCGACATCACTTCTCATAGTGCAGATTATTCTATTCATATATCATAACTAAAGAGTGTATTTACCCTTTGTTTCTGTAGATCTATACCGGACATTGAATTTTTTAATTAAAGCGACAGGCATACTCTCCATGGCGAACTGATCGGAATGAGTCTTTGTAGAAAATGTTTCTGTGTCTGGTGTTGTATTTTATCTGTCCCTTCCAGTATCCAGATCGCGATTTTTTTTTATAATATATAAATCTTTTGACCATTCTAGCATAAGTTTTCTTTCATTAGATCAACTGCATGATATTATTACTTTTTTGTTTCTACCTCCGATATTTTCTGGTCGATATATGGTGTGTCTTTTTTTGTTTTTCGAGTAGAAATCTATAGCTATTCGGGGAGTGATGGGTCTCTTCGATCGATTGTGCAGGCTCCATAGATAGGTTATTGGTTTGTAGTCGTTTTCGTCGTCCTTTTGAAGTAACGTGGTTCCATGTTTAGTCAGCCACTTCTGTTTAACGAGCCATTCTCCAATCCCTGCTTCGTGAAGACATTTTCACATTTGTGTTATAATCTTGCATGTACAGTCCATCATATTTTTAACCAGAATGCATGTATTCTCTCCTATAAAAATTCTTTGCAAATAGCATTTATTCAAGTTATCTTAAAGTTTTCTATGTTTATCTCAGTTTCTGTTCCCTCTCAAATGTCAAACAAAATTGTCTCAGTGTTTTCCAGCAACTTTGCGTTCTTGTGGATTTTCCCATGTATGCCCCAGAAGTATGTAGTTTCTGCCGGTTCAAGTTGTTCTATCTTTGCTCTACTTTCATTTACATTTTGATAAAACCGGCTTTCGTTATTCTTAATTAATGATCTATTTTGTTCATACTACTAGATGTTATACTTATATCTCCTTAGCCTTCCTTCCTTTTGCTAATATATTTTCTTTTTCTGTTTATCCATTGTTTTCACCATGTTTCTCGGCTTTAGCTTCTTTTAGATTTATTTTCATGTGTGATGTCAGTCTTCATAGAAACGGTGTGGACCCAGTCTTTGGATAGATGTTGTTTATTTGTACAAGATGTCCAAAACATATTTGATAATCTTTTATATTCTTTCATTTCAGAACGATTTCAAGTATTTAATCGCAATGAAGTTCAACGGATAACTGTGCACAATTTGTGAGTTTGAAAGCTTAGGACGATGCACGATCGGAAAGCACCTGAATATTGAAAAAAAGTGACTTGCATCATGAGGTTCCGGATGAAATAAACTGCAGATCTTAGCTGCAGCGCAGTGCTCATTGAATACCTTGAACACCGTGAGATGTGAGCTGGAGAATTGCGACGGAGATGTTCAAGCAGTAGCAAGTAGCAATAATCATAGCAAGAATTATGACTTTGTCCGCAAAACGTTCGTTGATAAGCTTCAGTGAAAGGTGAGGCAATATCTACGCAAGGCAATGTGGACGTTGGCGAGAGAGATGAGTGTTGGAGTGGCGACTATAAAGACAGCACTGAACGTGGATTCTTCACTACACCCCATACAAGAGGTAAATGAGTAAACTACTCAGCACCGCCTTATAAAAGCCAAAACACTCCTTAACAAAGTCAGACTAAATCAAGCCGATGGTGCTCTGCTGCTTTTCAAGATCAGTTGCACAACGCGCAGAATAACATGTGGATAGCCCACAATTGGACGGGGAAATCAAAAATTCTGGTTGATTATTATCACAACCGGAATCCATATTTGGATGAGTTTGTTTGTGTGAACATCCATCTTCTCCAGGATTTTATGATTTTCATTATCCACTTTTACTTCCGGTTTGTGTTCATAGTTCCCAGCAGACCGTCTTCTTCACGCTGATTTTGTATTACTTTTGGGGTAGTTTTCTGTATTCACTTAAATGTTAGTCTCATCGATCTGCCCATCCTGCCTATTATGAATTATATATGTAAAGCGGAAAATATTAAGATGTAAAACCATTACATTAGTTGGTTGTTCCTTTGAAGACGAAATTTGATAAATTCCTACAACGTTTACTTTAGATGTAAACCGGTGTATACATCCATATGTATATATGTTAATATACACAAATATATGTGCATACATGAATTCAAGAGAAGGAAGGTAGATTGGAACTTTACAAGGATCATAATTTACGATGTGTGCGTGCAGTATTAGGTTGATTTGCTTCAAGAATTGGCCAGCTCCTCTGTCATTTTAATCTCAAAGTTAAATATTTGGATTAGTTTTCGTGCTTTTTTCGGAATAATTTTGTCAGATGGTATGGCCATGTCTTTGCGTCGGCAAATATTCTTCAGATTAAAATGTTTGATCGGTCAGTATGAACAGTAATATTGTAGCGCCCTCTGCTTTTATTTAACTAAAGTGACGATGTTTATTCTACTTTTAATAATAATTCGACCGCAATATCTGCATAATATATAAATTAATAAGAACTAACACTGATATTTTTAGTTTTGTATTAGTATTATTTACTAATGTACACCATCCGTCAAAAGTGAAGGAAAATATGCTTCGCCAGTGTTCGCACTAATATTCATATAAAATTATAGAATGGCGTCAGTGATTTCATTTTTCATATATTAATTATTATTATCATTACTGATTAGATAAAGAAGAAAATAGTAACCGTTGACTTTTATTTAGAGTGGAATATTTATTTACGTGTTCATTGTAGACGCCGGTGGTTTTCTGACTTGCTATTTGCTTTCTCACTTTTTTACACCACTTGAAATTGTTTCGTCCGGGGTATTTTTTTGTGACGGGACAAGTTTATATTTATTTATATACAAATATATACACAATGTGTTTTTTAAAGAGTGGAGGATTATCCACTAGTTCTCGCATCATTTATTACAAGTGATTTCTAGCTGGGAGTCCGCGTGACAATAATCTTTCGGCATTCTACACCTTTTTTGGTTAATCAGTTTGCGTGTTCGGAACAACGGTTTACCACTAATATTTCGTTAGCAGCGCTCGTTGATCTTTTTTCTGGAAATTGAGTGACAATAAGTCACCCGAAGTTTCCAATACTCTCACACCCTCCAATTGATGGTTGACGCTGTTCTCCCCTCGGTTTTTCCATCGTCCTTGATCCGTCATTGTTTGGTTTATGCCGAAGTTTATGTGTAATGTTTTTAGGGGGGGGGGCAGTTTATAGGATTCCGAGCAGGTTCTGTTCCACCACAACCACCATCACCACCACCATCGTCATCGTCATCGTCATCGTCGTGGTCGTGGTCGTCGTGGTCGACGTCATCGTCATCGTCATCGTCATCATCGTCATCGCCGTCATCGTCATCGTACTCGTACTCGTACTCGTCGTCATCATGATCGTCATCATGACGTCATCGTCATCGTTTTTGTTGTTGTAGTTGTTGTTTTCTGTAGTTTTTTTTCCAGTTATTTTCGTAGTAAATATAACTAAGTACCGATTTCATATGGTCTGAAAATTAATTTTGAAATTTGTTTAACTTCAAAACATTCTCTGAGTGGGCGGTGTTACAATATATACTTTTCCACCCTGGAAATGTTTCCATAGATAAACATGCGTCAGAGGAGCTCTACTTGGCGCTGTTGTTTTAATCACAAATAATGTTTTCGTCGCGCCAAGTTCGAAATCCAGCCCGAATAATTATGTTCACTTTCGGAGTAATGTCTTTCAACTAGGAACGAATCCTCTAATTGTTCCTCGCTATGGATTAAGTCGCATTAGTAATCTTGTTCTACTAACGTATATGGAGACGAATTCTTCATACCACAATCAAATGCATGCTGTGCAAGTTTACAGGGAGATAAGTATGATCAATTATTGTTGTCGCCAAAATGTGGAGGAATCGCAGGAACTTTAAAAATAATGCCATCTAAAATAAACTACTAGCCCGATTTTAATAAAATCTTCTGTATATGGAGTAATGAAAGAATCGATTTTATTTAAATAAATCTTAAATCATTGGAAAGAGAATTAAATGAAGAAATATATAAAAAAATAAAATAATAATAGATTAAATAATAAAATCGATAGAATATTTAAATTTTATTTCCATATTTTGCTTCCTTTTAGTTAATTTTCAGCTTATTTAGCACTGGTGAACTTATTTGTATTCTTATCTTTTTTAGAAATGTTTTAACATCAACAATATTGAATTCAATTAATATAAATAAGTCTAACGGAAATGCATATTTGTTCAATTAAAGAAAAAATTGAGAAAATATAACTCAAATTTAAAAACTTTACCTAAAACTTAGAGGATTTAGCTAAACAATCGACATTTTATTTGATAATTCTATATGCCAAAAATATTTAAAATACTTGTTTCACTCAAAATTGTAAACATTTTTGTACGGAAGCCACACGTGGACATAATCCGCAAGTTTTGTTTATTGTTTTCTTTTGTAGAGATTTCCCTTTTTTTTTTCATGCACACATCACCGACTGCTGATGTTATTTGACAAAAAAGTAATCGATTAGCAAAAGCAAATACATGTTTTGTCATCTTCAATTGACCAATTCTTTTATCTCGTGACAAAAAATCCTTCCGTGTTTATTCGAAACTATTTCATAGTTTAAGTAAAAATTCGTATAAAGACATATAAATAAATATTGTTATTTATTTTTACAGACTAAACGTGTTACAATACCCTTTAGAGCAAGTTGCATTTTTATTGATATATTCTGTCTTCATTTTCTATTTATTGTTATCTTTTATTTCATATGTTTTTATGAACCTTGAATATTACAAAAATACCATAAAGCGATAATTTGCATCATGTATTGAATTATCACTAGTTTTCTGTATATATCAGATCATTTAATTAATCGAATGAACGTAGTTTAATTATTTCGTAAATGTCAAAAGTGTTAAGAGGGAAATAAACTTTTAAATAATATGAAATAACAATAGTATTCCCAGCCCAAAATTAAACATTAAACACACATTATTATTATTATTATTATTATTATTATTATTATTATTATTATTATTATTATTATTATTATTATTATTATTATTATTATTATTATTATTATTATTATTATTATTATTATTATTATTTATTTATTTATTTATTTATTTATTTATTTATTTAGTAACAGACTAAACATTAATTAAATAACAACATAATTAAAAATAAAACACATAGTTACTTAGCAAATTACCATCAGAGAGTAGATAAAACAAAAAAACAAAATATTTTAACATTACAAAGTGTTTTCTTTACGCTTTTGGCCCACCGTACTTGATTTAAGAAAGTAGCCATGGCTCATAGTTAAAAAATACATGACCTAAATTGAAAAGGTAAACACAGCTTTAAAGAATTTAAAACAGTATTAAATGTACGTAGTGTGACATTAATCTGATTTTATACACATACATTTGGGAATTGTTCTTTAATAAAATATATTTTAGCATTTTCCATTCACGTTTTATAAGCAAAGTATAATTGTACGCGTTTTTCTTTTGTCGTCGTTTATTGGGTATACCTACGGGAAAGACAAGTAACTCATGCAATATTGTAGTTCCTGCGCGGCTGTATGAAACAAGAATGAATATGACTTCAGCGTGGCAGTGTGACTAAAATACAATTTCAAACTTGAACGTGATGGTACGACAAAATGCTATTTGAAACTTGAGCATGACAGATCTACAACTTAAGCATAACAGACAGACCAAAAATACTATTTTGAATTTAAAAGTGGCAGACAGACTGATGTTCAAAGTCTATTATTTGATAGAGATTATTTGGGCGGATTTATATGAGTCATTCTTTTATTCTATAAGTATTCATATACGACATACTCACGTGGAAACATTGGTTCTCATTAGATAATCGAAGGTAAGCGACCTTGAACTTGGTCAATACCAGATGGATGACTATTTGAGAATACCAGGTGCTGTACAGGGGGGGGGACACTTCCCTGCAAAAAGAATGCACAAGCTAACACGGTCATCCCCCCCCCCTGACTAGGATACACTGAGAACTGCTTGTGAAGTTAATATTTCATAGAAGCTTCTTCCTTTAGGCAGAACAAAGCTCAACTTGCCCAGCGTGAATACCGCATCAGGTACCAGACATTCATTTGTGTGCATGCGCTTATATATATATATATATATATATATATATATATATATATATATATATATAGAGAGAGAGAGAGAGAGAGAGAGAGAGAGATAAATATATCCGTAAATACCGTAGCTTCTGACTTTTTGCACTAGCCTTATTGCGCATACAAGGAGATACAACTAGATGAAATCGCGATTGGAAAGTGATTATGTCGGATAAGAAGTAAAAGGGAGCAATCGAAAATAGTTGAAAAATGCAGAGCCTTGTGTGAGTGCTCCTCTTTGACATCCAGACAATTCGATGGAGTCTTGATGAGGTCGTTTGTCGTTTCGGAAAGAAAATTTTCGGTGTGTGGTGGTGCAAGAGTGCGGACTAGAATGAAGGGCACGAGGCATTCGTCAGAAGTTGCAGTCGGGGTAGGGATTGCAGAAAAAAAAAGAAAAGGAAGAAAAGCGAACGGGGGATGGGGAAGGGAGATAGAGAAGTAAGAGGACGTAGTAGAAGGTAGAGAGATAATAAAAAGGAATAAGAAAAAGAGGGAAAAATGGTGTTTGAGAGTAGGTGATGGTATGGGGGAGACGAATGGCGGTAATAATGTCGTCGTAAAGCGTCCGATGCGTCACTTGATG
The DNA here is from genome assembly GCA_963556195.1 of Sepiola atlantica. Taxonomy (NCBI): domain Eukaryota; kingdom Metazoa; phylum Mollusca; class Cephalopoda; order Sepiida; family Sepiolidae; genus Sepiola; species Sepiola atlantica. The sequence continues at coordinate 90,102,143 of OY744520.1, read as the reverse complement.
TATTTAACATCGGAGAGGCAACAATGAGGAAAGGACATCGTCTATATTGGCAGGTTATAATTAGTGAACAGAACAACATAGTTACTGTTTGGCGTGCGTACACAATATACACATACACTGCCGACATACATACATACATACGTACATACATACATACATACATACATACATACATACATACATACATACATATATATACATATATATATACATATATATATATATATATATATATATCCATTTATGCATATATATGTATATATACAGACACGGTATATGCGTATTTATACACATGTATACACATTTAAATACAAGAATAAACTCACACACATATTATATATATAAAGTTAGGTATGTGTATATGCGTATATATTTGTATATACATAATTCACTACTAAACTAATTGACTGATCATTATGAATTCTAAAACACAGCTCCTAGGGTTACCGAATGGTAATGTGCGCTATATGTAGTTTAATTAAGTTTTATACAAAGGAAATAAAAACAGAGTGGGAGTGCTTCAATAAAATTCAGATACCTTCAATGTTTATGAAATTTTGAAAGACGTATTTAAGTATTAATTAATGAAAATTTTGTATTTGAAAGGGTTTTAAGCATACTATGACTGAAATTTCCAATTTGAAAATTCAAATATATAAGATTTGCCTTGAAATCGGTGCATAGTGATTAGACACAAATTTAGAAAGCTTAAGCCTTCAATTTTAGACATTTTCTAGAATCAAAACCATGTAATAGTTTTTGTCAAAATTGGAATAAGGATTCTAGACATGATGTTTAGTATCATAATATATTGTTCTTAATCTACGTAAGGTGACATTAAGTTTTGCAAAACTGTTCTGTTCGGGGAATTAATTTAATTTTGGAGGTACAAAATTTATATATACTTTTGAAAATAATTCGGGGAAAACTCTCTAGAGCTCTTTCGACTATCATCTCGTCGTGGATGCAAAGTCAGATTGTGTTACAAGCGGGAACAGCTTGATTTTACTGAATGTTGATTCGGCGCGAAACTCTCTCTGAACTGTTGTCACAGGATCGTTCTTCCTCGCAAAATATTCGTAAACGAACATCTGAAAATTAAACACATGCTAAGACATCACTTACCAATGTGTCCCTCTCGCATATATATACATAGTCTGAAGATCACGGAATCGGGAATTAAACCCGTTTCTTGTCAGAAACCACTGGTCCATGTCTGATTAAAATCTGAATTTAAAAAAAATATATATATATATATATATATATATATATATATATATATATATATATATACCACCCGCTCACACCGAGTAATAGCTATTTCAAAAGCCTCTGTTTTACTACTACTCTTCTTCCTCCTCCTCATCCTCCTCTTCCTCCTCCTCCTCCTCATCCTACTACTACTACTACTACTACTACTACTACTACTACTACTACTAAAAGAAAATAATAATAATATAACCAATAACGGTTCACTACGATCTTTCAAACAGTTTCTATGTTTAAGTATATTTCAGATTTCAAATTATGCCCACCTGACAAAATGTCGTAATATAGAAACGGTTTGCAATATCGGCGTACAATCCCACATTCTATAATAAATACCAATGTGTAATCATTTGTATATAAATAAATATATGTACTTCCGTCCCGTCGCGCAAAATGTAAGGAAATAAACACACATGTCTGTTCATATCCTCCAGACGAAACCATTTAACGTGGTGAGGGACACCGAAGAAGTAAATAAAAAGTCAGACAACCATCTCTGACTTAGCCCTCCACCTAAAAAAATTAGGAAGTAAACCATCTAATGTATGATAAAAGTAAACGATGGGTATTTTTTCTTAGGCTGATCTGGAATGATGATAATTTATATATTAAAAGTTAAACTACTAGAGTATTTATTTACTCCTCTCCAGGAGTTAGGCACAAGGCCAGTTTTATCTTACTCCCACAAGTAAGATGTGACCCAAGGTCGGGTCGGGAAAGTGGGGTTTGAAAAGCCAGCGCCCGAGAAGTGAGAACTCAGGCCATTAAAAATTGTCTGGGCAGCCCCATCGGCATTCCCCGATAGGGGCACCTCAGGCAGTAAGCAATAAACTTACTCCTCCCCAAAGAGGGGAGTCGAAGCCTGGGAGGGTGGACCTCCTAGAATTGCACAAGACAGACCCATAGACCGGCGTAAATCAAGCCTCGAAGGCCAAGACAATACCAGTCTATGGGGTGCAGTATCCATCGGAACAGATACTACACTTTGACCTTAGCCAAAACTTGAGTAATTCTATGATTTTTATGGATATCTTTATATTATGTCAAGATTAATAGCGAGTGCAAACACTGGCGAAGCATATACACTTTTAAGATGCGATATATATATATATATATATATATATATATATATATATATATATATATATATATATATATATATATATATATATATATATATAATGCATTACTTCCTATGTTTCAGAGAAAGGATACCTTTTTATAATTTCGTCCACTTAAAAGTAGGGAACAGCAAAACCCCTCTCAATCAAAGGAGTTGACACAGTTTGGCTGATAAGTAGTCAGAGTAAACACTAGTTCAATAAAAACGAACCGTTACACATAAATCCACACAAATAGCCTGATGATTTCTCCTTGGAATGAAACCTAAACGTTTCGCTATAGCCTATTTCACTAAGTATATTTTATATCAATATATATATATATATATATTATTTCATGTATCAATTTTCAGTATTTACTTCAACAGTGCTAAATACGTGGTTAGAGCTAGATAGTAAGTTATGCAAATATATGTATGACAATTAAGCTACACAGAGGCTTATGCGTTTCATCCCCGTAGGGAATCGTCAGGCTAAAACGCATGGAATTCTTGTTACCGGGTGTTTTTATATATACACGTGCTGTTTAGTCTAGCGAGATAACCAATCAGATTCATTGTTATTCCCTCCCACGGGTTAATGTGTGCATTAGCGAATAGAAGGACCTCCTTCAAACCAAGGTTCGGTTGACTTTTACTTCGTCTACTTTTGTTCTGTTGTGTATAGGAGTGAAGTACCCTTTTGTGAATGTGTTGAATTAATAGGTGACCTTATTTAGCTTTTTATTTGATTATTTTATTTTTTAATTATGTATTTTTATCCTAAAGTATAGTTTATTATGTGTATACGGTTATTTGCTATTTCACTTCCACAGCTTAATACGTTTTTGGTGTCTTTAAAGTTTAGAATTTCAAATTTCTCATTCAGACATAATCTACACAAGTCGTCTAAATTTCTACATGTACTGACCTGTCGTACTATTTTCCACTCGATTATTGACTAGCTGCGCTTTCTTTGAGCTCCTAGCAATGGGTCGAGTGTGCTGTTTTTATTCGGCGTTTTTTGTTATCGAATGTGCTTTCATAGTTGTAATATCTGGTTTTAAAATATAGAGGTCATACCCACGTAGTACTTCCTGTTATTCAGGTTTTCTTTGGCAAATATTGTGGCTTGGTAAACAATGTCTTAGGTTAGCCATTTATTTTTTTCGTTGGCAAAGTGTCCGAATTCTACAGTTACAGCGTTACTCTTCACTATATACTTTCTTATTTATATTTAGGTGATTGCTATTAGGGTTTGAGTTGTTGCTATTTCTATTAAATATTTTGTTCTTTTTAGTGTTATTTTTATTGTTTCTATATTCGTCACCTTTTTATTGTTTTTTTCTCTACTGCTCTAATTTAATATTTTGTTATTGTGTGCTTTAATTATCATACTTAAGTTTTCGAAGCAACGGTAGAAAAGTTTTAGATTATTTTATTTAATATTTTGTGCAAGGGATTTGTTACGGGGAAGTTTTTTCGATGAGATTCAGGAATTTCTTGCGGAGTTTAGTTTTTAGCCTCTTATTATAGGGCGTGTATACCAGCTTATATTTATTTATCTTCTATTTTTAATTTTATTATACTTATTGGTGTCCTGCTGCTTATATTTGATTTCAATATTATCTTACCCACAATTTTTTAGAGTTGTTTTGTAAATGTTGCTTGACTTCTTAAATACATTTTCGTTGCTAGAGTTATTGCTAAGCCTACGTTCGATAGGGTTACGAATCTGTTTTATGATTGATAGGGGATATTTGACTTTTGGTTTACGTATATTAGATTGGCGTTCTCCGTTAAATTTGGCTCGTAAGTATTTTCATTCAAGTTTAAAGTGACATCTAAAAAGTTAGTTATTGTTATGTCAACCAGGACGTCCACTCTAAGGCCTAATTTTTTCATTTATATATGTATAATTCTCTTGAAGTTTTCATTCTTGACTTTGTTAGAATCCATTAGTATAGCTAATCCATCATCTCTATATTGGGCGATATATGTATTATAAAATATGACGCCTCTGCAGAGTTCAGGGCACCCATGGCCAAATCAAAGAAGTTTGTCATTTTTATTTTTATCCATTGGTCCTTATTATTTATGAAATCCACATCATTAAAAAATGTATAAAATCAGTTTAACTAAGGTTTTACATTATATGATATCGGCATAATTTCTGTTTGCTTTCAATCAAAATCAGCTTTTAGTCGAAGTATAGTTTTATATAGTGATCCTTTTTTTGATGTCTTATTTTAAACAAATTGCATTTATCGCGTTTTCACTCTTCAAATGTTAAACAGCTTATGCTATTTACAAAGCAACAGTAAATAATAATATTGGTAACTAGCGAAACCCATATTCTAGCGCTTCCCTGGAAATTCGAAGAGTACAAGAAACCCCTGCTCTCATCCTCGCACCTCATATAAGTATACTTAGTCCATGTTGTTTTACTGTTATTTAAGAATTCATTTAATCTTTTTCTATTCCATTCATTTTATTTTCGAACATCAAATTTTTAAATAAAATAACCGGTCAGAAGGTAGAAAGTGAATTTGTGCTGTTGAATGCGAAAACTTGGCAGGTATGTACATAAAAAGGTGGAGTATTTATTGATTATTTCATTTTTTTTACAAACATTGCAAAGAAAGTTACTATTTTATTTGAGTGTTTTGCGTAAATAAATTTATTTTTATGAGTAGACTTTTTTAAAAGTTTGTTTAATTTAAATGAAAAATTTGTAATTAACGTAAAACTTGCCTTCGACGTCGAAAGTGTAGATGTCCTAACACTTCAATTAGTGTTAAATGAAGAAAAAATTGAGAGAGAAAAAGAGACAAAGAAAGGAGAGAAATAATGTGTGTGTACTTATAGAGAAAAATGTATCACAGCCGTATAACACTATCAAAATTCAACAATAGATATAAGTGTGATCATATTATGATTATCATATGATGACATTTAGGGGTGAAACATATAAATAATATCACACTATTTAAATATATATAGGAAAAAAAGATAAACATGTCCACTCTTTCTCGCCTTGTCTCTCTCTCTCTCTCTCTCTACAAATATATATATATATATATATGTATATATATATATTATATGACCTAAAACATGCAAGATACATCAAGTTATAAGACCTCTCTCTTGACCTCTCTCTCGAACTATATATATAAATTATACTGATTATCCACGTATTATTCAGTTTTAAAATATTGAAAACTCACGCACACACATATAATGAAAACGAAAATATATCGATATCAAAAAAACAAAGAAATATGCATTCCACTTCTATAAACGCACCGCATATTTTGAATTCTGTTTCGTTCGAAAATAAAGACGAAAACATTTTTATCACATCATTTCAACTAAGTATTCTAGAAAATTGACCTCTATGTCTTTTTTCCAAATCAGTCACCTTTAGAAAGTCTTGAAATTAAGACGAAACGTCGAACATTTCGTTTTTTTCTTCTTTCATTTTTCATATTTCTATATTATTAATATATATGTATATATATATATATATGTATATATATATATATATACATATATATATATATATAATTGTTATTGTTGTTTTAAGTAAGATACGACTATTAGTGTTCCCCCTACCTTTTCTATTAGTACGGTGTATTTGCTGAATAATGCAAAGGTGTTGAGGATAGTTGTCGACTTCCAAGTGTGATGTTTTTGAATCGTTACTGATAAAGAGATAATATTATCAATAAAGATTCCCATCGGAAATTATCGTACGCATAAACCTTTGTGTATGTTAAGTTCTTCGAACTGATATAAATCAATGTCATGATTTCTATTTATTTTTAATACATACACGTATACATGAATACATAAATATATATATATATATTTATTTATTTATTTATTTTATATATATATATATATATATATATATATATATATATATATATATATAGATATAGAGAGAGAGAGAGAGAGAGAGAGGTAGAGAACTGTGTCAGGGCGTCTTAGACGTGGGGTAAAATACTAGACTACGGATACTTATGTCGAGGGTTCGATCCCTGCCCGGGTAGTTATGCTGATGAAGGCTCGTAGCCGGAAACACCTGTCCGTATTTTCCTTTTCTGTACGCAAAAATAAATGTATATATATATATATATATATATATATATATATATATATATATATATATATATATAATTGTTATTTAGCTTTAAACCACAACAAAATATAAGAAAAGGCAAATCCACATCTCCTAAGAAAATTGTTCTCATTACTTTCTGTATACAATTGTTTCGGCTACTACCAGGAATTATAAAATACTCTTAAAATTCCAGTAGACCTATTTCATGGTATAGCTAACGCTAGTGATGTATACAAACAAAATAATATATAAATAGATAAAGAAGAATTGATTAAAAACTAGGGCAGGTAAAGCCTTAGTTCCAAACCGTACTCTATTGTCATCATCATTTTTTTCTTACATTTTGTTGTGGTTTAAAACTAAATAAAAAATATTTTATACTATATGTCAAGCCTCGTACTATTAAGCTATAAAACAACGTCATATTATTAAAACTTTACATTTCACATATCAAAACAATTAATATATATATATATATGATTTAAACCATGCAGACTAAAGCGAATAGACATATCTATATGACTTAAAATATGCAAACAAATTATTTGAGCTGTATTTCTTATACATGTAATTTTTTAAATGATAATTTAGACCTCTCGTTCGGATGATAGCTCTTCAAAGTGTATTTAGAATAACTAGAGAAGGTTGGACCAATTTTAGGTTTTAATATCTAAGCCAGGTTAGTTAGTCTGTAACGGCTTTTTGAAACAGCATTTTGTCAGGCTTACGTTTGAAATAGCATTTTCGTTTTCACAGAGTAATTTTAAAATAGTATTGTCGCCGGTCTATCATACTTTGTTTGAATGTGCAATACCGCTTCCATCGCTATACGCGCAGATTGAATGAACGTATCTTACCGTTTTACACAATTGATAGCTTCATCATCGCCTGTTCACCTTTGGGCCAATGCGAGAATGGCAAGCGTTTTCATTCATCATTAAAATTACGACTCGCAGAGCGGACGCAGAGTCAAGTAATTTATTACGTCTTCATCTGCTACACCAAAGAGATGATGTTGAAAACGAATGAATTCTGGGGCGAGTTTGACACGTCATGACACACACACGCTAATATGATTTAGAATAGCAGTGACTACAGCAAAGAATAAAGATTATCAAGCCGAAAAGTCTCAACAAGAAAAATGAGTGATTCTTTTTGAAATGTCGTCTCTGCTGCCACCCATGCTTTTGTCAGTGAATAATATAGCGACCTGATCATTTATTCTTTCAGAATTATAGAAAGTTGACATGTATAACGTTTCATTTTATTTGCTTGTGTAAGAAGAAACCATACTTGATTATATTATAATAAATGTGGGTATTTTTTGTTTTAAACGATTTCACGCTTTCTGGTCAGTTATTGACCAAATTTAGTACGAAAACACAGCTATATCCAGAAATTATATGTAACCAAATAAATCTTAATTATTACCCCCAAAATGGGACTACACCTACATAACACTAAAAATCATGCTCTTGCTTGTTTTTTTACGATTTGAATGTATAAGATTGTTAGAGAAAGGGCGAATATGAGGGCGAAAAATGGGGAGTTGAGGTAAAAGAATATTACCAGCGAGAACAGCGTAAGAAAAAGAGGGTAAGAGGATGAGGTAAGTAGAGTGCGAAAATTATGTGTTAACTCGTAAACAGTCGTGTGTTTGGTCAGTCACCATGGCAACAAGTGTTTTGATTATATTAGCTAAATATATTTTAATTCTTCAGAAGCATTTGAAGCAGTGTGTTTATGTTTTGTTGTCCTGACATTCTCGTCCCTTTTTCGTGACACCTTTCTGACTTTCTTTAAAATTGAAAGCAGACGTACACTTTATTCTTTGACCCGCTGAATATACTTTTAATGTATGTATCTGTTTATCTTCACAGTCAGTTAAAGGCACGCACATATACGCTAATGAATGTAAAATGTTCTACCGTTGATCCAGCGACGCACGGGCCATCTTATAAGTGATACAATCATGGTTTACTCTTTATTTCATGGAAGTGTTTAGACCGGCAGTAAATAATTAATGTTAATTATATTTACTACCAATAATATTCTTCTTCCGGTCGCATATTTTACCTGTATGCACGAAAAACAACACATGTACTACATTGCTTCTAAAGGAGGAGCTAATGCTTGGGTGAATAGTATCATGACGAACGACAATATATTTTACACTACACTCACAAAATAGAGGGTAATATATGGAAACAGGGTCTCATAACAACAGAACAGATACTACACTATCCCCCAAAAAGGAGGATATAATGGTTGGGTTAGTAGCGGTGTCATGACACTACCTCCGCCTCCATTAACAAAAAGTAATCTCTAAGGAAAAAGGATTATGACAACATAAAAGATATAACACCACCCGCTTAAAAAAAGGTGGGTGTAATTCTTGGGAGTTTCGTATGATAAGAAAAGAACAGATACTACACTGTCCCCTGAATTGAACACTGAATGGTAGTAATTAAATAATTTCAGCTTCAAATATAGAAGAGATAGTATAGTTTTGGTTTCAGAATACAGACACTAAATCTCCATTAGAATATGATTTACTGGACCAGTAGAAATATTATGGTATATAAATTAAAATAGGTTTTTATTATTCGTATGAAATTACTTATATTTTATTTGTTGTATTCAAAACAAATTCATTTCGGCAACATTTGGTTCCTACATCAATATATATCTTGGGAATATAAGCAAGAACATTAATCTCATTATCAATCAAAAATGGGGCTATACATAAGTCGTGAACATCCATATTCTTGAGCTAGGGTATATTATTTAAACGAAAATTAAATATTTAAGTAGAATTACATAGTGGAAATTCTTAGATAATTAACCAAAATAAGTTTTCATTTTATTTCTTATGTTTTTTTTTTCAACCAAATGCGGTTCGCTTTAAGCCAAATTATGGAGTTTGTTTCTCTTTTCAGATGTCCTTTCCGTAAGCATGTCCATGTTTTCTTTGGTCTGTTTTATAAACAGTCGTTATAGTTGCTTGCCTTCCGGTTTTGATTTATTTTACCCTTTTTTCGAGTTTCTTGGCCTTTTGGCTAAGATCAAAGTGTAGTATCTGTTCCGATGGATACTGCACCCCATAGACTGGTATTATCTTGGCCTTCGGGGCTTGATTTACGCCGGTCTATGGGTCTTTCCTGTGCAGTTCTAGGAAGTCCACCCTCCCAGGCTTCGCCTCCCCTCTTTGGGGAGAAGTAAGTTTATTGCTTACTGCCTGAGGCGCCCCTACCGGGGAATACCGACAGGGCTGCCCAGGCAATTTTTAAAACCTACTTTCCCGACCCGACCTTGGGTCACATCTTACTTGTGGGAGTAAGATAAAAACTGGCCTTGTGCCTAACTCCTGGAGAGGAGTAAATCAATACTCTCTGTATTGTTTGCATTGCACTGCTTTTAGGAGGATACTCAGCCTCTCTATTTCCTGCCATGTATGTCTAGTCTTTTGATTGCATCGTCTAAGCAATCGTTAATACTTCCCCTTTTTGTCCTTACTGACTCGGTCAGTATTATAATTTGAGTGGGTTGTGCTCTGATAGCGAACGACCCGCGTTTCCGTGACTTCGCGTCGTCAACGTTAAGGCAGCTCTTGGAAGCACCGGAGAGTTGACGAAACTATTAACCAATCAGATTGCAGCAGGCATTAAACAATAAAGGTTGCAACAAGAAGACGATGATTTTTGGAAGAAATTAATTTCTCCGATCTGTAGCGCGTTAAAAAAATGAATTTCTACAATCTGTATCAGTGCGTTGAATCTCTCGAAGGACTCATTGAGTTCTGTAAGCAACGGTCACTTCTAACGAGAGACTAACCATGAACACTAACCCTAAACCCATAACCATATCAGCAAATGTTGAAATAAAAAAAAAACATTGACAAAAAAGAGAAATTGGTTTAAAACTGTTTTTCCGTTGTTTGTTATATAAAAAATCATTTTTGAAACTTTTCGTTGCACAAAAAAAATATTTCAAAACATTTGCTTAACAATTGTTTCTTTTGACAAAAATATATATCTAATTAGTAACAATTGTTTATGTATGGTTTGTTCGTTCTTTTTTTAATATATGTATTTAACTTTTATTTTCTTCTCTTAACGTTTGTTATTTGAAACTTTTCTTGAATTCATAGTCTAACAGTCTTCACTTTATCGTTTGAAACCTTCGCCTCATCAACTCTGGGGCGCTTCCGAGATATGCCCTAACGTTGACGACGCGAAGTCACGGACACGCGGGTCGCTCTCTATCAGAGTACCGACATTAGTTTCGTGGTTCCTTGACCAGGTTCCCGTGTTCTTCTTTCAACCAGTTCATGAACGATTCAGAAATACCGCCTAAGTGTTTATTCCATCTATTATGGTTATACTATATGATTTATTTTGAAGGAGATATCTTCTTTTTTATCGGATATACTCTTGCAATACTCTCTTTAATCTCTGTTGATTTCAAGAAGTCAGTTTCCAGTAGCCCAGTTATTTATATTTACGCGTTCATCAAGTGACCTCATCACTTTTTAATTAGTTTTTTACCTTACATCATCTAAAGTAGTGCACATTATTCCATTCCGAATGCCATTCCTTTATCTCCACTAAAAATTCTAGTTGTGTTTATTAGTGTTTCTTGCGTATTTTTGTTTTTGCCGGTAATTTCAGATCATCGAATGTTATAGCACTTATCAAGAGTAAAAGCCACGTGAGGATGCGAGTAAATGAGATGGCTAGATTGACAGTTAAATAATGATGAATATCATGATAGAATTTGAAAATAATGAATGGAAGGAATAAAATGTGATGACTCATGAGGACGACATATGACAAGTATTAACTGACATTGAATTTGAAGAGTACCATCTTGTAGCTATCAGGGAAGGAATCTTTTGCCAATGAGTTTCACAGGTCGGAGCTTTATGGAAAGAAAGTCTGATCATTAAAAGTACGTTTGGTGTTAGGCACACGGAGAAAGAAAGTACTGTGCTGTGGTTTGTAGAAAGAGTTATTATGATGAAACTTTTAAAAAGAAGAGCCACATATCGAACTTCAGTTGAGCACTTTCCATTGAAAGAACGGTAGAGTAGAGAAAGACGAGCAACATTTCTTCTCTTAGAATGGGGCTGTAGAGAATAGAAGAAATTGCGAAGTTTATTTTGAATTCTGTCAAGGCAACCCTATGCAACCCTAACAACTGATTCAATATAACCCTTTAATGTTATATATGATGTGAAAGACAGATCTTTTCGAAACAAGCGGCATTTTTAAAGAGATAGACATTTCTTTGTTCTAGATTCTATAAATGGTCGATATATGTTGGGGTTATTTATAGAAACAAAGCGCACATCGAAAGAAACGGTCATCCTAATTGATATTGCAATGCAAAATCCATATTGATTGTCACTAAGTAGGTGGCTCTTGTTGAGGTGATTGACACATTGTTTACATATCATCGATTCAAACAACGAAAAAGAGACTGCTCGATCTATATTGAAATGAAAAAAACAGTTTACCAGTATTTTTAGATACTGGACCGACTAAAGATTTTTCAAGATTTCTCTGGGTTTTTCAGCATTTCTCATTTTTTTTATTTTGTATCGGTGAATTATTATCTTTAATTTTAACCCCTGGGTATGTTGATCAGTATCATCATACTTATTACGAAACGTAATGATAATACAGAGTCTTTCTTGTATCTATCCATGTCATGGCTGTGTTTTTCTTCTACCTTTTACTTCTGTCAGTATCTTATGGTCGATATAATTTGTGCTTTCCACCAGACTTTAAGTTCCTCGTTGATATGTTCGGGGCTATTACAAGAGTTGTATATCTCTTAATTTTGTTGTTATGTTAACATTATTATGCATTAAATTCGTGGTTTAAAGTTAACATGTTTTTGAATAGTTCATTCATTGTGAGTGAGGTGGATCGTTTGGTTCTATAGTCATGTTATGATTATACCGTGTAGAGATTGTTATTGTGTGGTAGTATGTATGAGGATATACTTTGGTGGGGTGTTGTCTTTATATATTTTATTTCTGAGTTGTCAGATATGCATTGTGAACGATGTGGAGTGCATTAATAAACAAAAATATCTGATAAACGGACATGCACATGAAACAAAACAAAGACGAGACACCACATTGAAGCCAACCTCATTTGTCATTAAAACACATAGACTAAATACCGAGTTTCTTTCGAATAGCACCACCCAGAGTTAAAAGAGTTGTAAGCGAACAAAATGCATTCTTTTAATTATCTAATTGCACACTCTATTTGACTTTTTATTTATCGTCAACTTTTTAAAAGCCTCCTCACACCACATACCACTTTTTCACTTATTTTATTTGTGACTTTTCCATACCTTTCTATTCTTCCTCTTTTTTTCCTTTTCTATCCCCTTGTTTTCCTTTCAATCCTCCCTCGTTTCCCTTCCAACAATCATAACTTTTCATTCATTCGCCTATACGAAATTCCTTTCTTCTACACACTTACCATTACACCTCTATCAATCATTTTTAACACACCCTAACCTACTACCAAACTCATTTCTCTCCCTCTACAATTTGCAACTATTTGTATATATATTCTGACTTCTTTTCAATAAATGCTTATTTCTTGACAAAGTTTCGTAATTGAAACGAAATATCGATTCGACAAAAGCATTATTTTGTGTTAATTTTTTTATGTTCTATTCATTTTGTTCTTTGTTTATTACGTTATACTATCTATATTAACACATTCTGGCGGATATGTTTTCCTTTATAAAGACTGTCACACACACAATTTCCGGGGTAATAGACAATGTGTAGTGTCCCATTCCCTTGTTGACTTCTACTCGTGTACTGGGTCAAGACTTTTGCTGTTGGTTGATGTGGCGTTGCTAACATTTCGCCGTATTCTCGAGATGTCAGGGGTGACGAAGTTTTCACCCCCTGTAGAAGACTGGTGTTGTTGAATTGTCTACGTTGACCGAGCCGTACCCCCCCCCCACATACACGTTGTGGTAATTGACTAAAAAGTCGAGAAATACATAACAAATAATTCGAGGAAAGATGGTATACATAATTGGATAAATATTCTTAATTAAAAGTTAACTTGTAGTTACAATAACAAATACTCTTTCGCTAGTTGGGGGGGGGGGGGTAATACATCTGTGCTTCTAATCTGAGTTTAGGTTCTACCTTCGACTTGTAAAGTGTACTTGACAGTCGATGGTTAACGGCTTATGAGGAAAAGAGGCGAAATGTGTTTTTTCTCCACTCGGCGAGGAAAAGCGATAATGGACCATTCAGAAATTCAGCTTCGAATTCTAATTCTCAACTTCTAAATTTCTTCAAACTGAATAAATCCGCGATCGTTGTACATTATATTACGTTGCAAGGTAATGTGGCTTCGTTCGACCAGTTCTATTTACTTTATTCAGTAAGCAATTTAATTAGTAACATACTGGTCGCAATCCGCTTCTTGTTCGAGGTTTTTTCCTGGTAATGATTTATCACTTTCTCAGTCGCAACATATGTGTTATTCTGTTCTCGTGGCCTAGAATAATTTTGCACAGGATTTATCTCGAGTATCTGATATGTCACCCATCAAAATATGATCTTCTAACGCCTGCTGCCATTGTTAAAATGAAACAGCTTCATGTCAGGAAATACAAAACAATATTTTTCAATGCGTGTCAATTTTTGTATACTCTGGTTCTTTGCCTCGTCACATCCTGCACGGATCCACAAATATATACTAGTTAATAAATCTTCTGCAATTTTTCGCAGGGGGGGGGGCTATCAATTTGTCAATTCGTTCCCTTATCTTTTGTTAATTACTTTTTAAATGCCACCACAAACCGTATTTTCCAGAAACACAGGTAAGAACATGAAAAGATAAGAAAACAAAATAATTATTCATCAACAAGTAAAATCAAACATAAAGAACTTTGCTCTGTTCATAGTTCTTCTCTCACTTTCTCTCTCACTTTGGGCGTCGGGGAAATAGTAGAAAGCATCAATATAACTCATACAATGAAAGGTCCGTATAGTATCAAAGACAGTTCGTAACACCCTGTATTATTACGCCTAATATCCTGGGATTCTTCTATAATTTTACAGTTAAGCATTTGCTCATTCTGAACTCCACAGCAAATCCCAGCACCTTGGTGGCCTCGTCTGTTTTCTCCTCCTCAGGTGGTCGCTCAACCTTATACTTGTTCGGAGGTTCCGATTGTATTCAATGCAAGAATTCCTGTTCACCCATACAAGGTTAATGTCACTGAATAAAACCCTATCTTTACTGAGGTACCTATCCATGTTAAGGTAAGGTAGGCTCTCTTCAGCACCCATACTGCTCAAACTACCAATATCACAACTATAACTGCAGAGACTACCCGCCAGACTATTCTAGGGTACTCTTCCAGCTAAGATTTGCTTTTCCTATCCTGTTTAGTCCGGCCCTTCATTGTTAAAGATTTATCTTTACTACCGGCTTTAACAATTCTGTCACATACTCATGACAGTATCAACCCCCACTGGACGAACACTGCTCAGATTTCACCCGCAACACTAACTGTCAATAGCTGTACAACATTTGTTATGGCTTTTTAATAATTATTTTTCCAGACTCTTTGTTAAATATAACATAATTCAACTACTTAATTATACCTTTTTATTTTTTCAATTTTTGTAATGATCTTTTTTGTGTTAAAATAATAATTTTAAAAATGTATCTTCAATATGTATCACGAACGTTTTCGATTCTTCGCTCAATCATCTTCATGTTAAAAAGGCAAATTATCAAAAAAGTTGTAGGAAAGAAGAGAATTCAAAAATCGCGCACGTGAAGTCAGTTAGACGCCAAAAGAACGGGCTCGCATTGTTCCAGGAAAGACATCAGTAATTAAAAGTCAACAACACCAGAATTAACGTCACAATAGAAAATTGCATTATTAGCATTTTAAAATGTTGTTACTAGTTTCATACGTAAGTTGATTAATTGTAGATTGCTGGATTTTAATAAAGATAGCTTTGAATATTGGTATTTTTTGAACATTTCCGAATGTGTTATTTTCGTGTGATTTGTTTTAAATCAGAGGGGGACACGTATGTTTTTGTAGATGTTAGTAAATTGATATAGAGTTTACAAGATGCATGGTGAGGCGGCGGGATAGAGTAGTGGTTGTGAAACCAATGTAACGATTAGACTCATTATTATGGGAGTTTCATTCTCCCAAAGAGCATTTACACTTATGAATGACATCTGAAAATGACCTGACATAGAATCTAAAACGTTCGTGATACGTATAGAAAATACATTAATTTATTTGATGTTCGCACAAAAAGGATCATAAGTAAAATTATAAAATTATAAAAGGTATAATCAAGCTGAAAACTCTGTTATTTTTTACAATGTTTGTTTAAATATATATATATATATATATATATATATATATATATATATATATACACACGCATATATATATATATATATATATATATATATATATATATATATATATATATATATATATATATATATCGTGTGTGTATTTAGGCATCAGTTTCTGATTTATACAACCATTGTTAAAAATAACAGAATTCGTATGTTTAATTATACCTTTTGTATTTTTTATCTTATTCTGATGGTCTTTTTTGTATTAAAATAAAAAAAAATAATAAATGTCCTATAAGTTTCACAAACGTTTTTGATTCTTCGTAGAATCATTCTCCGATGTCAAAAGCAAATAAACAAAAAATCTTTTAAAAAATTACCATCGCACAATAATTAATTCAAAAACATACCGTTGAACTTGATGAACTTGAAAGCAAGCTGAAGGTTCCAGCTGTTTTGTTCATTTGCTTTTGACATCTGAGGATTATTTGACGAAGAATCGAAAACGTTTGTGAAACCTATGGAACATTTATTACTTTTTTGATTTTAATACAAAAAACATCAACAAAATTGGAAAAAAATAAAATATATATAATAAAACAGACTAATTCCGTTATTTTTAACAATGTTTGCATAAATATATATATATTATACATATATGTGTGTGTGAGTGAAAATATATGTTTTAGTTTATAATTTCAATGTTCTATGTTTAGTAACTTCTTCCTATTTAAGCCTAATTATTGTCAACTAGTAACAACATAGCATATATAAGCAAGCAAAGTTCAAGATTTTATTTTATCTTACAAAAACATTTTTAAAACAGAGACTTATTAATTCAATTATTTACGAATTGGTTTCGTTCGAAAGTTGACCAATCAACTTTAGTAGGTCAATACTGAATTTGTCCTTTTTTAGCTCATCAGAATGTTAAAAAAGTTCTTAGTTAAAAAGGTATACACTGTAGTGGGACATGAGAAATAAACGTCCGAAAACAATCGTTAACTCACGTTCGTCTTTTGGCATTACTACCTCATGTGCGGCAGTCCGCCATCTTGGCACCTGAATTCAGAGCCAACACTAATTTGCACAACCTTCTCCAGCAATCATCATGTTTGTCTTAGTCTTCTATTTTAGCTATGCGATAAATATTGTATATCTATAAAGTACTTAAACTATTTCGAAAATAATTATCATTACATAATTTACATCATTAATATTATGGGAATCTATTTACTTCATCTGAATACGAAACTATGTGTGGAGTTAATACAAATATGTATTCCATTTCGCTGGGACTTTTTTCTTATTGATTAACATTTAAGATTGTTAAAAAACATAATAGCGCCAATCTGCGCATAACATCGCCAGGACTACACTTATTTTAACATCTTTTAGAACTTGACGTCTCTTTCTGCTCATATCGTGATTCGACCCCTCGGGGTTAATACCATCAAAATGAGGAGAAAGAAAAGACAGTCTCGCCTCACAAAGTTGTTTTACAACAAAAGCTTGCAAAAAATTTTTTTTAATTAATTATTCATTAAAATTGCACGATTGTTGATTTTCAAAATATTTAATTTATTACTCCTAAACACTACGCCAATTTCTAGGTATAACAAATGCTTACCAGTGGATATACTGGTTAAAGAAAGAAAAGCTCTATCTTGACAAAAAACACTATTATTTCCTAATATAAAAAATTACAACGAATTGGCAAGAGAAATTTATGACAGCTATATAAGAATTTTTTTGTGCATATTACTATCTGGTGTATTAAGTAAAAAATAACTGTCCTTTAATTTGTTGTTGCATTTATTACTATTGGGAAAATGATTTGGTGAGAATATTAAGGTTGTTCATGAGTTGGAAAAATAGTTTTGAATAAAGACTCAATCCCCCCCAGCCCTACTTACATTACAGGACCTCAAACATTTATATCATTCTACTATTTTGTATTTCTACATAATATTGAAATTAGTTAGTGTTTTATTCGATTTTATGTTTCAGTCTAGATTCACAAACTGGTAGAGAATATCCCCCTATTGTTAGAGTGTCTGTTTTCAAATGTTTCTGTAAGATAAAATATAATTGGTATTATACTAACTTTCTTCATGCTCCATATTCCTTTCTATTTCTCTGGCTAGTTCTATGTATTTACTTCGTTTTTCCGTGTCTTTGATCTTCACTCTGTGTCTGCTGGAACGGTAAAGTCTACAATTTTACAAGATTTTTCCTTTTTGTCTATTATAATAACATCAGGTCTCCTTGCTTGTATGAGTTTATTTGTTTGTATATCCATATCGCAGAGGATTTTGTCTTTTTCGTTTTCCAGTACTGTTTTTTGGTTTATGTTTGTACTATTTGTCTGCATATTCGAAATTCAATTGTTTGCACAGTTCCCAGTGTATTACTTTCCCAACACAGTCATGTCTGTTCTTGTATTCTTTTTGGCCAAGTTTGCTACATTCACTACTTATATGATTTATTGTTTCGTCTCTTTGTCCACACAGTCTGCATTCATTTTTTTCTTGGGTTTTATCTATTTTAGCTTTAATGTAGTTTGTCCTAATCGCACTGTTCTGTGCAGCAATCAGTAAAGATTCCGTTTCTCTGTTCAAGTGCCCTTTTCTTAGCCATGTCCAGCTATTTGGGTTGGTTTCTTCTCTTGTAAGTCTTATGAAGGGTCCATGTAGTTGTTTTTCTTCCCATTTTTCTTTTCTTGTCTGTTTGTGTCCAGTTTCGATGCTTCCTGCGCTGTTCGTTGGGACGGTATCTCTTGTTGCGGTGATCAGCCTTTCTGTGTTCTGGTTTATGCATTTCTCCAGCTCTTTTTTAGTGTCGTCCTCACAGTCTTCTATACTTTCCAGTCCTCTTCCCCCTTCGTTTCTCTTCATGTAGAGTCTGTCTGTATCGTCTTTTGGATGTAGTGCATTGTGCATAGTCATTTATTTTTTAGTCCTCTGATCAAGGTGTCTGAGTTCTTCTTTAGGCCAGCTTATGAATGGTCCAGAATATCTTATTAGTGATACTGCCAGGTATTTGTTCCTTTGATTAGGTTTCTGCTATATAATTTTGTTTGTAAGAGCTTTCTTGTTCTTCTCAGGTATTTTTTTCCAATCTTCTCTTTCATTTCTGTTGATTTTATTGTGTCTGCTTCCAAAACTCTCAAATATTTATAGCTGTCTTGTTCATCTAACGCCCTCATCTGCTCTTAATTGGGTAGTTCCATACCCTCAGTCGTCTCCAGCTTTTCTTTTTTAATCTCTAGCAATGCACACTTTTCCATTCCGAATTCTATTTGAATGTCCTGACTGAAGATTCTGGTCGTATTTATCAGCTTTTCCAGTTCCTTTTTGCTTTTTCCAAATAGCTTCAGGTCGTCCATGTACATGAGATGGTTTATTCGTGGTTCTCTGCCTGTGAACTTGTATCAGGCATCACATTTCCTGAGTATGTAGTTGAGTGGCATCATGGCTATGATAAACAGTAGTTATGATAGGGAGTCTCCATGAAAATGCCTCTCTGTATATTTATCTCCGTCAAGTATTGTCCTCCAGCTGTCAGTTCTAATCTCCATGTTTCCATTGCTTTCTTGATGAGATTAATAATACTGTCGGGTATCATGTACATTTTTAAACATTCAATTATCCATGCTTGAGGGATTCTGTCGTACGTTTTCTTGTAGTCAATCCATGCCCTAGATATGTTCTTTTTCTTGCTTTTAACTTCTTTCAGGATTTTTTTATCTATGTATAACAGATCAGACGTCCCTCTTTTCCCTTTCTGTCATCCTTTTTGTTCCTCAGGAAGTAGTCCACGACTGTTCAGGGAATGGTAAATTTGTTCTCTCAGTTGTGCCGTTAAGATTTTCAACATTGTCGGTTAACAGTTTATTGGTCTGTAATTGCTTGGGGTCGGTCCCTTCTTGGCGTCTTTTTGTATGAGCGTTGTCCTTCCTTTGGTCATCAACTCTGGTACGTCTATTTTATGGATACATCCTCTCAGTTTCTGTGCTCGCCTTTCATGTAGGGTCGTGAATTTTTTTAACCAGTACACATGTATTCCATCGTGACCTGGTGCATTCCAGTTTGCCATTTTCTTTAGTGTTGTCTTAATAGTTTCTTCATTAATTTCTGTTCCCGTTCCTTCTTCAATTTCTAGAAGTTTATCTTTCATGTCTTTCAGCCATTTAGAATTTTTGTTGTGATCTTCAGACTTTTCTCATATCTTACTCCAGAAATGTTTAGTTTGTATCGGTCCGGTTGTTCTGTTGTTCTTCTTTCTCCGTTTACGTTTTTGTAAAACTGGCTTTCATTGTTTTCAAAGGTCCTGTTCTGTTTGGACTGTTCCGGTTTGTATCTGTATCGTCTCAATCTTCCTTCTTTTGCTGTTATCTTTTGTTTAAGTTTTTCATGTTTCTTTTTTAGTCTTTCCTTGCGATTCGGATGTCTGCTCTTCCATCGTTTACTGTTCACCTTCATTCTATTTACGGTTTTAGCTTCCTTTTGAAGTTTGGTGATCTGGGTTTCCAGTCTGATCTCCCATCCAGATTTCGTTTGTCCATTCTTTTGGTCAGTCTTCTTTTCCCCTTTTAGTTTCATACTTATTGATTTTGCCCCCGGATATATCATATTGTTTAGATCTATGATAGTGTCTGTTGGGATGTACGTGAGTACTCTGTTTACTTTCTCTGTTTCAGCTTTTTACTTCTTCCAGTCTTCGTTTCTTAGGGATGGAAGTTTTGTTTTGTTCTCGGACATTAATCGTTTGATGTTTTCCATTTCTCTTGCTTCTTCCTCGGATAGTTCGATAGTTTCGTCGTCTTTACCTTCTTCAGTTTCTGTGTTGATGTTTTTGCCGTCTTCTTTCTGGGAGTTTTCGTCAAGTAGTGTGTCTTGATCTGTCACGCCATTTATTTTTTGTTTAATTTCCGTAAATTCAATCTCCGAGAACCACCCTCTCTTGAGTATCTGTCTTGCTTGATCTGCTATCCTTTGTGGCGTTGTATGGTAGTCAGTAGAAATGTCCCATAGAGTTTTCATTCGTTTCCGATATCCTCTTTCTGTGGGGTAGCGGCTTTTGTAGTAGCATTCAATTACCAGTCTGTTCTCTTTTGTGGTCCATTTCTTTCTATGGCTTTTTGGTGTGTTATTTTAATTCTTGCTTTCTTGTGTTTGGTCAGTGTCCTTATCATATTTGGAATTTGATGGGGTACCTACCTGTTTTTTGTCCGATGTCTTGTTCCTGAAATTAAAGGAGCCAACATTCGTAGGATGCGGACCGGGTCCCCCTATGTTGGCCATCGAGGGAGCACCTGCCCATCATGACACTCAGATCTTTCTTCTGAGTCCCACGGCGTTTATTTGTATTTATAGACATTTATCATGGTTTGGTGTTTTGTGCAACACCAGGCCCAGGTGATCCTGTCACAGGGATAGTGTTTCTCTCATTTTCATGAGGTTCAAAGTGCACTATCACACATACATGAAGAAACATTTACGAAAAATAAAAAAAATGAATAAAAAGATAAAAAAATAAATAATAATAATAATAATGAATAAATAAATAAATTAATTAAAAAAAATAATAAATAAATAAAAAATAAAAAATAAAAAATAAAAAATAAAATAAAATAAAATAAAATAAAATAAAATAAAATAAAATAAAATAAAATAAAAAAGATGATAGATTCCCCTCCTATGTTTGTCTAATAAATTGATGCAAAGTTATCAAACGTTTGGTCGAAATTTAAAAAATAACGGTAAATGTTGTTCTCTAACGTGACTAGCTACTTTCTTTTGGGGGGGAGGGGGGATTCAATTACGTTCAGCTCAAACAAAAAGCAAACATATTATCTCCCGACCCCCGAATTGAAATCTCAGAAGCTTCTTGTTAGTTAACATCAAAATTCACAATAAATATAACATTTGTATATCTAGCAAAAAGGCGTGTTCAATTGATACGCTCGAGACTTTAAATGTGTATCGGCTGCTGAAAAATAACGGTAAATGTTGTTCTCTAACGTGACTAGCTACTTTTTGGGGAGGGGGTTCAATTACGTTCAACTCGAACAAAACGCAAAAAATATTATCTCCCGACCCCCAAATTGAAATCTCAGAAGTTTCTTATTAGTTAACATTAAAATTCACAATAAATATAACATTTGTATATCTACCAAAAAGACGTCTTCAATTGATACGCTCGAGACTTAAAATTATTATTATTATTATTATTATTATTATTATTATTATTTACTCACTAGGAGTTATCACACTGGTCATCGTCAGTGATCGCCCACTGCCAACAACCTGTGGTATTCCCTGGAGTCTGAGTGACAACAAGTCTCCTCAGACTTCCAGTATGCTCCACCTCTTTTCGTTCATCACCACTGATGACCTTGCGGTATCGCAACAGCCACCTACCACCGATTTCCCGCTGATAAAAGCCATTGGTCACCTCTGGGGCCCGAGTGGAAACAAGCCTTCCCAAGGTCCCAGAGCTGTCCGCGCTCTTCCAGTGGAGGTCTGGTTTGCGCTTTCCCTCCTCGACCCTCTGTCCATAATTTTCGTGGTGTCAGCCTATGCTTGCGCCTCTCTCGTGCGGTTGTATTTTCCCCGGTTCTGTTTTCTTGTGCTTCCATGTGTTTGTTCTCCATTCGTTGCTTATGTGGGTTGGTTTCCGCATTCGAGGACATTTCTCAGGATTGTAGCTGTTTTGATTATTACTGTCCTTTGTATGGTCTCAGTTATCCCTTTGATTCCTATTTCTCCTAGTCTTTTCTCCATGTTTTGGGGACTGTTCCTAGTGCTCCTATGATTATTGGTGTTATACTGACTTTCTTCATGTTCCATATTCCTTTCAGTTCTCTGGCAAGTTCAGTATATTTGCTTCTTTTTTCCGTCTCTTTAATCTTCACTCTGTGGTCCGCTGGAACGGCAAAGTCTACGATTTTGCAGGATTTTTCTTTCTTGTTGATTATTATCATATCCTTGCTGTTATGGGTTGGTCTGTTTGTACATTCATATCCCATAGGAGTTTGTGTTTTTCGTTTTCTAGTACAGTTTCTGGTTTGTGTTTGTACCGTTTTTTTGCATGTTCGAAATTCAGTTGTTTGCACATTTCCCGGTGTTAGTTTTTCCCCACGCTGTCATGTCTGTTCTTGTATTCCTTTTGGGCTAACTTGCTGCATTCACTTATTATATGATTTATCGTTTCGTCTCTTTGTCCACACAATCGGCATTTACTGTTTTCCTGTTTATCTATCTTTGCTTTAATAAAGTGTGTCCTAATCGCATTGTTCTGGGCGGCCGTCAGCAGAGATTCCGTTTCTCTGTACAAGTGTCCTTTTCTTAGCCATGCCCAGCTGTTTTCATTGGCTTCATCGCTTGTGAGTCTTATAAAGTGTCCATGTAGTTGTTTTTCTTCCCACTTTTCCTTTCTTGTCCTTTTGTTTCTGGTTTCAGTGCTTCCGGAGTTGTTTGTTGGGCTGGTGTCTCTTGCTGTGGTGATCAGTCTTTCCGTGTTCTGGGTTACATATTTCTCCAGCTCTTTTTTGGTGTCTTCCACACAATCTTCTATACTTACCAGTCCTCTACCTCCTTCATTTCTTTTCATGTAGAGTCTGTCCGTATTGTCAAGTGCAATGCATTGTACATTAGGGCAGGTCGATTTTCCACTTTTTTTAGAAAATCAATGCTGCTACGGTGGCGAAAGCTGGGGTTTGGTGTTGTGAGAACTGATACCAAAAATTAGATTCCTAACTTTAAAACTTAACTGAGCATTTAGTTTTAAAGATCGGGTACGAAAATGTTCAGAAATACCTAATTTCCGCAGGATTTTGCTAACAAATTGACTTCAAAATTTTACTATTTCACTAATATATCCAGATAAAATTTATATTTTTTGTTAGATACAATGAATAGAAAATATATTCAAACCAGAATTCTAAGTATGAATCACCACTAGTAAAATATGTCATTTTCTAACTGTATTCAATAAATGAGAACTGTAGAAATTGTACATAATTACAAAAAAGGCTAATCACTTTTAAATTTTTGGTCATAATTACTTTTAAAAATATATAAATAAAAGTGTATTATACAATAATACTACTGGAAACAGATTATAGGAACAAATGTTTTAAATTTGAATTGTTGATTGAACAATGTGCTAAAACCTACTGCCCCATATAAAATTATGGGTAAGCTTACAGTGTAGTCCTCAGGCCATAACTTCTAAATAAAAAAATAAAACAATGCTTACCTTATATAAAAACGCATCAGAATGAAATTCTCAACAAACCTGCATAGTTTAAGCATGTGAAAACCGAATTTAATTTCATACATTTTTGTCTTTCACCTGAAGTGTAAATGATTTTGAAAATACTACCATATTGGATTGAGACTGTCACGAAATGTCGCGCCATGTTCTTGTTTTAACTGCTGACTCTTTTCAAGCTACGATAAATAATAATTAGTTTTGATACCGTTAATTTCGCTTTTTAAAGTATGCGATTCGATATATTTATTTAAATTTGTTTTGCATTGAAGTTATTTTTGTTTTAGCTTATGTAATTTTTGTTGTGAGGACAATACTGTAAGTTTACCAAATTATGTTATAATAGAACTAAATTGTTCCCTGTAGTTTCCCTTCGAAGTAAATGAAGGTCTTATTTGGTGACACCATGTTTTGGTTATAATGTGCTTGTGCCTTGCTTCTTGCCGCTGGTCACCACTTAAATCATTCATTACCTCTGCAGTAAGATATAAATTATACAGAGGACCACTAATACTATGAAATGCTACCTGGGGCAAATCCTGGTAATTAGTTCCACAAAGTTTCCCTAAAGGACCAGTGAAAGTGGTAGGGCTTTTTGTAGTTCCATCAATTAATTTAAAGATGGCTCTAAATGGCAGTTCATTTTGATGAAGTGAACAGCCAATGGTATGTAACTTTCTTTTAAGTTTTTCCTCCAAAGCTGTAACCATCCCGGTTTCACAACCAGTGTTTGTACTGGTATTGTCCACCAGAATTGCCTTAATAGTATTTACACTGTTGTACTCTTCTAGAACAGCAGCAACATCCTCTGCTAGAAGAACACCAGTTGCACCAATGTTGGGTATCACTCTATGAGCGAGATATTTACTTGCAGTTCCTATCTCTCTGGTAAATGTCAAGTGGCGCTCTGGTCCCTTGGTTTTCCTAATCATTTTTTCACCATTTTCCCCTGTAACTTCCTTGTAATACAAAGTGTCCTTATCAACTCTGCAATCAACTCCAATGCATATAAGATGTTCATATTCCTGGACATGTTTTTGATGGCTGGTTACTTTCACTCTTGCCTTTTCTCTATCTATTTTTGATTTATCTATAATAATGTCTTTTAAATCAATGGTTGGATGAAGAAGGCTCATGTGTTGTAAGTCTAATAGAAAGGCATTAACAAGGCAAGCCCCAAGGTTAGAAGATATATCACCTCTAATCAGTTCCATAGAATATCTCGGGACTTTTAAAAGACTGTAAGGCCCCTTGGACTGTCTCCCTGACTCAAAACTGTCATCAGTTGTTTCTTCACTGGAAGATGTCTGTGAAAAGATTTCTGATGTAGAGGAAGCAACATGTGAAGAATCTTGTTGCTGCCTTTCAATTTGCCTGTCTAATCTATCTGCTTCAGCTTAATCTTTTTTGTATTTTTTGACAGCATTTTTGTCAATAGGTCACAGTTGGAAACTGCCTTTTGGTCCTGTTTTCTCTCTCTCTGATCTTTTTAATATTCTCTCTCTTCAATGGGAACCTGAAATTTCAAAATGTTTATGTGTTTAATAACATATCTAGCATACATGTCAAATATTAAGGAAAATATCACAATATTATTTACTAGAAAAAGAAAGATTATCAGAAGTTAATTCATATTTTCCAATTAATTTCAATATTGAAAATTGGGACATGAATTAGTTCAATTTAAAAAATTCAAACAACCATAGAATTAATATTACCTTCTTGTTAGGAGGACAAGTGCAGACGATATGCCTTGTTTGGCAATTTTCTGTATTGCACTTTACAGCAAAGTCATCACATCTTAAGACAGGCAGTTTGCAGCAACATGAATAAATATCAAATAATGTATCCAGCTGTTCCTTAATTATTTTCACTTTGGGTTCAGTAAGAGTTTTCCTGTTAATCAGTTTGGCCCTCTTGAAGCAAAATACATTAACCCTCTGCCCTATATAATATTCCCTTAACAAAGGCAATTGTGGGTTCACTACTTGCCAAATATTGATTATTTCCTTTGCGATCAATTTGGAAATATCATTATTTGAAAAGTGGGGATAGGTATTTTCAAGGAAATAACTAAACTGGATAACTTGTCGTAAAGTTGGGGGTTCCGTTTTATCCAACGGACAAGGTGGACCAGCAAATCTTTTGGAACTCTTACTGCGAGTTAAAGCAGAACGTCCTTTTACAGACATTTTTATCTGAAAAAAAGAAAATAAATGAATAAGTCTAAAACAGTTTGATTTATATCTTCTAGTTTCATATTAAAAAAAATGGCTGACAATTATGGTAAGGAGTTTTGGTTAGCTTTAGTGATAGTCTGTTGGAGTTCGGGTTAGGCTGCATCTAAAAGTGTGGCTTAAAATGACAGGACTATTTAAACAGACTCAATACTGTTTGAGTTATGATAAAATCCTTATTTTTTTACCCAATAATTTAGATTTTAGAGTGGGGGATCACTTTCCCAAATACATTTAATGTAAAATGATCACACAATTCATGACAACTACACTAAAAACAAAAATACTCTAAAATCTAAAATATTGCGTTAAAAGAAAACGGATTACTCTAGCGACATAATCGGTAATTTTACACAGAAAAAAATGGTCCGTAAAATAGAAAAATAAATGATGGGTATTAACTTTAAATGCACCAAAAATTAGTTTTTTCTAATACAAAACTGAAACATTATGGTATTTTAATAAAAACTTCATTGATAAAATTTAATTTGAAACACGAAAAAAAAAATAGAACGAAAATAAATTACTTACCTAAAAATGGAAATCTTTCTTCGACGGAGAAAAACAAACGCGTTTGAAACGCCAGATACACTTAAAATATAAAATTATGTAGATTAAACAAGCTTTTTTTCTTTCTATGTCATATAATTAAGTTTCTTACATAAAAATACAAAATTACTAATTATTTTTACAATTAAAATCCAACAGTGGTCAATATTTCATACATTCGATATACAATAACAAAGCATGCATTTAAAACGATGTAAATTTAAATAATACCCCCAAAAGAAAGTTCCAGCGTCACTATTAATAAAAACATTATATTTATTTTATTTCATCATTAAAATAGAGGCATTTTTCGGTTTAATGGTGTTTTATTGATAATTAAAATTAGTCTAATTTGTTTTCTACTGAAAAATCACAAATCCTAAATTCCACGACAGACAAAAAATGAAGCAATCTATTATCGGTCACTTACGTAAATAGTAAAATACTGTGTTTACTAAACACTGTATATTTAATCTCAATTTTGCCTTTACAAGTGAATATTTTTCATTATTTATGATCCTTATTTATTTTTATTTGATTTATTGAGAATAATGTAAATAATTTAGTTGACAAAATCTTTATTAAATGATATTTACACATGTTTATTTCTCCAACGGTATGGAATGTTTTTACGGCGGGAAATATTTCACTGATCACCGAAAAACCATGCGAAAAGCGCTAATTTCCAACCTTTAAAGTGGTTTCCTCACTTAACGGTAACGATTTGGGAAAAAATATTTTGTATCGTTATTTACCATGCCAAACCCCAACTATCATTGGCATCGCATCATCACGATTCCAAAATCGACTTGCCCTATTGTGCATAGTTATTAGTTTTCTAGTCCTCTGGTCAAGGTGCCACAGTTCTTCTTTGGTCCAGCCTATGAATGGTCCAGAGTAGCTTATTAGTGATACACCCCATGTGTGTATCCCTTTTACAAGGTTTATTCTATATAGTTTAGTTTCTAAGAGTTTCCTTGTTCTTCGTAGATATTATTTTCCAATCTTCTCTTTCATTTCTGTATATTTGATTGTGTCTGCTTCCAGAACTCCCAGGTATTTATAACTATCTTGTTCTCCTAGCGCCCTCATCTCCTCTTGGTTGGGGAGTTCTATACCTTCTGTCGTCTCCAGTTTCCCTCTTTTGATCTCTAGCAGTGCACATTTTTCTATTCCAAACTCCATTTGGATATCCTGGCTGAATATCCTGGTTGTATTTATCAGCTTTTCTAGTTCTTTTTTGTTTTTTGGAAACAGTTTAAGGTCATCCATGTACATCAGGTGGTTTATTCTTTGTTCTGTATCCGTAAACCTGTATCCGGCATCACACTTTCTGAGTATGTAGTTGAGTGGCATCATGGCTATTATAAACAATAGTGGTGATAGAGAGTCTCCTTGAAAAATGCCTCTCTGTATTTTTTTATCTCAGACAGGTATTGTCCTCCGGCTGTTAGTTTTAGTCTCCATGTTTCCATTGCTTTCTGGATGAGATTAATAATCCTATCTGGTATTATTATTATTATTATTATTATTATTATTATTATTATTATTATTATTATTATTATTATTATTATTATTATTATTATTATTTTTATTAATCATAATAATAATAATAATAATAAAGTTAATAGCTACATTAGTTTTACTACAACAACCCTTTTCCGTAGGCTAATTATGCACTTGATTAAGTCTTGCCCAATTTATCAGTATTTACAAAAACATAACCCCCTTATTAAAGACAAATTTTAGTAACAACACGAAAATATTACATCCTGAAACTAATTAAAATTAACAAATACTTAAATGGATCTTTATTAAAACCCAGACATCTACAATAAATAATATTACGTGTAAAACGACTAATAAAATTCTAAAATGCTTAAGATAAATACAATTTATCCTGCGACGTGTATTCTGGTGTTCGGGAACTTAAATTTTCAACGTTCTTTAGAAACTGAACCGGTTTGTTTTTTTGACGTCCATCCACTTCACGTTACTGGATGTTCTCTTTTTTCTCAAATCTTGTATTCATTTGTTTATTTTCTACTGAATAGTATTTGTAAAAAAATCGAATGTCATAGTGGTTCTTATTGAACATCTATTAATTGATTTGATTTTTAGAGAAACAGATTATTAGGAAAAACATTCAAATAAAAAGATATAATCAAACAGAGGAATTATGTTACGCACACACACAAACACACACACACACACACACATATATATATATATATATATATATATATATATATATATATATATATATATATATATATATATATATGTGTGTGTGTGTGTGTATTTATATGTAAAGTGCGCTCTTATATATGTTTTTATATATATATATATATATATATATTTATTCATTTATTTATTTTGGTACGGAAAAATTAGTACAACATTCTTACCCATCCGGTTCTCTTCAGCTATTGTTTTCATCTGTTGTACTAATGTTTCTGTACGAAAATAAATAAATATTACGCTCTTAATTTTTAATTTTCAACTTTAATTCTCAATTTATCGCGCACTCTGCTGGGATTTTTCCTGCTATATTACAAAGTAATATATATATATATATATATATATATATATA
The DNA here is from genome assembly GCA_963556195.1 of Sepiola atlantica. Classification (NCBI taxonomy): domain Eukaryota; kingdom Metazoa; phylum Mollusca; class Cephalopoda; order Sepiida; family Sepiolidae; genus Sepiola; species Sepiola atlantica. The sequence goes on along the minus strand of OY744520.1, from coordinate 90,072,601 downwards.
TATATATATATATATATATATATATATATATATATATATAAAGAGCTCAATCGTAGATTCAACAAGAAATTAGCTGGAATAAAATGCAGTAAAATAAAATTGGTTGTAAATTTTAGTGAACAATCTGGTTAAATATAATATATCATATAGGAAAGTAGTAAGAATATGAGGAAACTTTAAACATGAAAAATTTGCTATGGAATATATATATATATATATACATATATATATATATATATATATATATATATATATATAGAGAGAGAGAGAGAGAGAGAGAGAGAGAGAGAGAAATGCAGATAAGGAAAAGATAAGTTATTTTCTAACCGCACACACATATCTGGTCAGTTTGTATGTTTGTATATCTACGTACATATAAGACGTAAGCTTTGGCCTGTTTCATTTACATCTGACGCTTAAATCGTCTCTGTTTCAAACCAAATGTAATGTTAGTCGTATGCAGGGCATAGTCAAACGATTGACCACATTCCGCCTCAATGTACTTATTATTACCAGCAAATTGGCCGTTAGTCTACTTGTACAGCAGGAACGCTGCCAAATCTATAATAATTTCCTACAAGAACTATTCGGACAATTAAATTCGTTTGTTTTGCTGCTCACTTCTTTGTTATTCAGTGCATAATTTTATTTCACCCAATTTGAAGACATGATTATATTCGTTTCAAATAACGATACCTAATAATTCCATTTATAAAAATAATATTTATATATATACATATATATATATATCTAAATGAATAAATGCGACATATTTTCTTATTTATCACTCCAATCAAAACAGGTTACTCTAATTGAAATAATTAATACGCTACATTCTTTATATCAACTTTATTTATAGTCAAGTAAAGTTGCAAACACAATCTTTTGTTTATCTAATTTGCATAATTATATTTTTAAACGTGTCAAAATAAATAATTGTTTGCTGTTATTCGATTATAATTTTATATTGCCCTATTTGTTTACATATATGGAATAGTTTTGTTAATATTACCAGTAATTAATTAAATTGATAACAAAAAATGACAAAAAATCGAAACAATTTTCATTACTTTTCAAAGGACGTGTGCCCCTTCGCTCCTGCAAGGGGAATAATTTCTTTTGACAAATTATTTAGTTCTAATTCTCCCCCGCCGCTTCTACAACACTTGACAAGCAACACATGTTTTTTTTAACTTACTAATTATATTTAATTACCTTATTTTTATTTCTTATTCCTGATATAGAATGTTGATCATAATTTCATAACTAAACGCTTTAAAAAAAGTGGTTATTTATTGTTCCAGCATTTAATTTTCGTAGTTTTTACATTTCACGTGAAAAATGAATAAATAAATAACTATAAACTTATTGTTTAATTTTTTGTTTACAAATTGCCTTTTACTATTCTGACCAAATTACGAAATAATAGATTCGTAGTATAATTGTAGATTAACATCTCTGAGATCACCCACCTTTTCAAAAAAGCGATTACGTATGAACACTCTTAAAAACTTGACGGGAAGCAGAAAAAAACGCTTATTTTAGAATTTAGAGTAGGGATCAGTTTCGTACATACATTTAAGTTAAAATGATCCTCTTATTTCCGGACAATTCTTGCATTTTAGAGCAGTTAAGTAAATCCGTAGCGTTTTTTTAGGGGGAGGGCGATATGTCTACTTTACATGTGGTTTTGTGATCTTGGCAATCGGACTTAAGTTAATAGTTAAACAAATTGATTGATTTCCCTATCAAGTTAGAATTGCCCGGAAATGGAGGATCATTTTACGTTAAATATATATGAAACTGATCGCCCATTCTAAATTTCGTCTTTCCGCTTTCCACAGTATTCTCTCTTCACACGTAATCTCCTAAAAAAGCAGAATTTCATTTTTGGGGAAGGGGGATTAAGCGGAGGCTGTTATTATACAAATTTGTCCATACTTTATTTCTTTAAACTTATATTTTTTAATTATACATCCCTTTTTTAAATTTTAATTTTAAGCAATTGATGTACTTAGGTGTATTTACGTTTTCCGTGAAAATTAAATAAATACATTATGGCGTAAATAAAAAATATTAAATGTGTGGGTGTTATTGTAGATTGATACCCTCAGCCTCCCTCAATAAAAATGAGATTCTACGTTTTAACCGATTACGTGTGAATACCCTAAAACCTCATGATTATGATGATGATGATGATGATGATGATGATGATAATGATGATGATGATGATGATGATGATGATGATGATGATGAGTTTAACATTGGTCATGAAAAAAAGACCTCCTCTAATCTTTCTAAAGTTCAACAATGTTGTTTACTATTCATTAAGTCTTTGTTCCTGTCTTTAATAATTAAGGCGAAAGGCACAACGTTACCAGTCTGAATAACTCAGCAATATGAAATTGCTTTATTTGATCGATCGACCTTTCACTCTTTCATTTGTTCATTTTATTATATAACGAGTTTTTAATATGGAATTTATTTTCATTTTTATACTGAAACAAAATCAAATAATTCGAATTTGAATATCTTAAAGACCATATCAATTAATCTTTTTTGTTGTTGTTATTTCTAATGAATGCAATATGTTCATGCACACTAAATTTCCCGAACATTGGAATATATCAAATAACACTAAGACAATCATAGTTTTGTTGCTTTCCTCTAAATTACCAATATATCAAATAGAAACTTTTTTCTGTAAAGAAAACTACTGTCTCGGTAATTTTTGCCCGGAGGGCGGGTAGTTTCTGCTAGTATATATATTGAGCATTGCGGAGTTTTCTCCCGTTACACACGCATAAGTTATCTCCCCTGCGTACGCAATGACGCCCACTTTTAGGAACGTGTATATATATATATATATATATATATATATATATATATATATTTTTCTTTTTCTGTTGTTATTTTTATTATCTTATAGGGGAAATAGTTATCGACGGACACGTGTGTCGCAGTTACAGCGGCTCATCAGCGTGGCTGACTATGATATAGATCGAAACTGCGGTCAGTTACAATGACCGCAGGTTCGAACCACTAACACTCAGAGCCACTGCATTATTTAACTAATAAAATATTTACTATTTTGAACACTATAAAACACAGGAGTGAATATGGTACTGTTTCTACGTAGGTTGCATAGTTCGAAATCCCGACTTGTCGATATAAGTTATAATAAAAACAGTTCTAATAATACCTTCATTAGTATCGATCACTATTGGAACGCATATAACCTAGCAATAAGCCTACAATCATATATATATATATATATATATATATATATATATATATATATATATATATATATATATATGTTATAAATTCTTTTATTTTCTACATATGTACATACATGTTTCAGTTGCTATTTTTTTTTGGTAATAGAGCTTCCTCAGGCCACGTTAAAATTGAAAATGCTGAAGGGGAGAAGGCAACTAACACACTTTCTTTTGTTTTTGACAGGTGATCAGGAGGTGGGGAGAAAATATTAAATTTCCGAATCAAATTGCAGCTTAAACAGATATGCACATATGTAGCCAATAACGATTGAATGAATAAAATCATTATATATATATATATATATATATATATATATATATATATATGTGTGTGTGTGTGTGTGTGTGTGTAGAATAAAATATGAAACTAAAAGTAAACTTTTAGTAGATAGAATCTATAGTGAAGTGGTTTAAGCTCAATATACGAGAGCAATTATAAGGATAGATGAATGAAGAGTGATAAACATGTACGAATGTCCAGATTTATTTCAACTTCGATTGTTCAATGCAAGGTATACTCGGTAATAAAATTAAAGAATAATAAACATAATTTTATTACCGAGTATACTTTGCATTTAACAATCGAAGTTGAAATAAATCTGGACATTCGTACATGTTTATCACTCTTCTTTCATCTATCGTTATATATATATATATATATATATATATATATATATATATATATATATAGATGTAGGTTAATCAACATTTTGTTCCTAAAGGTTTTTCCTTTAATAACACAGAATACATGCTAGATATATACCTAATATCTAGGATTGAGTTATGTTTTAAATGTTCTAATTATACGTAATGTTTAATTAACTAAACAAGTCGCCCATCTATCGATTATCTTTTTGTATATTTCTTTCGCCTTTTTTATCACTATATATGGATTTAACCACTCTCTAATATTTCGTTATGATTCTGTGAGCATTTTGAGAAAGAGTAACGCTCTTTTAAAGGGTATTTGTCTATTTTACGTGTATATGTATACACCACCAATACGTACGTAAATTAAATGGCAAAATAATCATTTTATTCACATTCATATAATAATAATACTTGTTTATGATAATAATAATAATAATAATAATAATAATAATAATAATAATAATAATAATAATAATAATAATAATAATAATAATAATAATACGGCAAGACTACAACAGAAATATCGAATGGCTTAAAAACATAAAAGCTTCGTTTCAAGTAATTTAATATCGAACGAAAACCGAAATAAATGAAAGAACAATTACAACGAACCAAAAAAATGCACAATTTATAAAGTAGTAGACAACGACGAAATACATGCATACTGGTTTTAAAAATGTACGACCTTGCATGAAAGGCTAACGCAAAACCTGAGAAGATATATTAAAGACACAGAAATACCAAAGTGGATGACCAGTGGAAAAACTCCATTATTTTATAAAAGACAGCGAGAAGGGAACGACCTCAAGCAATTACAGACTAATTTTTAACCCACGTTTGATTGTTCAAGAATGATTGATTTCGTCAACAATCAAACATAGGTTAAAAATATCCGACTCTGATGACCCGTTTGATGTACCCATGGGAGCCTACGACAGTGCGATATGCGACTTGATTCAGCTCTTCATCCTACACTCTATACAAAACAGAGTCCCCGACAAAGAATCTTGCCTCTGCAAATACGACGGCCTATGCCTACCCCACGATAATAACGGACAAAAACTCGACAGATTCAGAAAACAATTAACTGCATTCTTTAAAGAACTCGGTTTTAATATCACCATCGACACAGACCAAACCTGCGTAGATTTCTTAGACGTAACTCATAACCTAGCTAACAATTCAACTAGACCATACCACAAACCCACCGAACAGCTCAGGTATGTCAACCCCAAATCTTGCCATCCCTCTTGTATTTAAGAAACTTGTACCCAAAATATGCAAAATAATCTCCCTTCTTTTCATCCAGATTTTTCAGCAAACCGCCCCATATTATATCAAAGCCCTCCTTGAAAGCGGTTTTAACGAAAAAATATCTTACATACCCACTCTATCCACTAGACAACACAGACGCAATAGACAAAATAAGATTATCTGGTCTCCTCCCCCTTATTCCCCCAGTGTCAAATATAGCGTAGGCAAACAGTTTCTAACATTAGTAGACAAGCACTTCCCACCATAAAATAAGCTCCATAAACTCTTTAACAGAAACACAATCAAAACAAGTTATTCTTGTTTTACATCCGTGAGATCCATTCTAGACTCTAAACAAACACCATCAACCAATACCCCCAACCTCCGCTGCTCATGCGAAGAGGGGAGGTCAGCCTCTTAGGAGGAGGCTGCACAATCAGTTCCATTGTATACGAAGCCTAAGTCATATCCGGTGTGGATATCAAGAGGGAGGAAATCTATACCGGAATGACTAAAATAACTATTAAACAAATACTCTACGCCCACAACAACACCTTTAGATACCCAAAAAGACCACATCACCACCCTAGCAACCACGCCATGGGAACTCAAAAGGTTCAACAGTCCCTATAAAATAGGATGAAGGATCACCGCCAAATCAAAATCATACAGCCTTACCTCCAAGATTTAGCCTCCATGTACAACTGAAAATTTCAGAATTCTACAAGCAATCAATGGATTGACAACAATAATAATACATAACTAACCAATCACTGTCTAAAAACCAATATACCCCATCAAATTTAATAAATAAAAAATAAAAAAATAAAAAAACATATAAAAAAGCCAACCTCCCCAAAACCTTTCTAAAGTTATACTTAATTTTATGTACAACATAACACCACGGAATATATTGCACATACTACAATCACAACTATATCATCCCTACAAATCCCAATACAACCTTACCCCATCCAACACAGAAACACATTAATCATTAGATACCCTATCTCTTTTTAACTTTTCTAATATAGTAAATACGTGAATCACGCTAATTGTTTAATTAGCGTCATTCCTAAAAATTATAACTATTAAATCCTACATAATTAAAGGATTATAGATGATTAATACACTAGAATAAGTACATAAACTTTACTAGAAATAGCAAACAGAATTAACTAAATACATAAACACAATACAAACGTATATGATGATAATAGTTAAATCATTACATATCCCTAGATGAACAATTTCACTGACAAAATATATCCTCCATCAAAGTCCAGCCATTACATAACAATTAATCCCTCCTATGTATATATATATATATATATATATATATATATATATATATATATATATATATATATATATATATATATAAATATATATATATATATATATATACATATATATATATAAAAATATATATATATATATATATATTTATATTTATATATATATATATATATATATATATATATTATATAATTTGTCAAAATAGATCTCGGGAAAATACTCAACTATAAACAATAAATAAACAAAAAAGAAGAAAACAATAAATAAATAAATAAATAAATAAAATATTTTAACGAATGGTACCAACAGCCTAATAAATAAATTATGCAACTCAGTTATCGCTAAATATAAACACACTTTTGAAGCAGTAAAACAGACAACGTCCATTATAAATAATTAAATAAATTTAATATAACTCAATTACGATTAAGACCCATATATTATTTCAACCCTGACCCAGTACTTATTGTAAAAGGGACACGTCAACAACTCACCGTTTTAAACGGTATATTCAGACGCCAGCTCCCTTTATTTTCGTCTTTTCGAGACGAGTTTTAAAATACGAAACATGTAAATAAAACACAAAACACAAAACAAAATAAAACCTTTAAATACACACACGCATCTAAAAATAAAATAAAAAATAAATCCGAAGCACAAATTAAAACCCGATATCACCATCAAAAAGAGACGTCAGTATTACAACCTTTAAACGATGTATTCAAACGCCCCCTTCTATTTTCACTTTTCATGACACCGGTAATTTCCTACGATCTGCAAACAACACCTTAAATAAAAATTAAAAATACCAACCTACCAGAGAATAAATAAATAAAAAACTTAGTAAAATAAAATAAAATCCTCCCTAAAAAAAAACTATAAATAATAAATAAAATAAAACTCAATTAATTTTCAACCAATATACTTTTTCCAGAGAGAATTTCCAGTAATGCACCAGTTTTTTTTATCAATAGCCATTTCTCATCGTGATTTGACCTCAATCAAAACGCTGGGCATAGAATTTTTTAAAAATGTAAGAAGTCAGCTCATGTGGATGAAACCGCGGTACGTTTCTGAAATATGTAACATATAGTTTTCAAATAAATTATATAAGTGTTCATTCCTCTGCGATCGAGCACGTTATTGATTTCTTTTCAATATAACTTAGCACTATATATATATATATATATATATATATATATATATATATTTATATAAGATTATTAATACGACGAGCATTGTTTATAGTGTTTCTTTTTGCACCAGTCCACGAGTGATTAGCTATCTAATTAATCGCTCCTGCCCATCATTCCCCTCCACCCTGACTCAACACCCACCAACACAGGTTTACACACGCGCGTCACCAATTACACAGTTCATCTCTCTACCGGATGAGAAAAGGGTTAGGGTAAACGCCCCCTTCCACAACCTCCAGTTCGATTGGAGCCGCTTGTGTCATCTGTCAACGGGTATCCGCCTACAATACAGACGAACACTCCGAAATAAATATATGATACACTGTTACTGAGTCATACGATTAGACACTATTGTAAAAAGTCCTGGAGGCCAAAGGAAAAAGGAATTCATGCTGTACAAAACCAACTCTGAACCCGTTTTTACTATACATATGTAAAGAAACGAGAGAACTGACATCAGATTATCGTATATTTTTAGGGGTTTATTCGTAAGGTGCTTTTTGATGTAATCCTGACATGTGTCAAACGCTGAAAAATATGGCCGAAGGCGCGATAAGGTGCTGGTAATATTTCCCCACTAGTCTTCTCCTTTCAAACAACACATTTCTTTCCGTCATTTTTTTTTAATTGTCAGGGTACGTTTAAGTGCAGTTTTTCAATCTGCCAATCCCCTTCCCGCCCCCTCTACAAATAATAAACAATAGGCATAAAAATAAATGAATAAAAGAAAAGAAAAAGAAAACAAAAGAAAGATATTTCTACTCATGTTTCGGCATTTTTTAGATGAGGATTGATGATTTGTATTATTGGGATTGTTCAGACAACTGTTCTGATCTTGGATGTTATTCTCACAACGTTTCGACCGATGTAACCTCCAACGTTTTTCAGATGCGTCCTGTTGAACTCGAGAATCTGTAACAAATTTTAAACTGAACTCTTTATTTCATCTACGAGATAGAAGTTTTAAGTTATTCTTAAATACATTCTTAGTATCGCCCGTGCTGAGGATTGAACCTTCAACTTCCAGAAGAACTGATTATTACTTAGAACTTTATATACTCGTGGTTAAACTAGTAAACTCCCAAAACTGTTTTTGTAATCTAAATAATAAAAGTAAACGTACGTGTGTCGGTCTCGTTTCAATAATCACGTAAGCAAATTTATTTTTATGATGAAAAAATGAAGCCTTAAGCTTAATCTTAATATTAACTGATGATAATAAAGAAAGAAAAGAATGCAAATTTGATAAAATATTCATACTTAGTTTTTGCGCACATTGTTCTTGTACACATTTTGCTTAATTTATATTCTTAGCTAAAACTGCTGCAATTAAATTAACTTACAAAAATCAGTTGTCGCTTTCTTGTTACTACGTTCACAGAAAACTATATTAAAACGATTAGGGTGTCGTTTGGCGGAATTATCTCCCCTTGTTTTATAGCATGCGCATTGAGAGCATTGCGGTCATGGTAAAATAGAGAAGGGTAATCAATATGACATTGTTTGGATACGTTTTTCTCAGAAGACAACGGAGTTCTGCGCCTCAGATTAATCCGTTGCCAAATTACAGCGTCTGCTGTGACTGTGTAAGCCTATGTTGGGTCAGCAGGCTCTGTTGCAGTTTAAGTATTTAGACGGTGTCTGGTTGCGAGAGCTTTGTTTCAGCCCTCTGCCGTCTGTGCCCTCTCCTCTCCTCCCCCCACTGTTAGACTCTCCTCACTCTTCTTATATTATTATAAAATGATACACAAACTCGTTATAAGTATAATACATGTTTGCACTATTACTCACAATTCAGATTTTGTAACTAATATATATTTATTCTACAAAATCCGGTCGATTAGTTTAGTAGAAAATGTACGATATTTATCCTAATAGGTTATGTAGGTAGGTAGATACCAATGACAATGGTAATAATATATAGTAGGTTGGTTGGGATAACTGTCATATGAGTGTGAAAAGTCAGACTCTGTTGATTCCACGGCTACGATCTCTATAACCATTACTGAGCTATGTGCACTTATAAATGTAGCACCTAATATATATATATATATATATATATATATATATATATATATATATATATTTACATGTTGGAATATGTCATGCCATATGGTTGTGTGCCATTACCCTGCATTCGAGCTTCATTTTGAAAATAAAGTTTAAGATTATTGAGAATTTCCGTAAGATACGAAAGCATTTACTATAATATATTGAAACATAAATATATTTTTAGATAACTAAATACATTGTCTCTTACCGCTGTAATTGAGCACTCTGGTAAACTTTTCCCCCAAAAACAGTTTACATTATATATATATATATATATATATATATATATATATATATATATATATATATATATATATTAATTTCATTCATAGTATTTACAAATAATCAAGATGTCATCTACGTATCGTACATATATTGTTGGTGTATTGATAAGGTTAAAGACTTTAGTTTCTAAGTTGGACATGTAGTAATTTCTGAATGTTGGAGCAAGCACGGAGCCCATAGCGACGCCATCTTTTTGGATATAAAAGTTGCCGCGATGATCGTAAAAGGGAACTCCAGTCGTGGAAGCCAACAGAATTTTACGTAAGCTGTTAGGGTTTATGTTTAGAGGGCGGTTATTAGAGTTATTATAAATAGTATTAATGATTATATTAATAGTTTCTTTAACAGTTACATTAGTAAAGAGGTTTTCTACATCTAGCGAGACAATAACGCCATTTTCAGGTTTTTTACTTCTTAGAGTTTGTATTAGTTGATTTGTGGATTTAATGCTATATCTTTTGGGAATATATGGGGATATTAAATTGATGGTTGTTTGTGATAATTTGTAAGTAGGTGTAGGTATTTGAACGATAATTGGACGCCGGGCAAAGTTCAGCTTATGCGTTTTTACTGTTCCATAAATATATCCGTGTTTGAAGTCACCTATAATTTTAGGTAGTTTTTCATTCTTACCAACGGCGTTGTTAGCCGTAATTAGTTTGTTAATTTTAGTTTTAAGGAGGGGGGGGGTCGGATTATGGTTTATTTTTGGAATTTGTTACGGTCTTCGAGAATGTATTCTAGTGTTGAGTAGTAGTCAGATTTATTAAGTATGACATATATATTACTTTTATCTTCTTTTTTATAATGATATCAGGATGATACGCAGTTGGTGAGCAGCGAGTGTTAAATGTTTTGTAGATAAAGGTGTACTAGATTTTATGTTATATCAATTTTTAGTAGCTAATGCTTTCAGTAAATCGCGGAGTTCGGGTTTTATCTTAAGTTCATTATCCTCCTCAAGTGTTAGTATATTTTGATATAGTAATTCAATTTCTGTTTTTTGTGTAGATTTTGGTATCTTGGAAATAAATGGCAGATAGGTCCTAGGTTTAGAAAAATATTTTTGTGGTTGAGTTATTTCAAATTCTTCCTGATTTGGCAGTAGTAGGGAACCTTTGTAAATGTTGTTTAGTTTATTTTTGGAGTTTATATTTATGTTTTGCATATTTCTTAGTGTTGATTTGGGAGAGACGGAATTCAACTTCCTGGAGTTTTTCTGGAGTAAGGTAGTTTTTGAGTTTTGTACGCATCTTTTCCACTTCGATATGTAGATTGTTGAGATGATCTTTGCTGATTGTTATCTGTCTCTTCACGAGATTAATCTGTATTGCCAAGTGGTGGTATTTTGGTGAGCTGCAGTATCATATAGTTTTAAATATGTATATCTAGGCAGCATCTTCTCTTGCAGGCAAGTATTGTTGAATATAACAGACAATTTATGTATGGATATCCTTTGGTAGATTCTTTCTATACTCCGAATCAGAATCTTAGTTTCAGGGGGGAATTGGCCGATGAATCTGCCATAGTTTTGATTTGTGTCCCAAGTACTTTCAGACCCATCCGGGTCCATCTTCAGGGGAATGAAGATAATCAAGTACAAACGTGTTAGTATTATAGATTGTTTTGGCGGGAATTATGTAATAAGTGCGAAACTATAGTTAGAATTATAAAAATTTTAGTATGTTATTACTGGTATTAAAGTTAATTCTGTTAATTAGGGTGCTTTTTTATATATGTTATATTCAACAATACTTGCCTGCAAGAGAAGATACTTATATATATATATATATATATATATATATATATATATATATATATATATATATATATATATTAAATGTATTATATTTTTCTTCTCTTTGTAAGCGTTGCGTATTTTAAGTTTATGAATTTGTAAGTATAGAAGACAAACACATAATATAAAGCTTTTTTTAAAAAAATGATACAACATCTTCTGCAGGACTATACAAACAGTTCGTGCTTTTCCCTTTTCTTTTGTTTCTCGTGGCACGATGTCCCTAGAAAATCTAAATGTTCTTTCAACGGCGATACGCAACGCTTACAACGAGGAAAAAAATGTTTAATTCATATCAACGCGTCACGCGTTCCACCTGATAGAAATATTTATAAAAATCGCCGGACGCACGTGTTTCATTCTTTTCCGGGAATAATCATATATATTTATATATACATATATATATATATATATATATATATATATATATATATATATATATATATATATATATATATTATCTTAACTAAAAGGATCACTACAATAATTTTATTATACTTTTCTATTTAAACTTTACATTATTTGTGTCATCGTGAACATTCAGACAGCTTCTCATTATTTAACATTAAAACCATTCTTTGTTACATGATAAATCTAACAAATCGAAGCCACTCCGCGTATGTGTGTTATCCATTCCTTTAATTGGGTGGTGAAGTTTGTTCCCGTCTCAAGGCGAGGGCCGAATATATTTTCATCTCATTTTTTTTTTTAAAAGATAACTTTACACGACTGAACGAAAGTCAACGAAGACAACGTTTTTATTTAAGATCTATTTTATTACATTTAGCTTATGGACCGCTCTTTTTATCCAGGAGCGTAAAGTGTCAAAACGTCTCTATTCATCCGGACATTATATGACGATCCTTATATTCGAAGTTGTAAATAAAAAATGTCTTTACTTTACATCGTCTTATGTGTAGTTATATAACTACACCAACCTAGCAGACTTCAATCCGTGTATCGATCAATAGTTGAGCCTTGATTCACCCTTGCCAATCAAAACCAAGCAAATGTATGAATTTGTCCAACCATTTCTACACTTAACTTAAAAAAGCTCAGTAATATATATATATATATATATATATATATATATATATATATATATATATATATATATATATATATATATATATATATATATATATATATATATATAATGTTAGGCAACAGCTGACCTCGGGATCAAACCTGTCAATCAAACTAAATAATATTTTAGATTAGCAAAGCAATATCTACTACATTTAACTGCAAACACATATGTAACATAAGAATCGAAAGAGGTTTCCAGATTGGGTCTTTATATTCATTTTTCATATGCATTACCAATTATGACATTCAAATAAGATATACCGATCAAAAAACAAGAAAATCAAAACTAGTCTCTTCCTTGTGAACAAATTTTTTTCTTCTTAATTGGAGTCGAGTCAGAATTTCCCAATAGTATGATGTAGAAATGTTCTAATAGTAATTATTATATTTGACAGCTGTCGATAACGTCATTAACCATGCACGTTAACTCTTCCCTCGCCGTTGTTATCCGACCTCAAATTTAAGATGTCTGCCTACAAAATCGATAATGACATATCAACTATCTCTACTTCGTATGAGTACAAATATAACGAATGACAAAATGGAATTTTATTTGAATAAAGCTGCGATGGATTTGTTTCTTCGTCACTGGAAAACTGAGTATTTAACACTTACATAAAACGAGGGCAAGTAGAAATAACATAACATAACATATATTTGGGAAAAAAGACTTGTGCCTGTAACTCCCGTTTTCACTCTTGTCCACTATACCAGTTCGTGCACAGGTCTGACAAGATATTGTCTGTGAAGCCAATGTTTGTCCAACTTGCACTTAAAGTCGTTTATGTTTGTTGCGTCGATAACCCAGTCTGGCAGAGAATTTCAATTCTTCATAACCCGTATCCCAAGGGAATACTTTCTGATGTTTAGCCTACTATGCTTCTTTTCCAGTTTCAGGTTGTGACCTCTTGTTCCGGTGAGTAAAACGAAAAAGAAACAGCATCCGATATATCTTTAGATATGGTGTGAAAGTTCAGTTGAACACAGACATCAAATGGTCAAAATAACGGTCGTGTAACCACATGACAACGCATGCGTATATAAAAGAAGATGAGGAGAAAACAGCTGGAATAGCTCTCCTGTTTATGCCAACGAAAATAACGGGCATATCGCTATCTCTTGTTGTGTTACTCTATAGTAAGCGCCACTACAGACCAACAAAGTTAAACTATAAGGAGTTTATACTAATTTTAGTTGATTTGACATAAGGACAAGAGTAAGAGAGATACCATATTAAGTGTCTCTGCTCGAGCAACCTCCAGTCATATTTCAAGGACGAATGGTGAATTACACGATTACTATGAAACTAGCGAACTCTGTGGAAATTCCATGGTGTTTTCTATATTAATCTGTATAATTTATTGTTAATAACTATATACCTTTTGAAATGAACAAAAAATGTATTTCAGGGCCAATTCGATTAAAATAAATGACTCTTTCTCTCGTAGAAATAATTATATTCACTAGGAATAGTCAAGTATCGTGGTTTATTTGTACTCCGTAATGGATGATAAACATTAATTTTCATAGAATATGAAGGAACTAAAACTGAGTGTATTATTGGTCAAGCTGACTGTTGTGTGACAGGAATTTACAAATATATACACAGTACATTTTATTATAGAATGGAGAACTCCTGAAGTGATTTTATTGTGAGTGATAATTTCAACATTAGACAGAAATTTAGAAAAGCGCATGTCATGGCTAATAACACCCTGCCCGAGAGTCCGACGTTCAAACTCCTCGGCCGAACATGCACAGATAACATGAATTGGAACACATACATAGAAGACATTCTCAAGGTTGCTAGAGGTCCCTAGATGCTGGAAGGCCTTCTACTCTAATAGCTTCTTTCTTCCAACTACCGACCTTTGGAACTTCCTCCCTGTTTTCCATTTCCCCGACTGTACTGACATGCATACATTTAAAACATTTATAACTAATGTGAACAAGCATCTCGCTGCACAGCTTCAAACTGAGGATACCCCCCCCCCCAAAAAAAAAAAAAACTTTTACCCTAATTCTCAGTAGGCTCTGACGTCTACAGTGGCAACTTGCCTTGTTTGGGTTAACTAAGTAAACAAAAAATTATCAAAGATTAACTCCTTCCAGACTCTGGCCAACTATTGAAGTAATGGAAGTGTGTTTCATTTTTTATCGAAACATGTTAAATTGCTACTGACTTCTACATTTTATTCTTAGAAATTCCGTTGGAAATGTATCCGAGGGAAATGTTTTTATATCGATAACATTGGAAATTGGATGACTTTGTATCTTGAATAAAGCCGGTCGCACAAGTCGAACACCCAGACACGAGTCACCTTTTAACTCAAACCCGAACGCTCCAACCAACGAGGCCAACTTTAACAGGTAATAGAGAAATAACCCCTATTTATGCCATTTGAAACGGTCAGTCTTTTTACAGTATTCGACAAATCATGTGGACAGGAACTCGCAATTAACTTTTGATTAGACAGATTACATATGATGTAATCAAACGATGGGATGAATTGAGAGATGTAATGAAATATGTCAGTAGATGTATTGTAAAACAAATAGAAAGTATGACTTTGAAAGGAAATGAAAATGAAAATCTCTATAATCAAATGAAGAAGACATTTGTGAATTATTTCATCAAAAGAAATTAAAATTCTTAAAGTTTCTTCTTTTGTCTAACCCTCCTAAAAAAATTCTAGAAAAATTATTTAACGCCTTAAATTTATGAGCAATGAGAAATAGATTAATTAATTTATTATTGAAATATATAGAGTAAGAGATGGAAAAAGGAACAAAGAAAATTTCCCATCTTATATTTGATGTATTCCACAAATCCAGTCTGCGCTTTAATTCTCTCTGTTGGCATAAGCTAGTTCGAGCGATATTGATAACAATCGCTTCATGTATATTTAGGTGAAAGTTCGACCTAGCATTGTACAGTGCAGATAAAAACACATCGAAATATTTCCTCGAAAAAAACTGTTCATATCAAGCAAATCTTTCTTAATGGTAGAATAACAGTACTGAATTTTCGGATGTTCTCGATACTTTGGGCGTACGAATGACATGTCGTGTGTGTTTGGATACTATTTTCATATCTAAGCATTTAGTATAACTACATACATAATCCGTTCCATGATGACAAAGGAATGTATAATTAACAGAACCACTTTGAAAAGTAGGTAGAACATCTTTATGAAAATAAGTTAAAAATAGTCCTATACATAACTACTATATTACAACATAACGGATTGTAAACAACACTGAGTATTGATTTACTCCTCTCCAGGAGTTAGGCACAAGGCCAGTTTTTGTCTTACTCCCACAAGTAAAATGTGACCTAAGGTCGGGTCGGGAAAGTGGAGTTTAAAAATTGCCTGGGCAGCCCCATCGGCATTCCCCGGTAGGGGCGCCTCAGGCAGTAAGCTATAAACTTACTCCTCCCCAAAGAGGGGAGGCGAAGCCTGGGAGGGTGGACCTCCTAGAACTGCACAGGACAGACCCATAGACCGGCGTTAATCAAGCCCCGAAGGCCAAGACAATACCAGTCTATGGGGTGCAGTATCCATCGGAACAGATACTACCCTTTGATCTTAGCCAAAATGCTGAGTAAAAGAAAATATTTTAATATTTATCTACCTCCCACAAGGTAAGATGTGACACAAGGTTGGGAAAGTGGGATTAGAAAAACCAGCACTCGAGAAGTTGAGCACTCTGGTCATTAAAAATTGCCTGGGCAGCCCCGTCGGCATTCCCCTGTAGGAGCGCCTCAGGCAGTAAGCAATAAACTTACTCCTCCCCAAAGAGGGGAGGCGAAGCCTGGGAGGGTGGATCTCCTAGAACTGCACAGTACAGACCCATAGACAAGCGTAAATCATGCCCCGAAGGCCAAGACAATACCAGTCTATGGGGTGCAGTATCCATCGGAACAGATACTACACTTTGACCTTAGCCAAAATGCTGAGTAAAAGAAAATATTTTATCCACGATAACTTGGCTGAGCTGAGCTACAGAAGTTATAACAGGACAGAGTGAATGACAAATACATTTAGCACAATTTAAATTGACAATTATTTCGTTCAGTTTTTCTTTTTATAAAAGTCAAGTGATACTGATTTTTGAGAAAAATTCAGTAATTTTACCAAGTCCAGTATCAAGTTTATTATTGCAACATATCATGCGGTCTTTATAGTTGAGAGTGGTAATGAGATAACTTTCTTATCTTGATGCATAAGAAATCCAGGTTAAATAAAGACCCGTGAAGGTTGGTTTTATATACACGGAAGTTTCAAACGTTGAACTAATCTTTGAAACCCAAGCATCAAGAAATGGGAGAGAACGTTATCATTAACCTTCATGATAAATTAAAACGACAGGTGCAAATCTCCAAAAATTAGAAACCAGTGTTTGGTATCACTTCCGACGGGAAACTCTCAAATGTGTCATCAACAAAACGTGTGTAAACTGCTGAACAATTTTAAATGCAACGAAAATATTAGCTTAAAAACTTCTAATGGATATATCATCAATTTGGCAGAACATAATATTGTCAAAACTGAAAGAAAGATAAAGATTTAATAGGGCCACGATATAGATAGTAAGCACGTGACGGTGAAGTATAACATGCGCTACACGCCATCTAAATTGTTGTACTAATTGCAATGATAGGTAAGACGAAACAACCATAAAACGCCATCAAAAACGATTCGGCTCATTCACCGTTTGTACGGCACTTCAATTAACAAAACGGCAATGTTGAAAACATAAAAAAAACATTCAATTACTTTGGTTCCACGTAACAACGCAGAACAAAAACAAACGAAGTTGAATGCATACACAAATAAGATACAAACGCACTAACGGTCTAAATTTACACATAGGAATAGGAATATACATAATTATATATCATTTAACCACTCTTTCATCTATCTATATATATATATATATATATATATATATATATATATATATATATATATATATATATATTAGTATTTCATGTATCTACATACAAGTTTATAAGGAGATATAATTTTTTATGTATCAATTTTCAGTATTTACTTCAACAGTGCTCGATACGTAGATAGAGCTAGGTAGTAAGCTATGAAAATATATTTATGGCAATTAAGCTACACAAATGCTTTATCCCCGGGGGGGGAATCTTCAGGCTTAAGTGCATGCTGTTATTTTTGCCGGGTGTTTTTATATACACGGCTGGCTAGTTAACCAATCAGAATCTTTGTTGTTCTCTCAGCCAATCGTTGGGCTTCCCACGAACAGAGGTGTGGTTATTGTTACTTTCTTCCTATATCCTTTTCTATTGTTCTTCTGTATATAGATTGGCCTATATCCTGTTTCCTTTGTTATGTCAATATAATGGGTGAATTTATTTTATTTTATTTTAACACGTTGTTCCATGTATTTCTATTTTAGGTTTTTATTTTTTAAATTGTTAAGTTTTTGTTTAGTTTAGCTTTTGTTTATTTATTAATCTATCTATCGTTAGCCTAAGGTAAATTTATTTCTGTGTAGGCAGCTGTTTGCTATCTCACTTCTACAGTTTAATAGATTTCGAGCGTCTTCAAAATTTAGGATTTCAAATTTTTCATTCAGTCATAATCTACATGGGTCGCCTAAATTTCTACATGTAATGGCCTGTACTATCATTTTCCATTCAATTATTGGTGATCGTCCATTGTCTTCGAGCTCCCAATAGTGGTTTGCTAGTGTTGTTTTACTTCGACGTTCTCTGTTTTTAAATATATATATATATATATATATATATATATATATATATATATATATATATTATTTCATGTATCAAGGAGATATAATCTTTTATGCATCAATTTTCAGTATTTATTTCAACAGTGCTCAATACGTGAGTAGAGCTAGGTAATAAGTTCTAAACATATATTTATGGCAATTAAGCTACAAAGAGGCTTCCACGTTTCTTCCCGTGGGGCATAGTCAGGATAAAATGCATGGAGTTTCTGTTGCTGTTTTTTTTATATATACACGCGGTGTTTAGTCTAGCTTGTTTAGTTATCAGATTCCTTGTTATTCCCTCCCACGTGTTAATGATTCACTTAGCCAATGATTGAGCTTCTAACAAACAAAGGTTCGGTGGATTTTTACTTCCTATTCTATTGTTCAGTTGTCTATAGACTAGCCCATTCCTGTGTCTTTGTTGTGTCGAATTAATAGGTGACCTTATTTTAACACATGCCCGCTTTCCCTTCTATTTTTAGTTTAGTTTTTAAAAATTATTTGGAGATTTATTTATTATGTATTGTTAACCTAAACTAAATTTTACTCTGTGTAAGTAGTTGTTTGATATTCCACTTCTACAGTTTAATAGGTTTGGGCGATCTTTAAAGTTTAACATTTCAAATTTCTCATTCAGACATCATCTACACGGGTCATCTAAATTTCTACATGTACTGGCCTGCCGTACTATTTTCCATTCGAATATATATATATATATATATATATATATATATATATACATACATATTTTTATATATATATATATATATATATATATATACATACATATATATGTAAATTATAACTAAAAGGTAAACTTTTAGAGAGTTGGGCCTATTGTGAAATAAGGAAAGCTCAATATACTGGATAGAGCAACAATATGGTAAGTCAATGAAAATTGATTAGACCTGCAAATGGAAGCAAATATATATCTTCAGTTGTTCAAAACAAGGAGCAGTTTAGTTAATAAAAAAACATTTATTTTTCTTCTCTTTCATTCCTTAAACCAGGCTTTTCAAAGATTAAAATCTTATCATCAGAGGAAAATTATGATTGATAAGTTAACTGTCAAAGAGGACTGTCGAAGTTCTAAATTTGAAAGAGTTTTTAAAAAATAAATGTTTTTTATTAACTAAACTGCTCCTTGTGTTGAACAACTGAAGATATTGATTTGCTTCCATTTGCAGGTCTAATCAATTTTCATTGACTTACCATATATATATATATATATATATATATATATATATATATATATATATATATATATATATATATATAAATTAAAGTGAGATTTTTCAACATTTGATTGACAGGTTTTTTTTCTAACCAAACATTACAAATAACAATTTGCTTCGGACTTGATTTAGTCCAGTTATTGGTGCCTATTAAATCAAACATTGTCCAGATTAATCGATTTTTATATTCTAACTAATTACCTGTTTTCTCTTGGATTACTAAGTCGGCAAGAGGACAGGAATGAAAACTTCCACCTTACCGGATCTTACTAATTTCTAATCCTGCTACCCATTAAGATTAATCAGGAGAAGAATAGTCTACTGCTGATACTTTACAGCATATCAGCTCTATTTGAATTATTCAATTTCGAAAAACAAATATTAATTGCAATATATATATATATATATATATATATATATATATATATATATATATAATTATAAAAAGAAAAAACTATACACACATTAAGGTTGTACACATTATAACTTATTTCGACCCCTTAATTAGGTCTCCTCAGATGTATAAACAACCACGTTTTTTGACGTGGTTGTTTATACATCTGAGGAGACTTAATTAAGGGGTCGAAATAAGTTATAATGTGTACAACCTTAATGTGTGTATAGTTTTTTCTTTTTATAATTCTGTTTTGCTCTGTTTAAATTACATTGAGCTCTGTTATTCAGATTCTCAACACAAAATTGAAATCTACACACACACACACATATATATATATATATATATATATATATATATATATATATATATATATATATATAGTAATAATTAGTACTTTTATACGTACATGAAAATAATTCATGGACACATATTCATAGCTCACAGCCGTCATCAGCATGTCTAACTTAGACAAGGATCGAACCTTCAGTATTAATGTCTATATTCTGACGTTTTCCTTATGTACTATGACGCCTTGCCTAACAATATGCACGGTTTTTATCCCCTGAATATTTTAATGCATTTTATGTAATTGTTTTTATTGGTCCAAGTTTTCCATGCTGATGACGGCTGTAAGCCAAAAACACGTAGCAATGGATTACTTTTATGTACGTATACAATTAATAAAAATATACATATTATCGAAAAATACGTCCTATTAAGTTAAGCACGACATATAATGCAATATTCTGCATTAATCTGTATCACTTAAGAAGTTAACAATTAAAATGATACTAGAAAGTAAAGTAACAAACGCTACCATCACCAAAAAAACAATCACGATGAAATAAATTATATATATATATATATATATATATTTATATATATATATATATATATATATATATATATATATATATATATATATATATTAATGAAGCAATCCGAAAGTTGAGCTCAATTCTCGCACAAAACGGTAAGTTCAAAACATCTTATTTCAATTTAATTCCAGTTAGCACAATAGAAGCACCATAACTGTTGTATATACTTCTTATGAATATGTTATCTCAACAAAAAGATACCTAATTAATTAACTATAATTAATTAATCGTTTTTATAATTGTTTTAATAGTTTTGATTTTAATATAACAAAAATAATGTATTAGTTATGATAGCAGCACAGTTATTTATGCACAACATTTTTTTAAATTCCGACCTATTTCTTGTTGATTTCTTCTTACTTTTTTATTCTTTACAGTCATATTTAAAAGATTAATGTTAATGTTTATGTATGTATATGAATAATCGCGGAAGTGTTTGCATCTTGATTACAACAATGAAATGTTTAGTATTTAAAAGTATAGTCTCAAATAGTTTAAGTAGATAATTTTGCGAAGTGATAGCGAGCTGGCGAAGTCTACGATTACATATATATATATATATATATATATATATATATATATATATACACGTGTGTGTGTGGGGGTGACACAATTAAATAGGAAAATCTCTTAAACTAAGACATTTGTATAGAACAAAATAAAGAGATATCAATATATCCTTCCGATGAAGCCTGAATAAATTGTTTCAGGCGGAATATTTATCTCTCTATGAACCAACAAACTACTTGATAGAAAAGAAGGTGGAAGATTATAGGTAATAAGAAATGAATAAAGATAAAAATTAACGAGGAGACAAAGAAGAAGGAGGAGGTGAGAAAGAAGAAGAAGAAGAAGAAGAAGAAGAAGAAGAAGAAGAAGAAGAAGAAGAAGAAGAAGAAGAAGAAGAAGAAGAAGAAGAAGAAGAAGACGAAACATTTCAGAAATGCGAAATTTGTAAGTTGTAGAAAGAGAGAAAGACAGAAATCCCCCAGCGCCTCCGGAAAGAATAGATCAAAACTGAAGCTCAATCAAGGTTTGTCCAGAGGGCGAAAGATTGGGCTGTTCCGGTTGACACCGACAGACAAGCTACGCGAATCTACAAGTTTTAATAAAGACGCAAGGGCGACTCAGTTCGCTTTCTTTTCTTTTTACTTTTTTAGTTTCTTGTTTGCTTTTTTATTTATTGTTTCTTTTTTCTTCTTTTTTCTTCTTGTACCATGAGTTGCTCTCTTTGTTTTGTTTCACATTGTTAAAGCCGAATAATAATGTCAGTAATTTTCATTTCTCTATTTGCCTTTTCTTTTCTCTGTCGACCGACGATAATTCCTTTATACAAATGCGTGTCTGGATTGACACATTCAGATATGTATGTGGGCACAATATATATATATATATATATATATATATATATATATATATATATATATATATATATATATATGTGTGTGTGTGTGTGTGTGTGTGTGTGTGTGTGGTTTAGCGTGTGAGTGTGCATATATGTGCATGGAGGCTATCAAGTGAGTGTGTGAGAGTGTGTGTACTAGAACAAGTCCCTGAATAATTTGTATGTATTTTGGTAGTATATTTCAGAGGGGAAGGGGGTAATCGCGTTATTTTTCTTATTATTTCTTTCTATTTCTAGAAAGAAAGTCACATGTTTTTACAAATAACGCGGCTGACTTCTTATTTGAATTCTCTATTGTTTATTGCATTATTATTATTATTATTATTATTATTATTATTATTATTATTATTATTATTATTATTATTATTATTATTATTATTATTATTATTATAGCTACATTTTTGTAACTACAAAGGAAAGGAACCTCAAATGGGTTGCACACACTTTAGACTAATCATTTGTGTCTTAGTAAGATTTTTTAAACTCTCTCTCCTTATCTGCATATTTGTATATATTTAAATATATATTTATACATATATATATAGAGAGAGATTTCTCTATCAAAATATTTCCTTCTCTCCCTCTCTCTCTCGCTTTTTCTATTTTGTGTCGTCTGTTATTTATCTTTCGAGTTTTCTCTGTCTTATTTACTTCTGTTGTGGAGTAATAAAGTCCGCGAAAGACTATGACTATGCTCATTGTACATGTTTTTTTTTCTTTTATGCGTGAGTAAGTATCGGAAATGAATTGTATAGTGTGCGATATATAAAGTGTTGACCCATGTGTTCTCAACAAAAGTATGAACAATACGCGAACAAAGTTCACTAATAAGGTTTTTAATATGATGTTTGAATTCCGAAACTATCAGGAGAATCAGCATAATAATATTAATGAAAGACTCGAAAAGCAGCACCAATACAACTTTGAATGACAAAAGTTATCTGCAGATAGTTACCAAGATAACACTAACTCTGTTTTCTCAGGATTCATTAATTACTTACATTGAAAAAGTTAGATACAGCCCAGTAGTAGAACTCACACTTACAGCATATTTTCGAATATATGCGGTATTTTTAAAAGATATTTTTTACATTGTAAGACGAGACAGATGCTCGATTCTTCATTGGAGAATTCGAACCTACTGAATATGAGACATATATTACTATTAAAAAAGATTTACGGTAAATAAGTTTCCTTTAAAAAACATTTGCAATGTCGTAATCTTAGCAAGAACGATTTCAAAGAGTGCACTTTATTTGAGAATAGAGTGAATAAGAGATGTAAAAATAAATGTAAGCGAACTTACCCTTGATATCTTTAAATATATAATAATTGTATAAGATCGTACGTCTACGAGGGACGCTAAAATAGAATCACATCTATAAAAACTAGAAAAGATGTTGAATTAAACTTGAAAAATATAGCAGAAGAATGTCAACGAATAATTAATCTACGTCATGACACTGCACTCATTGAGAAAAGAGATGTTTCAGAAAGACAAGTGTTTTTAGAAAGTGTTTCGTTTAAAATACTCTTTGTTTTGGATACGGTCAAATACGTTGACACACAAATTGACTATTTAAAAAAAGGGCGTGTCGGTATTGTGGCAATAGCGGACAGTAATTCTCACATTCTAGAAAAGAACTCGGAAATAAACTAACATGAAATTTTAAAATACCGTTACGTCTACATACAACAGAAAACGCATTTAATGCGATGAAACAAAAACGTGTAATTATAAAAATGGAAAAGAGAGATGCTAAATTTCAATTGACGATGATACATCAATTAACATGAAAGTATATATATTACTCCAACAATTTGCTTGAAATATAGCAGGAAAAATATTTGGACGCGAATGCTATGCTTATGTATATTTCCTGAAGAAATTAAACAGAAATCACTCGTCTGGATAGCTGTTCGGAACGGACATGACGTGTTTTTTTTTTTATTCATGGAACCTATCAGAAATTAGTTTTCTAATAGCGTAAAAAAAAATAACAATTGAACTTAAATCAAGTTTTGCCTACATTTCCTCTAAAGGTTAAGAATGTGTTCAAAGGCAAGAACTGAATTTTAATTAAAATAATTTGCAGCTAATTTATAGAACACATAGAGATGTATCCTTTGCAGCTCTATAAATGAGTGAACATGAACTGGGCCATATAGAAAAAAAATCTTAGTATAACAGACTATAGTGTTTCCGCTAGTCTGACAGTTCCTGTTTAAAGGATGACAATTCGGGTTTGTGCTGATTCTTCAACTGGACTAAACGATTTAAAAAAATCTAACTATTACCCTTTACTTAGTCCGGAAGATATATTTTCAAAATTAAATGGAGACAAAATATTCTCAAAAATCAGTTTAACGAATATCTACCTGAAAATACTATTATAAAAACACGTGGAGAATTGTTAACTATAAACACACACAGGTTTGTATGAATTTAATAGTAATGACAATATTTTTCACTTTTTTATCCCGACAATATCTTAATTAACAGCAAAAATAGTAACAAAAACACGGTTAACATGAGAAAAACATATTTAATAAAAGAACAGAATATAACTTTTAATTAAGACTTTAAAATGAGATTTTTTCTAGCAACAATTAAATATTTGAGACAAACAATTGATGAAAAGGCTCGAAAGGCAGATCCAGTAATAATGATATGCCTACTCGAACAAGTGTTCCGATACCGGAAGTGGTTTTGGAGATTTGCAAATTGTTACAGAAATATTCTCAGAATGCACGCATCCACTAAATAGATAATACTTAAGAAAAATGCGAAATGTAGCGGCTCTCATTAATATCAAAAGCATTTGAAGAAATTATAATCTGACTTATGTCCCGCACATTTTGACCCTAATAAGGAGATATACATAACACCTAATGCTAGTAAATATGGATAAATTACCATTTTACTCCACAGGGAAGATAACGAACCTATCAAATCAGTAGCTAATGTATCAATACTATTATTGCCAGTAGAACATACTTACAATAAAAAGGAGCAATTAGTATGATATTTTCAGTAAATAAATCATACATTTTTACATGGAAGAAGCTTATTTGGTTAACGGGCACATAATGCAAAAATAGAGACATATTTTATTTATTTATACATTTACAGTTGAATCCTGTCCATCAACGAAAATAGAACACGCAGGATTGTCAAGGTGTATTTCAAAATTAGGCGAACCGTTACTTCAACCAACTAGTTTGATAAAGAACCAACCTTAACCCACTCACACACCACCCTAGGCGGCGCTTTCAAAAATACTTAGGTGTTTTTTTTCTTCGTTTACTTTTTATCACACCTTATATTAAACCCTTCCGACTACTAATGAACATTATACGTACATATGCCACTTTCAAAGATACGTCTTATTATAGTCAGACACACGTTTTACTATGAGTAGCCGCACTCACATATACTATTAATCGAACCAAAAAGTAATTAACAAACTACTATCATAACAAGGATTTCACCGCGGAATATTTTCCTTGACATCCATATGTAAATATTTGAATATATATAAAACCTTCGGATGTTCCAGTTTCCTTATTTCTTCTTAATTTAACTGACACTTAGTGTAAAATATCTCTACAAGGCTATACACCCGAATAACCTCTTTCATCTGCATCCAAGGGAAAACTAAGATCCATACAGATTATACTCATCCGTACCCTGATAATTGTGTATAACAACAAGAAAAAAATAGATTATAATTCACCGTACCCTGATGATTGTGTATAACAACAAGAAAAAAATAGATTATAATTCACCGTACCCTGATAATTGTGTATAACAACAATAAAAATAGATTATAATTCATCGTACCCTAATGATTGTGTATAACAACAATAAGAGATAGATCATAATTCACCGTACCCTGATGATTGCGTATAACAACAATAAAAAAATAGATTATAATTCACCGTACCCTGATGATTGTGCATAACAACAATAAGAAAATAGATAATAATTCACCGTACCCTGATGATTGTGCATAACAACAATTAAAAATAGATTATAATTCACTGTATCCTAATGATTGTGTATAACAACAATAAAAACATAGATAATAATTCACCGTACCCTGATTATCGTGCATAAACACATAAAATAATAGATTTACATGCTCCTCTTCGTGGTATTGATCGGTATTTAAACGCTGGAATCTAACATTCGAACAGATTAATGATTTTTATTTTAAATTGAGTGGACTTCTATTGAACTGATTCTAAATAGATGTATAATGAAGGACGATCGGTGCCACTCAAATAGTTAAGCAAATATTTCATTTGCCTTTTTTACATATTTTTATATAATCTGCTGAGTATGTAGGGTTCCATCTGGCAGATCCTTCAGATAGAATTCAGAGTCATCTACATGTTTGTCAATTTAGGTATGATAAGGTATTATTTAATTATCTTATTACTAAGGAGTCACCACTTATCAAGGCCCAGAGACCACTCGAGGATAAAGGTTAATGAGTTGGTTATGTAGGCAGTGAGACAGCACCGTGATGATTGATAACGATGGTTCAAATTCGGTAGAATTTGATTATTTAAGAGGACGAATTTGTTTACACAGGACATGAAAATGACTATGTTGTATTCCTTTGGGTAGCAACCCAGCGGAATTGTGTTCCACAAACAGATAGTTCTAGAAAATAAACTTTGTTCATGGAGCTCAACTTAGTTTTAGGTACATGGAGGGAGAAAGGGAAATCATTGACAGTGGTTGTAACTAGACGAGTTTTAGTTGTGAATATTTTACAGGGGTGAACCATAAGTTGGAACTCAGTCGAGCACCTACCATGAAATTAACGACAGAGCAGAGAAGAACTAGCAACACTTCTCATGTGCGAAAGTGGCTCTAAAGAAGAGAAGAGATCATGCCTCACTAGATTTCGAAGTCGGTGTTGTACTCTGTGAAGCGCTCTCCCCAGTTATTCGAAGGAGTAATCCAGCTCTAATTTATACGTTTAGATGTTATAAGTATGGATGTGCGGAAGGACAATAGTATCGGTAAAAATCTAAAAATCTAAAGAAAAAATGTATTTATATTCAAAAATTAAATAAAATTAACCTCATGTATTTTTTCTCATTACAGACATATTTCTTAAAGACACTCTTTTATTTATTAATACTAAAAAAAAAAGTAAATAAAATAATCTCGTTTATAATGACGCTCTGCGCGCGTGGCGCTAAATTGTACATGTCTTTGATTGATTTCCGCATTTTTCAATTGTGCTTTCAATTTATATTCTACGTTCTTTTTCACTGTGATTTCAATTGATTTTTCACATTTTCGATTGTGCTTTCGGTTGATTTAGACAAATGAGAGGTACTTGTTTTGATAATTTCCAAGGCTACATCGAGGAATTTCTTGGCGTCGCCAGAATCGAATGTCAATTTTTCAGCAATATCTTATACTATATCCGTTAGTATAATGACGTTTAAATAAAGAAAATTATTTTTAAAAAACACATGAAAATACATACATTTTTGGAAAAAAACAAATTATTTAAAAATCCCATGACATTAACTTTATTAACTTTTTTTTTACTATTAATAAACAAACATTTATATTTTTGGACACATACAAATTTTATTCATGAAATATGTCCGTAACGAAAAAATTCCATAGTGTTATTTACTTTTTATTCCATTATGTTATGAAATTACTTTAAAAATTCATTGACCTTGATTTTAAATTTTTACCGAGATTATTGTCCTTCCGGACATCCATACTTACAGAAGCTTAACGTATAAATCAGGGCTGGGTTAGTTTTCCGAATACCTCCCAGATGTGGCAACAGTACTAGATTTAAGGACGTATTTTACTCTTATGTAGGTAGTGGAGTGCGTCAAGAGCTTGATACATTCTGGTGCGGTAGAATGATCCAACCATGTTTTCCTCTTTATGGTATTAAACACAAAGTATGGTGAGGTTTTATAAAAGCCAGCGCACTAGGAAAAGTGCAACCTGACCCCACAAAATATTCTGAGCAGCCTCGTCGGCATTTCCCAATAAAGGTGCTGCTATAAACGAACCCCTTTTCAAAGAGAGAAAGTACAGCCTGGGATGGTGGATCCCTAGAACTGCATAGATAGAACCATACTCCAGACTGACGGAATAATTGTCGAGGACACGTATCCTTGACATGTATGAATACCTACTCAAGCTCTGCAAGATAAGTAAGGTCTCCTAACCGATCTTTTGTCGCGTAATGGATCCCAGGCTTTTTTGGGGGATACTTTTGCGGTCACATAACGGCTTCTGTTTTCGCAAACTATCCTCCCGACCGAGCCAACTTTTATTCCCTTAACTCTATAGTCGGAGGAAACGATATTCTGGAAAATAGATATAGAAAACTTAATATTTATCATCTAAGAGACATTTAAAATCATCTTATAATAATAAAGATTTTGTCTGTCCACCAATTTTTTTCCGCCTATCATAATTTTTAAACGTGATAAATACATTGACAAATTTATCTAATTTCGAAATTTCAAAGACTTTACCTGCTTTTCAAAAAGGAAAATCTTGCATTAATATAAATAATAAATAACGCGGATGGCATAACCTGAAATTGAAACCGAAACCTAGACATCTTCAGTCTGATATTCTACTAACCGAGCTATCTGGACATTCTTAAAATATAGCTTAAAACATTACCGTAACAAAATAGTTATAGCTTTGACGTGACGTTATAGATATATTATTTATCTCATGTTGTAAAATATGAATTCCAACATAAGCGATGATAAAATAAATAAATGAGTAAACATTATCAATTGCTTTTGAAAGTATTTTAATAGGCCAACACAATTTATTTTGCTTTAACTACGTAGTGTCGTTAAAAACAATTAAACACAATCTAATAATAAATATATACTAGAGTTTGGCCCCGTACGTCTCATAATTCTTGTGTTAAAAATTATAAAATTATTTTTTTAGCTTTCATCGGTAAAGTTTGTATTTTTGATTTATTAACATAACAAATTATACTTTACTTTCGTTCCAGGTTAACTTCATTTAAACATAAACAATGATTTCTGATAAAAATAATGTTTAGTTAATATAAATACGTCTATAATCCGTAAAAGAACAAAATGCTACCTTATTAATGAGTATTAATTTACTCCTCTCCAGGAGTTAGGCACAAGACCAGTTTTTATCTTACTCCCACAAGTAAGATGTGACCCAAGGTCGGGTTGGGAAAGTGGGGTTTAAAAATTGCCTGGCCAGCCCCGTCGGCATTCCCCGGTAGAGGCGCCTCAGACAGTAAGCAATAAACTTACTCCTCCCCAAAGAGGGGAGGCAAAGCCTGGGAAGGTGGACCTCCCAGAACTGCACAGGACAGACTCATTGACTGGCGTAAATCGAGACCCGAAGGCAAGACAACACCAGTATGGGGTGCAGTATCCATCGGAACAGATACTACACTTTGATCTTAGCCAAAAGGCCAAGAATGAAAGAGTATCGCAAGAATATATGCGATAAAAGAAATAAAAACACTTGAGAAGGGAGATATTTCCTCGGAATATTATGATCTTCCGGCTTCACATATACAAATCTAAGGAACGAAGTTAAAACAGGAAGCAAATAAGATAAAACAAAGCATTAATAAAAATTGCATCTTATTATCAGTATTTCTTCTTACAACCCGGCATATTTTCTGCATTGTAATTAGCTTTCTATAAATTATCTATATATAAAACATTTTAATTTCTAGATGAGCTGACCAACCGAAAAAGAAGATTTGAATCATCTCGTGGAGACGTGTTCTTTAGAATGCATGTCTTATGTATTTTGCCAACAGGAATCACATTAAATAGAATGTAATTTCCAATGTATAATATAGAACAACAAATTACTCTAGTGAGCCTACATCTGTAGAAAGTATTACCGCGGGACAACTTCCTTTCTGATTACAACTCTTTCATCCTCACGTCGAATGTTAATAGATACTTGTTAAAAACCACCCCATCAGTAATAAGTTGATACCATTGATCAATGTCCGTGCTCCGATAGTGTTCCTCATCTTTTAGCTGATCATTATTTCAGTTTCATTAATCATTATCCTCGAATGGCTATTGGCTTTAATAAGCGGTGACTTAATAGTAAAAACAAAAATGAACGATAAGTCAACAATGAAACGATACGCTGAACAGTGTAAACCATATGAATGTTGACCTTATACTTAATCCTTACACATAATTTATTGAACGAAACAAGTGCAGTTAATAAAGGTTATTCACCATTTGGTATTTGGTTGTTATGCACCCGGATACAGGATCAAGCCGAACAATACCAGGTGAGTTAATACAACTGATACACGCATCCATAGAAAGAGCACATTCTTTTAAATGTTCTTTAAAATAATCGGATCATGTAAGAAAAAAATGAGATAAAATACAACAAGTGTTAATTGTATTTATATTTGTCATTTATCCGTCAGTGCATATCACCTTTTTTAAATTAATTGGTGTCGCTAAGATGATAAATTTACATGTTTTCCATTTGAAAATAAATTGTTTTTAAATGTAATTCTGTCGACTCGCTGCGTCAACCAGTCTAAAAAACTGATTTTTTGTATTATTTTTACTAGCAATACTCTCCCAATGTAGATATAATGCTTAGAAGATGGTTTCATTACAACAAAACAGATACTACACTTCCCTTTTACTCCTAAAAGGAGGAACTTATGCCTGGGAAGATAGTATTATGACAAACGACTATATAATACACTGCGCTTCTTAACGTGGAATTAATGCTTTGGAGAATGGTCTCATGACAGCAGAACATATCCTACACTATCTTCCAACAAAAAAGGAGAGGATGATATTATCACAACAGAAACAATACTCCTCCTCTGAATTGAGCATTAAAATATAATAAATTACTCCGAAATATTATAGTAAACGGAATTTATCATTAAAACATAGTGTTTGTATAGTTTGACAGAGAGATACCAAATCTCCATTATTAATGGAAGTAATAGTATAGTCTCGCTTCAGAGAGACAGGTAACAAATCTCCATTAGTAATAGATATAATTTAATACATATCTGATTTTTACATCCATATGCTAATACACTAAGGCAATTTCATGTTTGTACGTACGTTATCACCCCCCCCCCCACTTAAAAAAAGATCCTCCGATCGTCGAAGATGTAATACAAAAACAAGTAATTTAAGAATTTTCATCTGTTTGAGGATGCTTGGCTAGCCTCTAACGAGGTTAACCTTTCACTTCACAATAATTGCGTCGTAGATAGAATTTCAATTTTCTCTCGAGGATTCTGATTTGTCGATACATCGCTACGATGTTTTGCTGCCAGGGAAAGAAATAAAAAATTAAAAGAAAACAGAGAACATTGAATGGGAAAATGAAATAACGGATGTATTTTTTTGTTTACAGCGTAGAATGAGATAGATATAAATCTCACAGATACAGAAATACGGGAGAGAGAGAAGAAGGTGAATGTAATTCCTTAATTGAAACAATCAGAAATATAAGCCCTACTAAAGGTACACAGCCTTTACTTTTCAAAGAGATGCAGTGAGACTGGCAATTCGGTATGACTAATTAGCATAAGAGTAGGAAAGAGCCTATGTAATTCGATATGACTAATAAGCATAAGAGTAGGAAAGAGCCTATGTAATTCGGTATGACTAATAAGCATTAGAGTAGGAAAGAGCCTATGTAATTCGGTATGACTAATTAGCATACGAGTAGGAAAGAGCCTATGTAATTCGGTATGACTAATTAGCATAAGAGTAGGAAAGAGCCTATGTAATTCGGTATGACAAATTAGCATAAGAGTAGGAAAGAGCCTATGTAATTCGATATGACTAATTAGCATAAGAGTAGGAAAGAGCCTATGTAATTCGGTATGACTAATTAGCATACGAGTAGGAAAGAGCCTATATAATTCGGTATGACTAATTAGCATACGAGTAGGAAAGAGCCTATGTAATTCGGTACGACTAATTAGCATACGAGTAGGAAAGAGCCTATGTAATTCGATATGACTAATTAGCATAAGAGTAGGAAAGAGCCTATGTAATTCGGTATGACAAATTAGCATAAGAGTAGGAAAGAGCCTATGTAATTCGATATGACTAATTAGCATAAGAGTAGGAAAGAGCCTATGTAATTCGGTATGACTAATTAGCATACGAGTAGGAAAGAGCCTATGTAATTCGGTATGACTAATTAGCATAAGAGTAGGAAAGAGCCTATGTAATTCGGTATGACAAATTAGCATAAGAGTAGGAAAGAGCCTATGTAATTCGATATGACTAATTAGCATAAGAGTAGGAAAGAGCCTATGTAATTCGGTATGACTAATTAGCATACGAGTAGGAAAGAGCCTATGTAATTCGGTATGACTAATTAGCATACGAGTAGGAAAGAGCCTATGTAATTCGGTATGACTAATTAGCATACGAGTAGGAAAGAGCCTATGTAATTCGATATGACTAATTAGCATAAGAGTAGGAAAGAGCCTATGTAATTCGGTATGACAAATTAGCATAAGAGTAGGAAAGAGCCTATGTAATTCGATATGACTAATTAGCATAAGAGTAGGAAAGAGCCTATGTAATTCGGTATGACTAATTAGCATACGAGTAGGAAAGAGCCTATGTAATTCGGTATGACTAATTAGCATACGAGTAGGAAAGAGCCTATGTAATTCGGTATGACTAATTAGCATACGAGTAGGAAAGAGCCTATGTAATTCGGTATGACTAATTAGCATACGAGTAGGAAAGAGCCTATGTAATTCGGTATGACAAATTAGCATAAGAGTAGGAAAGAGCCTATGTAATTCGATATGACTAATTAGCATACGAGTAGGAAAGAGCCTATGTAATTCGGTATGACTAATTAGCATAAGAGTAGGAAAGAGCCTATGTAATTCGGTATGACAAATTAGCATAAGAGTAGGAAAGAGCCTATGTAATTCGATATGACTAATTAGCATAAGAGTAGGAAAGAGCCTATGTAATTCGGTATGACTAATTAGCATACGAGTAGGAAAGAGCCTATGTAATTCGGTATGACTAATTAGCATACGAGTAGGAAAGAGCCTATGTAATTCGGTATGACAAATTAGCATACGAGTAGGAAAGAGCCTATGTAATTCGGTATGACTAATTAGCATAAGAGTAGGAAAGAGCCTATGTAATTCGGTATGACAAATTAGCATAAGAGTAGGAAAGAGCCTATGTAATTCGATATGACTAATTAGCATAAGAGTAGGAAAGAGCCTATGTAATTCGGTATGACTAATTAGCATACGAGTAGGAAAGAGCCTATGTAATTCGGTATGACTAATTAGCATACGAGTAGGAAAGAGCCTATGTAATTCGGTATGACTAATTAGCATACGAGTAGGAAAGAGCCTATGTAATTCGGTATGACTAATTAGCATACGAGTAGGAAAGAGCCTATGTAATTCGGTATGACAAATTAGCATAAGAGTAGGAAAGAGCCTATGTAATTCGATATGACTAATTAGCATACGAGTAGGAAAGAGCCTATGTAATTCGGTATGACTAATTAGCATAAGAGTAGGAAAGAGCCTATGTAATTCGGTATGACAAATTAGCATAAGAGTAGGAAAGAGCCTATGTAATTCGATATGACTAATTAGCATAAGAGTAGGAAAGAGCCTATGTAATTCGGTATGACTAATTAGCATACGAGTAGGAAAGAGCCTATGTAATTCGGTATGACTAATTAGCATACGAGTAGGAAAGAGCCTATGTAATTCGGTATGACAAATTAGCATACGAGTAGGAAAGAGCCTATGTAATTCGGTATGACTAATTAGCATAAGAGTAGGAAAGAGCCTATGTAATTCGGTATGACTAATATGCATACGAGTAGGAAAGAGCCTATGTAATTCGGTATGACTAATTAGCATACGAGTAGGAAAGAGCCTATGTAATTCGGTATGACTAATTAGCATACGAGTAGGAAAGAGCCTATGTAATTCGATATGACTAATTAGCATAAGAGTAGGAAAGAGCCTATGTAATTCGGTATGACAAATTAGCATAAGAGTAGGAAAGAGCCTATGTAATTCGATATGACTAATTAGCATAAGAGTAGGAAAGAGCCTATGTAATTCGGTATGACTAATTAGCATACGAGTAGGAAAGAGCCTATGTAATTCGGTATGACTAATTAGCATACGAGTAGGAAAGAGCCTATGTAATTCGGTATGACAAATTAGCATAAGAGTAGGAAAGAGCCTATGTAATTCGATATGACTAATTAGCATACGAGTAGGAAAGAGCCTATGTAATTCGGTATGACTAATTAGCATAAGAGTAGGAAAGAGCCTATGTAATTCGGTATGACAAATTAGCATAAGAGTAGGAAAGAGCCTATGTAATTCGATATGACTAATTAGCATAAGAGTAGGAAAGAGCCTATGTAATTCGGTATGACTAATTAGCATACGAGTAGGAAAGAGCCTATGTAATTCGGTATGACTAATTAGCATACGAGTAGGAAAGAGCCTATGTAATTCGGTATGACAAATTAGCATACGAGTAGGAAAGAGCCTATGTAATTCGGTATGACTAATTAGCATAAGAGTAGGAAAGAGCCTATGTAATTCGGTATGACTAATATGCATACGAGTAGGAAAGAGCCTATGTAATTCGGTATGACTAATTAGCATACGAGTAGGAAAGAGCCTATGTAATTCGGTATGACTAATTAGCATACGAGTAGGAAAGAGCCTATGTAATTCGATATGACTAATTAGCATAAGAGTAGGAAAGAGCCTATGTAATTCGGTATGACAAATTAGCATAAGAGTAGGAAAGAGCCTATGTAATTCGATATGACTAATTAGCATAAGAGTAGGAAAGAGCCTATGTAATTCGGTATGACTAATTAGCATACGAGTAGGAAAGAGCCTATGTAATTCGGTATGACTAATTAGCATACGAGTAGGAAAGAGCCTATGTAATTCGGTATGACTAATTAGCATACGAGTAGGAAAGAGCCTATGTAATTCGGTATGACTAATTAGCATACGAGTAGGAAAGAGCCTATGTAATTCGGTATGACAAATTAGCATAAGAGTAGGAAAGAGCCTATGTAATTCGGTATGACAAATTAGCATAAGAGTAGGAAAGAGCCTATGTAATTCGATATGACTAATTAGCATAAGAGTAGGAAAGAGCCTATGTAATTCGGTATGACTAATTAGCATACGAGTAGGAAAGAGCCTATGTAATTCGGTATGACTAATTAGCATACGAGTAGGAAAGAGCCTATGTAATTCGGTATGACAAATTAGCATACAAGTAGGAAAGAGCCTATGTAATTCGGTATGACTAATTAGCATAAGAGTAGGAAAGAGCCTATGTAATTCGGTATGACAAATTAGCATAAGAGTAGGAAAGAGCCTATGTAATTCGATATGACTAATTAGCATAAGAGTAGGAAAGAGCCTATGTAATTCGGTATGACTAATTAGCATACGAGTAGGAAAGAGCCTATGTAATTCGGTATGACAAATTAGCATACGAGTAGGAAAGAGCCTATGTAATTCGGTATGACTAATTAGCATACGAGTAGGAAAGAGCTAATGTAATTCGGTATGACTAATTAGCATACGAGTAGGAAAGAGCCTATGTAATTCGGTATGACAAATTAGCATAAGAGTAAGAAAGACCCTATGTAATTCGATATGACTAATAAGCATAAGAGTAGGATAGAGCCTATGTAATTCGGTATGACTAATTAGCATGAAAGTAGGAAAGAGCCTATGTAATTCGGTATGACTAATTAGCATGAAAGTAGGAAAGAGCCTATGTAATTCGGTATGACTAATTAGCATGAAAGTAGGAAAGAGCCTATGTAATTTTCTGTCTCTCTTAGAAAAGTGTTCGAGGAAGCTTTACTAACCAATAACGAGGCTAACCGTTTACATGACAACAGTTTTTTGTTTTTTTTATACTAATGAGTTACAACTTATCACAGCCAAAAGTCAATCGAAGACCAGGATTAATGAAATTGTTAGTTAGATGATGAACAATACAATAAGAGGATTGACAACGAATGGTCAGAGTTTGATTTCTTTACCCTTAAATGCTTTATTTTTTTCTATTGGTTTGAAAAAGATTTATCAAGTGGCAAACGTTTCATAAAGGTAATATAAAGTAGTATAAAGTATATTTGGAAAAACAATATTTATTGAACAAAAATAAATTATGTTGCAAATGTTCAACAAAATCCTAGCACAACGAAAGTTACCTCTAATTGATTTTGTTACACATTAGTTACAAAAGAAATAAGGGCCATAACATTTTACATGTATAACAAAACACTACAATATATACCTCTAATTAATCATAATATAAACTAGAGAACCATGAAATAATTTTAACTTACCATTATAATGACCAGATTTAAAAGTGTACGGTCTTGAATTAGGCAGATGACACACTGATGACACTCGCCTGTGACGTCGAAGATAGCGATTACCTATTTAGCGGGTGTGCTGATGCAACATCATACTAATACCTACTCACAACAGGCTCGTTGCAGATTTGAAACAAGTCGTCAGACACGAACCAATTGTTTTACGTATTCAAATGGAAATAATTTAAAAAACTTAAATAGTTATCAGTTCTCAAACTCCGTTTTGGGTCTCAGAGAATATGTCAATCATAATACAACGCTTAAGAAATACATTGAGCATTGTATAACATATGTAATGTATTGAAAAGAATATTTGAAAAACAGACAGGAAAAGAACAGGAGGGAATTAAAATATTGACGAGGAAAGGGATAATGTCCTGGCTTAGTGTGAAAAGGTTTTGGGGTAATACAAATCCAATGATGATAAAACACTGGCATAAGAAGAAATACTGTTTTAGTTTGGAATTAACAAAGTAACTGAGCATTAGAAATTATTCAAAATGTACTTAAATATTTGGAGGAGCTGGGCGCCGGTCACTGAGAAATTAATACTTCTTTAATCAGGACTAAGGTGAAATTTTCAATTATGTAGTTGAGATGATCTATGGCAGAGTTCAAAGATAAAAGAGCAATAGCTTTTGCTATATAAAAATATATGTTGTGGGGTTTCCAGGATGAAATTGGTTTTCAGGCGAGAGGTCGAATCTTTTCTTTATATTAAAATCGGATTCTCTGATAAAGTTCTAAATGCAATGTTTCACGTCTTGTTCAAAGGCTGCTTTCAACTCCGAGTTTGGGAGAC
This sequence comes from Sepiola atlantica, assembly GCA_963556195.1. Lineage (NCBI taxonomy): Eukaryota > Metazoa > Mollusca > Cephalopoda > Sepiida > Sepiolidae > Sepiola > Sepiola atlantica. The sequence continues at coordinate 90,034,740 of OY744520.1, read as the reverse complement.
GTTAAGCGCATCTGAGTTGGTGATTTTGAAAACATGTACACGATCATGTTTCATGAATTTATGGAAACTTGCTTGATGTCGGTTGAATGCGAAAAGTGGACAGCTTTTCCATGGTCGCCGACGTCGGGGCACATGACACTTTGAGAATAGGCTGTAACGTACTTTGACCTTCCAGATGCCGCGGCGCCTACTACTTTAACAGTTTTTAGAATCAGTCTTCGAATATATATCTGAGAAAAGGATTTGATTTTGAGCAAATTTGAGAAAACGAGGACTTCACGGATCTAGAATGAAAACATCCAGTCTCCTGTAGTTTTTGATTTGTGGAATTTAGGGATGAAGATAGGAGTACAAAATGGATATTTCTAATGTTTATAGAAACGGGAAAACGATTCCGCATTTTAAGTAAAATAAAAAGGGACATTTTGAGGAATAGGCGAACACTTAATTAAAACTAACAAAAATAAATGTTATATTCACAAAGACAACAACGCGTGAAATTATACAGACATAATTGTCATACGGCGTGTCACATATTTATATTTAGATATATTGTATTTATTTTCATTTTTTCTAGTTGAATTGTTAACGTTCTATTTTCTATGAATACTACGTTATACAAATTGAAATGTACTTGAAAGAAGGACACTATTATGAAGATAGAAAGATCTGTCTATAGTTATGAGGGGGGAAAGTAGGTAAAGTATGAACAATAGACTCCATTAATTTTACGTAATCTTATTTTCTCTCCTCTATATTCAAGACCAAGGCGTATCTCAGTACTTTATAGATCTGTCATACCTTAAATTAATAAAGGATTTATTCCAAATACAGAACTTTCAGACCATTGATTAAAATTGAATGCGACATTTGTTTTTATGTTTTCGTGATATATTTCAAATAATGTCTATAATTAGACAGTGTTTTATTTTAAAAACCATCCCAACCAATGTAATTAATGCAAACAATTGGTTGATCCCGAACAAGATCATCATTACATTTGATGTCTGACCTCATCCGATACTCCTAGCTAAAATTAATATACACGACTGTGTTATTACCAGATAACAACGCTAATCGTTTTAACTGTTCCTATCATTATCAGATAACCAAGCTTTATATTTTTATTAAGTAAATATATTTTATTTACTATGTTAATATAAGTACTTCTGTTGCATAGTCGTGTCTTCGCGACTAGGCAAGAATCATTCTAGCATTATGTATTTGGGCTGGGTAAAAACATCGGAAGTAAAGGCTGAGTAAACTTTTAGCTTTTATTAGATTTTTTATTTCCTGTCTTTAAAAATGTTAATAGCCAGTTTTTAAAGAGAATTTTCCGATTTACGTCATGAGATAGTTTTTTTTTATTTCGTTTTAAGTGGGCTGTTAAACATATATTTACGTGTTAATTAAAAAAAAAAAAATCAATGACGCGTCAAAGTGTCTCCCAGATTCTCTTACAATTGAAAAGAGTCTGATCCTTTCAACGCTGTCATAAAATCATGTAGCTCATTGACTTTTCATAATGTCTTATTTGATTATTTTTCTATATTCGTTTCCTTCATTTCCCGAGTGACTTTATTTGGATCCCTACGTGTTGTGACACCATTTTATATTTAATCTTTAAGGGTGACTACAAATCACTGTTGCGGAGTCAGAAGGTCCAAATGACGACTCCGTCTATTAGGATTTCCAAAATTCAGAATCCGACTTGTAAAATTCCCAAATATTAGAGCCCGACTCTTTATTTTAAGTCTTCCAATATTCAGACTATCTATTGATTCTTCGAAGATAAAAAAATCCGGCTCTAACTTCAAACATTCGTACAATCCCGACCCCACCTCTTTTTAACACCCCCGGCCCCTTCCGACCTTGATTCCGACTCCGCAAACTTATTATAAACGCCTCTTTACAATAAAAAATATATTAACACACAATCACCGGCCGATTGATTGCTTCAAATATTACTATGAATATATACCGTTCATTCAATTGTCCAGTGTGTCTGTGTGTGCCTGTGTTTCTCGCTTATAAATGACTTACACGTTACTTTCGGAGACTGTACTTATAACCTAATATACATTGAAATATAAGAAAAACATACAAACAGACATTTTATTATTTTGTGTATGACATTAAAATGTACAAAAAATACACTTTAGACACCCACATCACATTACTGCATCCGGGCAATGACGGGTAAGTTAACCTAGTTTAAGATATTTGATAAATTATTAGAAGCAATGGTGATCATCTGCTTATCAAGACGACTTTAGGAACAGAAGTTGCAACTCACCAACTACTGAAATTAATTGCATAACACGTGATCTTGTTCATCCAATCAGTGGCTTCATTATCTCTCAGTCAACCAGACTATATAAGACTATATAAGACAATCTAAAACACTCCCTTCCTTTTCGTGTGCCGAACAGATCAGAAGCCCATTATCGCCGCTCGTCTAACACGCATCTGTTGCGAAGGGTTTTTGGCTAGTGATCGCCCAAAGATTCCTTCTGATAGTGGATAATAAAAACATCTTGGTTTATGAAATAAGCTGTAACACCTGCCTGTACTAAGAAATAAATTATGACTAACTAGCAAATATATCCCCCTCGAAAGCATATTTTAAATAGTTTCGCGTATAAATATAAAACATATAACGGTGATTTCGCCTCCGCCTTTGTGCTTTCTCATAAAATCGATACACAAGGTTTTGTTATAACAAGACTATAAAATTAAAAATCATTAATGTTAGACAATTATTTATTTAAAGCATTACACAATCGTTGTCTAAGTGTGTCAACGTGACATAGTCAAAGATATATATATATATATATATATATATATATATATATATATATATATATATATATATATATATATATATATATATATATAGGAAGGATTCCTGTTAAGAAACAAATATAAATGTTGAATTCTCTTGTGTAAGACTCATCCATATATAGGTGTAAGGCAGATATATATTATCACATACTCATGATGTTACGTGTACCTTTCCTTTGAGGAGTGGTTTAATGCCTCGTAAGTTACAATCACACAAAATACATGATTGTTATAAATGCAAATTATAAAAGCACAATTAAATAATACTTCGTGTCTCCACTCCTCCTGTGACTCTGGTATTTCATCCACGATCATCTCAATATTCTGTGCGTTATCGTTTACAATCAGTCTAAAAAAAACAAAAGAAAACAAAAATATTCTCGAATCTAAAGAAAGGACAAATTATTCAGATGTTGATGTTGCCTTCTCTTCTGCTAGCAGTGGCTAAAATGCTGTCTTACATACATTTTGGAGCCTTAGCACGTTAATTTATCATAAATCTTAATTCATTTCTTACCTCTGCTGTTCGCTCCAAGACTGCCAACGAACTATTTCTTGCTTTACAAGGAAAGAAGGAAAAAGAGAAATAGGAGTAGAGGGAGAATGGAGAGGGGGGTGAGCAAAGTCATTTGTAGCCCTTATATTTCCATTCTAAATGAATAGATTTTAAACGTTAAGGCGACGTTTTAAGTATTGCAACACATAGAGTAAATGCGGTATTGTGATGACTTCAAGTACGAATGTAATTCATAATTGATCACGATGAATGGTATTTTCAGTATGAATAGATCTAGTTGATGTTATGAACAATGTCTGGTACTGATGTTGACCTTTAAATGAGCGTGACCTTTGTGATGTACGTCATGTATTAAACTGACTGAACATGCATTTCCTTATGAGATTAAAACTATGAACCGTTTCGAGTCTTCAGTTTTTCTATTTTTCATAAACATATAAATCAACACAGTCTAAAATGTTGAGAGGCATATTAAGTAGAGAAACGCCCATAGAGTGGATGTGATATTGTGGTGATTGCATCTATGAATGTGATAAATGATTAAACATGCTAGATTGTATTGTCAGTTACACATACTCTTCCTTCTCTTTACCAACGACTAAATGTACATGAACATGGCTCGTTGGCTACAGAATTATTACTCTTGGAGATATATCAGAGTTATCTCCCGTGAAGTTTTTCTGGCTAAAATTAAATGTAATTCAACGCAAATCTTATTATTTCAGTCTGGCTTGTATTTCCAAGCCATCTGACGTCGTCTGGCGGCTGCCTATCATCTTATGACCGTTCCTAACCCTGATGCTGCGTCAGACAGGCACTTTTTCTGATAGCGGACGCATAGTTACACAGACAACTAACAGAAATATAAGCTATATTTACATATATATTATTCACGTATGTTCTCCGTCTCCGACTCCGACAACATGTGTCCTTCATCGATTGTATTTGGGCACTAATGTATTGTTTGTGGCACTAATGTATTGTTTGTGGCACTAATGTATTGTTTGTGGCACTAATGTATTGTGTGTGGCACTAATGCATGCTGTATATAGTGTATCGTGTACACGTTAATTGTTTCATAACTCTTTTTAGTTTCGTTTACAACGAACTGCTTTTCTGTGAATAAATATCTCTGTATGTAAATCCAACAAATCTTTTCTCTGGTGTTCGTTTTCCTCTCTTCTGATACACGCGTGTGCTATCCCCGATAACATAGCACACAACATGGCCGACAGCCCGAATGAGAAAAACATACCCGAACACGTGGTCGCTAAAAAACGTAAATGCAGGTATATAAAAGATTTATTAGATTCTAATGACTATTTACGAAATATACGTGACAAACGGATCCAAGTATTAAACAGGAATGTTTCTCATAAAATGGACTTTTATCATGTGAAATATTCTCAGGAATATAGAGGCACTAATATACATAACTAGGTTTGTCTTTCTACGTTCTTTCTCTGAGATTAAACCAAAGTAAATTCATCAATGATACGTACTTGTTTTATTTCCTGCTTTTCAAACGGAAAATTAATCTTAAATCAACAAATATATCTGTAAAAGAGCGAATTAAAAATAAACAAAATATATTGGTATCTATGAATAAATGAATAATTTGAGTTATTATTATTATATTAAATTTGTTATAAGCGTTTTTAGTAGACTACTAATATTTACATCGAGGGTTCGATCACTGGCCGGATGAGTCATGCTGATGACGGCTTATAGCCATAAACACGTGTATATATCTTCATTTTGTGCACGTAAAAATTAATTTATAAATTAATTTAAAGAAATCTATATATAAAAAATTAGTTTATAAAGTAATTATATATATATATATATATATATATATATATATATATATATATATATATATATTGTAAATAGTCATATTTTCCCTATTTCAGTGACAGCTGTGTATACAATTCTTCTTTTGCATGCTTTAGTTATGCATTTCTTAATTTTATTTTTTTTTCGAATTCAGGAATATAAATTTTATCTTGTCTGTCGTTCTCTTTAGTAATTTCAGCTTTGGAGTAAGTTAGACTACACCACCTCACGCTAATAAGTTCTCTTCTTTCGACGTAAAGCACTGTAACAGAAATACGGTATAAATCTAATTAAAGCCACTTTTTTTAGTATTTCACCTTACGTTAGATATCTTTGTTTTCGTTACTACGCCGATTCGCCCAAGTTATGACTACATTCAGGGATGCATGTAGTGCACATGGACTACTTGCAGATGATAACCACTGGTATGCTACATTACAGGAAGCATCTATATCTGAATCTGCAGACAATTTGAGACATTTGTTTGCCATCATGTTGACATCATGTGCAGTGTCTCATCCAAAACGACTTTGGGATGCACACAAATAAGCTTTTAGTGAAGATTTCCTTCTTAGGAAACACAATCAACAGCCTGAAGTTGATATAACATTTTTAGACGACATCTTCAATATGGCTTTAGTTCATATCGAAGATATGACTTATAAGATCAATGGTAAACCACTGACAAAATTGGGTCTTACCTCACCTAATCGATCTAATGCACATCCGGTCATTACTGCATAGACGCGTGAAATTAGTTATCAACATCATGAGCAAGCATCAATTGTTCGAGATGGTATCGCACAACTAACTAATGAGCAAATTCATATTTTTCGTACTGTAGTTAATACTGAAGAAGATCAGCAAGGTGGCCTTATATTCCTTGATGCACCCGGAGGTACTCCTGGTGGTAGGACAGCTCACTCCACATTTAACTTGCCATTATCTAACAAAAGATGCTGATCCAATTTGTCAAATAGAAAGAGGGTCAGATTCAGCCAAAGTCTTACAGAATTATTCCTTGATCGTATGGGATGAATGTGCAATGGCACATAAACAAGCGTTCGAGGCTCTAGATAAAAAAATTGCGTGATCTCAAGAGACGTGATGCTGTTATGGGTGGAATAACACTATTATTATCACGTGACTTCCGACAAACGCTGCCTATTGTTCCACGTGGAAGTCCCCCTGATGAGCTTAATGCTTGCATTAAATGGTCATATTTGTGGAAGTACATTAAAACTGTAACGTTCACTTCTGTGGATTCTATTCTCAATCGCGTCCAGGCTGTACAATACCCTACAGAATTTTTAGATTCATTACAATTGCCTGGTATGCCAACACACAGCTGAAAGCTGGATGCCTAATTATGTTACTCCAGAATCTTGATGCTCCAAGGCTATGTAATGGAACGAGACCGTGTTAAACGCATCCAACCTCATGTGATAGAAGCTGTAATACTAACTGGTGTGGCAAGGGGCAAACTGACATTCCTTCCCAGAATACCCATTATTTCGTCAGATACTGCAATAAAATTTAAAAGGCTTCAGTTCCCAGTTAAATTGTGTTTTGCCATGACAATTAACAAGTCCCAAGGACAATCATTGGCAGTGGTTGGTCTAAACTTGACTTCACCTTGCTTTAGCCATGGGCAGTTTTATGTTGTATCTTCAAGAGCTTTGTACGAATAACTTTTACCACTATAAAGGAGACATCTGTTGGAACAAACACAAGAACGCTAGGGCACAGCTCCGTGTTAAATCCAATTTTAATTACCAAAATTACTTCCAGTGAAATGATTTATTTTCTTAATCTATTCATTTAACTTAAAAATTAAAATCAGGCTGTTATATTTCCCCGGGCAACGCCGGGACACGGGTCCTGCTAGTAATATATAAAACCCAATCAAGCTTCTTCACGGGAATATTCTTAGTAGATACATAGCACGGACCCTAGACTTCATTGTTTTCAACGAATACTTATTACACATAACGTAGTATTTTCAATTTATATATTGTTTCGCAACGCGGGTTTCGGTTCTTGATATTAATAAAATAGGAGGATACATATTCATCGTTGTAGCACTTTCTTGACTTCTGGACAAGCGTTTCTCTCGCGACATTTAGACCTGGCAAGTACGTCTTATTAACAGTGTGTTACCATAAAACCTAACGCAGACGTCGCATCAATTTAAGTGACAAAATATGTCGGATAGCATTTATTTATATATTTAATTGATATTTCTTTTACGTTTGGACGTAAATTTAATATATCTTTTGATTATTATTTAAATCTGAAGTCGTTTTTTGCACAAATTATTCGCTGCCTTTAAATTACACGCGAAATATATTAAAAATAATACCCGTAAATTGACTTTATTTGTAAATACTTCTATTCAAAATACTTTCTTTCCACTGATTGCGAATAAATAGTATTGTTTACACCTCCCCCCAATTAAAAACACAGAAGGTCACCTAAAATGTGAGTACGTTGCTGTCACGTTGCTCTATCATAGTACGAAATAATATGTTCTCTTATATGTTCATTCTTATTCATCAATTTATTAATTAAATAAGACTATCTCTTTTAAAGTCGTTTTTCCACAAACTATTCGATGTATCTTCTTATTACTCGCTGATTTTCTTTAAAATAATACCCGTAAATTTTACTTTATTTGCAAATACCCCTATCACACCCCTTCACTGTCAAGGTCCGCAGATGACGGAAAGCTTTTTACTCTAATAGCTTTCGGAATTCCCTTTCTGAACCCTGTTTCCCTGACTGTACTAACATGCAGACATCGGAATGTAATGTGAACAAGCATCTCGGTATGCCCCTATGAATGTGACTTCTAATTCACAGTAGCATGTTACGTTTCAGTGGCAGTGTGACTTGTTTGGAGTGAATTGAAGTAAAGAAAAAATACTGATACTTAAGGATAGTTTTTAAAAAATCGAGCAAAAAATACTTAAATGTGATTATCAGGACAACCTGGCATGAGGATACTTCACTCTACAAGTAAACTATGACGAAATATTCAAAATAACATAGTATTCGAAGTCCAAATAAAATCCCCTCGACACAGCTATACATTGGCTCATATGAGGAATGGTGCACCTTCTCCTTGTGATGGTATCTCAAGTAACAGCACTTATCTGGATACTCCACTAGGCTAGATGAATTTTTGTCCAAGAATCCGGTAAAACCACATGAGAGATCACATGAAATATATACTATAACATAGTTAACTGGTGAATTGGGGAAAGGTAAATTAATGTTCTTAACTTCTTTACTAACTCAACGTTTGAGAGGTTTAAAAGAACTTTAGTTGGGCACCCGTATATCTATGTATCTCATACAGAATTAAAGTGTTAGCACCAGGAACGGGGCCCCTTGTTTTCTGAGAATTTACTGAAATAAAATAAAAAGAGATGAAACAAAGAAAAGCGTACAATTTATTGTAGTCTAAATATCGACATTCTCTTCCTACACTCACATTTACAGATACAGTCAACTTCCCAGTTCCCGTTAGAGGGAGCTAAAGGTAGAACGTCAGTTCTCTTCGATCGCTAGTCGCTCTCTGTTTTTCTTTTCTTTCAATTCTTTGTCAATCGGTAACATAATTCTGAAAAGAATTTTAACACATTCTTCAAATAAGCATACCTCAAGATACAAACAATAACATACTTATATTTTCATCTAGATGGTAAACCATAAAATTATCAAAACAATCACAGTCGCATTACAAACACGACGTCTACCCACACCTGTGCCCTACATCTCGCTACCATCAAAGTTATAATTCTCATTTACTATCCTGCTTTTTTTTAATAACAGGGTATTTTTTTAATAACAGGGTAATCTCGTTACAATATATATCTAGACTTTTTTTGGAATCATACTACTGCTTAGTAACATACAACGAACGTTTGAATAGCTATACTTCAATGGGCCAGCATTTTGGGTCGGTTTTCAAAAGAGGCTGACCAAGAGCGTACTCATATCATTTGAAGTTTTCCCATGCAGATCAATCATCTGTTATCGGATACACAATAAAAACGGATGCGTTTAGGAGATTGATCAATATACTTACATGTAAAATACCGTACACCTGGAAACATCCTGCCGTGGGGTGGTATATGAATTCACGTGCCAAATTTAAACTATTTCATTGAATAGCTGCGTGTCAAATGAACCGTGATGATCTGTGAATTCTAGTAGTCGCTCCACCTGTCACACTATAAACAAAAACACCAGTGGATAAAGTAATGGGAAAATTGTTTTAACAATCAGTCGATCGATAGTTCAGATGTGGTAGAAACGAATTAAACATGTTTATGATCTAAACGATAACAAGTGCCAAATTACAATCAATGCTACTTTTTGGCTAGGAGCAAAGTGTAGTATCTGTTCAGATAATATACTTCAAATTTTCTGCTTTCCGTAAGTGAAGGAGAAACTCTAGACAGACATTGAAATACATGCGAAACAGAAATGAAAATATCAGTACTCCAGGACAACGTTAGAAGAAAAGTGTAGTATCTGTTCTGATACAATACTTCAACTTTTCTGTTCTCGGCACGTCAGGGTGACATCCTTCGGCAAACTTTAAAATACATGCGAAACAAAAAATGAAAGTATAAAGACCGGGCAATGCCAGGTCGGGACAGCGAGTTTAGTATAAAATATACATACATTTTTTAAAATAAAATTTACTTTCAAGTAAAAAAGAATCTAGTTTTCAACATTTTCTTCCTTGTTAATTACTGATTTCTTATTTCTTCTCCTTTAACTGCATAGCATTAAATTACGCAGACATACGAAAAGGCTAAGAAAAAGTGCAGTATCTGTTTTGATACGACACTGTAACTTCTCTATTCTCGGTCAGTGAAGAGAAATCATTCTAGACTGGGGAAATTTAAATTGTCTTCCAATCCAGTGCCCCTTTTTCGGAGCTGGATTTTTCCCACAGTTAAAACCGACCTTATATCTTACTCTGTCTTCGTGGGAAGGCAAGTAAACAGACACCAATAATAGGCATTTACAAAAGATGCCAGAATGTAATGCCTGGTGCCTATGTTAACTAAGTTGTAACGAAAGGACATCAAGGGCCAAATGATCTCTTCTCTGGCCTACAACCCTTTTTCAACAGAAAAAATGTTGCTAGTCTCCCTCGACTCTATCGCTATTTCAATCTCTGGTTCCTTTTTGTAAGACATTCACCGCAAGAACTCGTCTACTTAGCATAACGTAAAGTATGTTCCTTTCGTCCTCCGTGTGCATAGCTTCAGACGGAATTTCTATGGAGGAATCTTCTTTGCAGAGTATTCCTGTTCATGGAAAACATTACTACTGGACTGTTTCCAAACAGATTAAAAAACGTTGTTTTCTAAATCGAATGGCAACAAACACCACCCCATAATTAATGAAACTTAGTTCATTCAATTGATCAGATTTAGTATTTCCATAGTGTTCCTCATCTTTCGGATGACAATCATTCCCATTAAACCTTATCCTCGAGTTACTTTTGACCATGATAGGTGTTGGCCCATTAGTAAAAACAATGCATGTAGATATCTGATTGGATCGTTTAATCATGTGGCATTAAAGGGATTTAAAGTAAGAGATCCGTCGCAGCTTAGACGTTAATGAGGAACGCATTAAAAGTCCGATAATTTTATTTATGTGTTTGCTTGTTTGCAGATTGAATGTTTTAATTAGTTGGAGAAACGCAAAGTAATGAGAATAAGGGAATAGAAATAAGAGTCAGTTCACGTTTTATTTCTGTTTACTTTCGGCAACGTTTGTAGTTTAGTTATTAAAATATATTTGTTAAAATAAAAAGACAAAAACAAATTCTATGTGTTTGAATATAACTAATAAACATCGGCTCTAATGTAATGTTTGAAAGAAATAAAATCGTAAAATTGATCGATTTTTTCCTGTGTTATTTTCAGGTGCCAGATTCATTGTTATATATTTAAAATTGAAAAAAAAGTGTTTTTGATTGTCTGGGAATAGTGCTTTCGATCATTTAATATGAACTGCCCCATCGACTGGCGAAGAGAAACAAACACTATAAAAAACACTAGTTGTTGTGAATTAATAACAAAATAACTACAGGATTTAATATTTGAAAAATATGTACTTGGAATTAAATAGATTATTATGAAATGATTTATGGCGTTATTTTTCTATTTCATTTTAAAAGAAAAGTTATTCGAAAAATAAGTGTTAAATAATAAAAAATAAATGACAAATAAAGAATAAAATAAAAATGTCAAATAACAGGATAGTTTTTAACTTATAGTTAAAAACTATCCTGTTATTTGACATTTGAAAATATTTTAAATAACAAACTTTTTTCAATTCTTATTCTAGAAAAACAGTGTATGTGTTTATTTTGCTGTTTTTATCTGGGTTGTTCTCTACTGTATGTGTTTCTAGTTGAAAATGAATTGGAGAAATGAAAAACAATTCTTAAAATAATTATTTTTTGTGAAGTCATCACGTGATATAATATGGCGGATCTTAAATGGTGTCTCTATTCTTCTTAATCATTCTATATCTTTTATTTATTTAATAAAAATAGAAGAAAAACACCGAGATATGTGTTTTTAGTTTTATTGAATTAAGAACCAGCACTGAGAAGAATTTGATTACTTTAAAAATAAGCTGCATGTTAATAACATTGAGTAACCGCTTCTCGTGTTTTTGTGTTTTTCTCACCTCTACGTGACTTACAAATAGCTATTCTTATTTAATATTAATTGATTATTTATTGAAATAAAAATGATATAGCGTAAATTAAAACGAAATTTTGAAATTCTGTAACATTGATACATTGAATTCTCATTCGTATCTTGTTTATTGTTAAACAAATATTTATTAAAATAAAAAATCAATGACGTAAAATATATCAATATTTTTAAATCCTATTAAATAAAATGATTTAATTAGGAAATTAAATCAACCACAGTATAGTCTCTTCATAAACAAGTCATCCATTTCATTTTCTTAATAGTTGAAAAAAAAAATGAAAGGAATTTGGAAGCGTTTAAACTATCGAATCAAAAGTCATTTTTGGCTTTAAAATCCTTAGCAAATTCTCATATATTAAAAACATGACCGTTTTCAATGCTCTTTATCTGCACTAATTTTATTAAGAGATTAAAGTAAGTTTTATTTTGTTTCAATTAATAATCAAACGATAAAGTAATTAAACTCAATAAAAACTCAATAAAAATACATTTTATGAAAAAAATCGGAATAAAAACGAAAGTAAAACGACTCCCGGGCAGCGTCTAAGAGGTAAATGTAATAAAATGTATACTTTTATGTAAAATGTTGAAAATGTATAATTCGCTGATTAGTTTCCAAACAAGTGTTTTCCAAGTAAGAACCCCCTATATCAAACATGCGCCTATCATAGATAGGTGAGAGGATGAGCCATTAAATTCTGTACTGATTAATCAAATAAAAAGAACATCACGGCTTATTAACACTTTAATGTATGGAACATTCCATCCAATATCATCTAGCCCTGACACAACCTCCATCAAAATAATTTTTTTCATGGACCACTTTTAAAAATCGGCTCAAAAGAAAGATGAACATGCAATTTTAACTAGATTAAAATAGGAGAAACACATTTTTCAGACAGAAAACATCATTATGTTAACTGTAATTCCATAAAGAGATGTTGTTTTTTAATTCATAGAAGTTTCATCTTATGTTATTCAAAATATTACAAAGATATTTCTTATAAAGTATCACAGTAATCAATGTTTAACCTCTTGATTGTGGCCTTACGGTCTTTTGAAAAGTGCCGCGGCGACACACATATGGGGTGTTTTACTTTACCTTACATCATGTTTAGATTCCTTGTCCTCGGAAAATTACCTGGGTAAATTTAAAGTCTATATGGGCAGTTTTTAGCTTACAAAATCAAGATTTCTTAAAACGGCTGGGATCCAAAGAGGGCCTCACGGCGCCTACATTTCTTATTTTTGAACTAATTTCGTCTCTCGGAAAATTTGGGCTCTCTTATTCTAATCTTGCAAAAATTGGAGATTTATCTTACTTTTGGGTCAACTTTTATGGGGTGTCTATGAGCACAAATTTTAGGGGTTGGTGTCAGGGCTGGATGATATTGGATGGAAACACTATCAATTTCAAAACAATGCAATGTATAGGATTATGTGAACACAAGTTGCTATTTTACTGGATGATATACGTTCTTTTCACAATAGTACAAGAGTGGATGCAAACATAGGGATGTTGTTCAGTGGAGAGACCGCACAGAACCTATCCCAGGAAACTAGCAGAGGAATCACAATGTACCTATTATGACCTACTAAGTATGGTGGAGGATAGAGCGAGATTGTGTTAGAGTATCAGGACTTTAGTAACACATTTTTTTGTCAGTTTTCATTTAATATCTGGAGTTAGAACGAGTCCGAGGAGTTTATCAAAGCAAGGTGAAAGCCAACCATTTAAACTGAGTCGAAACGAGTGATTAAAGAATAGAAGCTTCGTTACAGAAGTGTTAAAACTAACAAGACACTTTTCCCCATTGGACCAAATTCTAATAATGTTAGCATTTCGTAATGAAGTTGTAACTCCAGAAAATAAAAACATTCTAAGCGCATAATAGCGGTCGTCTAACGCCTTCTTACACAATGTTCACCATAGTATTATGTCTATGCTTTCTACGTGGTGCTTATAATGTTCTGTTGTCCATATGTTTAAAAAAAAACTTTCATTGCTGTATGTTAAAGGGTTTAAAGTGATATAATATTGGAACAACATCCAATTTGGAAATTCACCTTTTTTCAGATTTGCATTAAATTTTATCCATAATCACTAGATACATATTAAGACAGATTCCCTGAATTTCAATTTCTTTTTAAAGACCTCTTAAGTTTAAGCCTTACATTTAAGTAATTTTCTAGAATCAAAATCATGTAATGGATTTTGATCAAATTTGGAATACGGATTCTAGACATCAGATTTATTATCATTATATATCGATGTCTTCGTAAGGGGACATAAAAGAAGTGCAAACCTGTTCTGTTACGGGAATGAATTTTACACGTCGTGATGATGAAGACGGATGATCCGGAGCACTAACATAGACATTTGAGGAGACGAAACAATTGAAATTATAACCGAGATGAGGAAGAACTAGAAGGATAAAACATGAAGACAGAAACGAATGAACCGGGAAGGCATCGCTACGAGAAAAAGGGAGTGCCTTAATGTGTATGCATGTAGTTGATATGAATAAGTAACTGGGTCTCAACGGATACACACCTTGCCTCCTACACTATTTCAATCCCCCCTTTTCCTCCACAAAAACAAAACGATTTGCAAGAATGTAAATTTTCTCTATTCATCTGAGTACAGTTTAAAAAATAGGCCGATGAAGCTGGATTTCAAATAAAATCGTAGCTGAAAAATGTATACACATATGTTGCCAACAATGTTTGTATAGACCATATAATTGTATACTATATATATATATATATATATATATATATATATATATATATATATATATATATATATAGTCGTGCTTTACTAGGGGTTACATCTATTTTACTATGTTTCATTAAATCGTTTTTTTTTAATTCTAAAATCATCCCCCCTCGAACAAAACGAATTTATATGGTGCGACACTAACATAAATCTTCATATATTTACGGGGTTGGTATGCCACACGTTCTTTATCTTTTAATGATTTTAATCATGCTTTACTAGGTGTTACATCTATTTTACTATGTTTCATTAAATTGTATTTTCTATTTTAAATTCTAAAATCATTCCCCCCTCGAACAAAACGAATTTATATGGTGCGGCACCAACATAACTCTTCATATATATATATATATATATATATATATATATATATATATATATATATATATATATATATATATATATATATATATATATATATAAGTGCAGATTAGTAGTCCGAGGCTGTAGCAATGCGATGTAGTTGCCGGAGATGGAAAAAGTGAACAGAAATAAACGATGAGAGAAACTGAAACTCAAAACGATTTATTAATAATTTCACGAAAAACTGATTAAATACCAGAATAGTAAATACTGTCTGCTAAAGAAAAAGTTCGGCAAAAGGTAATCTTAAATTTTCGAAAGAAAAACTTTGATTTTCAAAAGACAACAATAGAAGACCGAGAGGGTCGAAAAAAACGGGAAAAACCGGTGTCAAACCATTGAAATACCGCAGCAGACAATTGGAAGTAGGAACGCAGTAAATGTCAAAAATTAATTAAATAATTAGTCAACTAAAGTTAAAATATTATAAACATTTGTTTATTTATATACTAATTATTATAATTTTATTATATTTTATTTTATATGATTTATTAATTGTTTCTCTTTTTTCTTTATTCAATTCTAAATTTAAATTTACGTGTGGGCCGTTATTATTATAATATGTGCCATCAAAGGGGGATAACTTAGAAAATAATATGTTTAGAAATGAGATTTGAAATTTGAAAAGGAATTTAAATTGTAGAATGGATAAATGCCAAGGAGGTAGGAAGGAACCGTTTGAACGGCAGAAGGGGGGGATAAGAAGAAACGTTGGGGAAAGAGGGGGGGGGAATAGGGATAAAAAATACATACACACATATACATATATAGAGTGTAAATATCTAAATACATATTTATTTTTCTTGTTAATTTAAGAGTATTCTAAGGGTATAATACTCCTAGACTTAAATTTATATAAATGTATTCTATTTATTGATTTATAGATTTTTTCTTTAATTTTCTTTTGTTATTATTATATATTCATATATTTAATTTATTCTTTTATTATTATAATTTCTTTTTTTTATTTATTTTATTTATTAAAAATTTTTTTTATTATTATTTTATTTTATTGAATTTCAAACTTTAGTTAAGGGATTACAAATGTATCAGCATACACATACACACACATGAGAATACACCCATATTCACATACATGTATATATGCATACAGATACAGAAGGCCTAAATATATGTGAATAAAGTGCATATCATTCCGTTCCATAATTATTATATGTAACATGTAAAAATGTGGGGTGGGTGGCGCTGGAAAATACAGAGGAGACAAAGGCAAGTAAAAATGTGGGGTGGGTGGCGCTAGCAAATAAAGAGGAGACAAAGGCAAGTAAGTTGGGTGTGGGAGTGTGAGGATGTAAGAATCAGAGGATGAAAGGGGAAGACAACTCAAATCTGTTATTCAGGGTTGGACGAAATTTAGAGATTAGAATAGCTTCCGAAATTCGAAGCTGACCTATATTGCGGACGGAGTTGAGGATGCGGACACTATAGAGCGATGTGTGTTGCCACATGATATTAAGTGTTTGTGGAAGGAAGAAATGTGGGTGTTTAGATGCTCTTTAATGCGTTGGTGTAGAAGCCTAACGGTACTACCGATATAGAACTTTTGACACTTAGCGCATTGTAGGTTGTATACTGTATATGTGCGGAGGCAGAGGCCAGAGTTGGGGATGGGGCAACTAGCTAGAGAGCAGGGGTCTGGGGTGTAGTAGCTTTTTTGGATAAATGTTGTCGGAGAGAAGTGCCTGTGTGAGAAAGTTGTATGTTAAGGTTCTCACTACGTATGGCATTGCGGATAGCGGAAGTGATACGGTCGCTAAAGAAGGGGAGTTTAAGAGAACAAATTTTGGTGAGAGTGTGGTTTCTACGTCTTCTGGTGTTGTTAAGGCTGGATATGGTAGTTAGTGGGAAACCGTTGGTTAATAGGGTTTGGTGGAAGGCTTCGGTGTGTGTTGTTTTATCGGAAGTAGAAGAGCATTTGTTCTGTATGCGGGTGATTTCGGTTTGTGCGTAACTAATTTTGGATTTGAGGGTAGTGCGGATTTGAAGTGGATGAAGAGGTTCCTGCAGGCGTTTTTTCTATAGAAAGTGGTGTGGAGAGATCCGTCGTCTTTAATGCTGAGTTTAAAGTAAATTTAAATTTAGCATTGAATAAAAAAAAAAGAGAAAAAATTAATAAATCATATAAAATAAAATATAATAAAATTATAATAATCAGTATATAAATAAACAAATGTTTATAATATTTTAACTTTAGTTTAATAATTATTTAATTAAATGTTGACATTTTCTGCGTTCCTACTTCCAATTGTCTGCTGCGGTATTTCAATGGTTTGACACCGATTTTTCCCGTTTTTTCGACCCTCTCGGTCTTCTATTGTTGTCTTTTGAAAATGAAAGTTTTTATTTCGAAAATTTAAGATTACCTTTTGCCGAACATTTTATTTAGCAGACAGTATTTACTATTCTGGTATTTAATCAGTTTTCGTGAAATTATTAATAAATCGTTTTGAGGTTCACTTTCTCTCATCGTGTATTTCTTTTAACTTTGTTCATCTTCCGGCAACTACATCGCATTGCTACAACCTCGAACTACTAATCTGCACTTATATTTACCAGCAATGCTTCAAGCAAACTACAATCTATTTATATATATATATATATATATATATATATATATATATATATATATATATATACATAAATATATATGTAATTGTTTTTTTTTTGTGATTACAACGCTCGTTGTTTTTTTCTTACTACTATTTGGATTCTTTCATTTCCTAAGTGGTTAAGATCAGAAAATTGCATTATTAGTCGCCTTTAACTTTATAAGACGTATTGTTCATTAATATATATATATATATATATATATATATATATATATATATATATATATATATATATATATATATATATTTATTAATTTTATACGTACATATAAGTAATCCATGGAACGTGTTTCTGGCTCACAGTCGTCATCAGCATGGCTAACTTAGACAAGGATCAAACCTTCGATATCGATGTCTGTAGTCCAGCGGCTCACCATGAAATATGTACGATTTTTATCACAATATATATATATTGTATTACAGAAGTTTAGAACAAAATGGTACTGTCGTGATCAACAAATGTTCAACACATGATCGCCTCTCGTTTACATTTGTCAGCCATTGTTGTTAGTTCTCGTTAGAAAATTGGAAGTCACGCGTAGCGACATCTCGTCCGACGTTTTATGTATTTATTAGCAGGAACTTTCTAATCAAAAGTTTAATTTTATACATTGTACATAATGTTGCGGAAGCCATGTTTAAAAAAACAGTGTTCTCTATTCAAGAGAAAAACAGCGTTGAGATTACGTAACCGACAAAATACATCGGCGACAAAAATAACAACAACAACAACAAAACACAAAAAAGTCACCACGTCAGCACTAGCGATTATAACGATATTGACGGTACGATTTAAAGGCAATATAATAGTAATAAACTACTTTTATATCTAATAATGAAAATTAATAATAATAAATTAAGCTTACGATTAATGTTGATGAATGTACCCTACATTACAATTGTGTATATATTATTCTAGACGGGTTTGTTCTAAAACGCCTGCGGTCAAAAAATGATAATGGATACTGTTCATTTAAACTTTACGTGTGAATTAATGATGAAGCGTAGATTATAATAATAGTAATAAGTGTGACTAAATGAATATTTATATAATTTCAAGTTAAGCTGTTTTATAAACGATTTAAATGCTGGCTAAAACCAAATGATATATATATATATATATATATATATATATATATATATATATATATATATATAGTAAGCTATGAAAATATATTCATGGCAATTAAGCTACACAGAGGTTTCCGCGTTTCATCTCCGGGGGCAATCTTCAGGCTAAAATGCGGATGAAACGCGGGAGCCTCTATGTAGCTTAATTGCCATAAATATATGTTCATAGCTTACTACCTAGCTTTACTTACGTATCGAGCACTGTTGAAGTAAATACTGAAAATTGATACATAAATAATATCTCCTTATAAAATTTTATGTGGATACATGAAATAGTAATATATATATATATATATATATATATATATATATATATATATATATATATATATATATATATATATATATGGATTAATAAATAGATCGTATATTTAGCCAAACTTATGGTAATATATCTATCTATCTATCTATCTCCCCCTCTCTCTCTCTTTCTCTCTCTCTCTCTCTCTCTCTCTCTCTCTCTCTCTATATATATATATATATATATATATATATATATATATATTAAGATAGGTTTGGCTAAATATTGGATTTATTTTATTAATCCAAACAATAGAATATGTCGAATGAAATCATTGATAAGAACAACCCAAGCTAATAAATAAATAAAATCTCAGGCGAGATGACTCCCTATTTCCCAACCAGAACTCACAACAATGGCTGATGAGTGTCAACGAGACGCGATAACTTGTTGATCATTCTTTTATTCGAAACTGACGGTACCATAGTGTTCAGAGGTTCTGTAATAAAATACAAAAATAGATATTACGCTCTTATTTTGAATTTCTTTTTTGATAATCTAGCACTGTGCTGGGTTTCTTCCCACATACCTTACCCAGAAATATCGCCTCTACCGGGAGTGACAGTGGAACACTAACAGCCCGACAGTCGAACACTCGCAGGAAGGATACACACGACACAGATGGAAGATAACAGGGAAGTGTTGTTCTACTTAGAAGACGCTTGAAAGATGGGATACTAGGATACTCAACCAAAAATATCCCAACTTCCAACAACCAGCTGTAGACAAATATCCTGCTAATTGAAATGGAAGAAATGGTAAAGAAGAGGAGATTGAAAGTCTGGAACTAGACCAACAACCAGAGACAGGCGATAACAAATTATTTCGGCATCGATTATAGCAAGTACCCAGAACAAGTACAAGACTTTAATTTTTGTTAGAAAGACATACTCAATGTAAACACACCCTAATTTGGAGTTCATAAACAGACTTAAACACATCCAGAAGACGTTATCCACTTACATTAAAAAGTTAAAACCAAATAATGAAGCACTAGTATCATCTGGAAAAACGAAAAATATATACAAAATGACAGAAGAGCAAAAAACACTTTTAACCAAAACCACCAATTAGCAAAGAGAGACACTTACAAAAATATCAATAGAGAAGTCAATGAAATAGCCACAACATTACGTAGCTAACTATCTAGCTAATCAATAGCCACATCATTACGTATTGAATACAGAGCTAACCATCTAGCTAATAAATAGCCACAATATTACGTATTGAATACAGAGCTAACCATCTAGCTAATAAATAGCCACAACATTACGTATTGAATACAGAGCTAACCATCTAGCTAATAAATAGCCACAACATTACGTATTGAATACAGAGCTAACCATCTAGCTAATAAATAGCCACAACATTACGTATTTATACAGAGCTAACCATCTAGCTAATAAATGGTCTTTGCCACCTTTAAAGACAACGAATAGAATCTTTGAAACAAATCCACTTGCAGCAAAAAATAAGAGAGAAGCATTTCCAGCAAGATAATAATTCAGAATACAGTCATAATAATTTTTTTAAAAAGTACAAGCTGCGCGTGCGGGGTCCTCCTCTGTATGTGACTCGATGTGGCGAGTGTAAAATGCAATAAGTTTGGGCAATTTAGGGCTTTTTTGACGCCCCTTTGACCCCCTGAGGAAGCGAACCAGAATCTTTCTGAGGTCAAGGATGCTCATTTTATATCCAGAAAAATTGCCTCTACATTTTGGCCAAGTTTCAGAAAAATTGAATGGATGGATCAAACGTTATGGGTGAAAAAGGGTCAGTTTTTGCTATTTTGGAGGCTTTTGACCCCCTGGGGGCGCGAACCAGATTTTTTCCAAGGTCAGCGATACTTATTTTCTATTAGGAACGATTGCCATCACATTTTGGCTAAGTTTCAGAGAAATTGAATGGATGGATGAAAAGTTATGGGGCAAAAAAATTGTCATTTTTTTGCAATTTCGGGGCCTTTTGACACCCTGGGGGGGGGGGCTAACCAGATTTTTTTTTCAAAAATTGGAGAATGTCACTTTCTAACCTGACCAAAGTTACAACTTCATGCAAAATTTCAGAGAAATTCAATGGATGGTTGCTGAGAAAAATCCGGACGGACGGACATGCCTCAAAACATAAGTCCCCCGATTTTATAAATCGGGGGACCAATAACCAACCTTAATCTTTTAGGAAAGACAAAATTATTACTGGACTGACTCTCAAAAATGCCATAATCACATGGATGCATATTCACACTAGATATAGTAGTCTACTCTTCAATTACTAAAGAAACACTAGACAAGACATACCATTTTGCATTAACATACACGGACATTAGTGAATTAGATAGAGAGCCTATCATGCTACTGCTGTTTTCACCCTTGCACCTTGGCCTGAAGAAACGTAGCCTAAACAAGGCTGTAGCCGAAACATGTATGCACATATGCATCCACTAATGTTTATATTAATAAAAATTATATATATATATATATATATATATATATAAAGTAAATGAAGTGAAAGAGTAACAGGTGTGGGGCAGATAGAAGGAGGAACAGGTAATTGTTTTCTCTCTGTTAGCACACTCGACGAGTCGAACGATGGAATTAATCATTATCATTGTAGTGGTACCCTCCCAACCCTTTTCTCTCCTCTCATTTCACCCCACCTCCATCCCCGACAACTCACCCTTGCGTCACCACCTCTCCTCTAATAACCGTCTCCTCCCCACTTCTCCTACGTACCTACTGCACCATCAACAACTAAAACTAAAAACCGTCGGTGATCTCATGACATCAGTACTCCCTCGCCATCCCCTTCTTAACAAAACCCACCGCTATCTCTTTTATTCTACCCATGACGCACCTCCCCTCCAAATCCTAACTAACACTTAAACACTTGTTTGTTTTGTTGTTGAGTTTATTAACAGTTGTTGTATGTTGTTGTCATGTCAGTAGGGACAGCGGTAGAAGTCTTCTTTTTTTTTGTTTCCGACTCGGAAAGTAATAATATGGGGTAGTTGGTGGGGATGTCAATGTATGGGTGCTGGTGTGGGGAGGGTTACTGGCCTTATAGCTCCAATGACCAAAGTAGACCCACCCACCATTCTTATCTCGTCTTTCGTCCCCTTTTGCCACCACTTTCTACACCATCACCCTCAACATGTCCCATAACGACACCTACCTAGTGTGTGTGACTAATCTATTCATGACCGTCCAGCCTACTCACGAGCAACGAGCGCTTAATTCTGGGCATTCTTTCTGCTTATGTATTCCAACCATAACTGACCACGACTAGACCCTTTAATAAACTTGAACTGACCACCCGTTTCCTTTACTGTTTCTTCCCTTTTTAGCTCTAAACGTATGCGATTTTTCTTTTAACAGCAGACACTTCCAATTGACCAATCAGAAGGCACCACTTCGATTTAAAAGAAATAATTATAACATTCTCTTGTGTTGCATACATTAAGATGGCAGTAAAGTTAAAATAGGATGGTGGAGTACAAGATGTCATAAAACAAGATGGCACAATAAAAATTATACAATAATGCAGTAAAATAGTTTGTTAATTTCTTATTTCGTATATAAGTTTTATTATTAACAGAAATACAGTTTTGGTGATAATACAATTTTAAACAAATGATGACTTTTGTTAAAACGTTGTATATTAAAAAATATACAACGTTTTCACAAAAGTCATCATCTATTATTGTCTCAATTATCCTATGCAAAACACAAATGAGATTATTCAACAAAACGCGGCGACAACTGCATTACTGAAACCAATGAGGTTATCTCCCTTAAAACTTAACAATATTGCATTTAAAATACCTACAAATTGAGTTATAATAAAACCAGAATAATTTACAATTATTTCTAAAAAATACATGCATATATATATATATATATATATATATATATATATATATATATATATATATATGGGAAATAAAAAAGGAAAAAAGACAAGAGATATTTTGTTTATATATTCATTAACGTTTCGTCTTTATTGTAAGACTTCCTCAGGATAATAATTTGAAAAAAATGTCATGCAAGTACATCAATGCAAGTTGACAAGGTAGAGAGATAAAAGAAAGTAGTAGCCATGGCTACTGTGAGCGCTGAAGGAGAGCCCAGGCTGTGAGAAGTCTGTGGTGGCGAAGAGTGAAATGAATATGAGTGGGTACCATTATATATATATATATATATATATATATATATATATATATATATATATGTGTGTGTGTGTGTGTGTGTGTGTGTGTGTGTATAGCAGCGATAATCTCAGACGTTGTATCTTAGAGAAACTGCTACGATCCACGCTTACATTTAAATTGTTGCAAGAAATGTTTAAAACAGAAAAAACAGATAAAAACATGCATGAATAAAAGATGAATGGGAGAATGAAAAAAAAGAAATATTTATATATATTCAAAATACAAGACACTAATTGTGCATTTCAGACGTTCAGTTAAAGAAGTATTAAAATGTTTATGCCTGTAATTTATGAGTGCGTGGTTATACTCGTGACGGTGTGTGTGTTTTTTTTTTGTAAAAACTGATAAGTTGGTCCAGGAATCTGTTTTTTTGGAAACAAAATTCTGATTTTGTTTTAGCTAGAATTTGGGGGCGTGGCTTGTGTTTTCGCCCACGCCGTCGGTCAGTCAACTTTATGGGATTGAGATAAATCTCAATCATCTCTCTCTCTTTCTCTCTCTCTCTCTCTCTCTCTCTCTCTTTCTATCTATCTATCTATCTATATATATATATATATATATATATATATATATATATATATATATACACACGTTTTTTCGGGCTGTTTTTCTCATCTAGATTGTGATATTCTCTCACTGGGCACTCTCAGACTTTTATCGCGTGCCATTTATCGGAATATGATTTTTCAACAATCCATTATTCATTCCACGATAGTAGAATATTTTTATGTCGCTTCCCATGCTTTGGTATGTGTCGGATAAGTTAAATGTCGTTGAATTGAACCCAGGACCTTTATGTACACAAAGAATTCCTTTTAAACCAAGCGCGCTAAGCCGCTGAGAGAAATAACCTATTTATTTTCGTTTTCACTTTTTAAAACTTGTTTATGTGTCTTACTGTGCATTTTCCTACCCTTTTTTATCTATAAGAAAGACACGCCATTTTCTAACTGACGTATACTCGATTTCTGTGACGTTGGGGTGGGACGCGTCAGACAAATGGCACCAGAAAACCTCCTTAGTAATAATTTCTTTTTTCATTACTTAAAATGGTGTCGTAAAATTATATGGAGTCGATTTTAACAGTAACACAATATTACAAAATAAATATTCCTGCGCCTGTGCCTTAATCTGAAAGAACAAAAACTTAAATCGCATGGAACTGATTTTCTTTTGGAAACTATTATAATGTTAAAATTGAAAATTTTTATTCCTTACTAAAATATATAATTTATTCAATAATTACTAAAAAACATCATTAAAATGAAAATTGCTCTGATATTTTTGGTGATTAAAAACTCATTTTTTTTTTTTGCAAATAGTAGAGTTTTTTTTTTAGTGAGGGAGCGTATCAAAGATTTGATGGTGAGAATAAGTTCCGAGCGCCGGCAATAAAATGATAATTTTCTTTAAAAGTTATCTATCCGTAGTGTTCAGTTTTGGTTTTACAGCTTCGTTTAAGTATATTTAATGTCGGGGCACAATGCATTTTGAAAAAAAGGATTGTATCCGATGAGCTACACACAAGTTTATATGTTAGTCTTGTGTGCGATTGATGATTCATAACTTTGAAACAGCAATCGACTGGAATCTAGGGATTCTGTAGAGTAACGAGTGAAATAGAAGGAATACTCCGTCATGATATATATCATTTCAAACGTTCAGTTAAAGAAGAATTAAAATGTTTATGCATGTAATTAATGAGTGCGTAGTTCTCCTCAAGAGTGTGTGTGCGTGTGTGTGTGTGTGCGTGAGTTAAGATTTATTGGGATGCGTAAGTATACGACTGTGTGTGCGTGCGTGGGAAATCGTCAGGCTAAAATGCCTTTTGCATTTTAACCTGACGATTACCCACGGGGATGTAACCCGGAAGCTTCTGTGTAGCTTAATTGCCATAAATATATTTTTATAACTTACTAATATATATATATATATATATATATATATATATATATATATATATTGGATATGGCTAACCTTATTGGGTTGTGCTTTCTAGTAATTGCATATCGTTTAACTGCACTAGAGTATAACGCAATGCGCTTTGTGTAAACAAATGGAGCTTTTAATATTTGAAAATGTTCATCATTGTGATTTCGCTTACTCTCAACAACAGCCAGTATATAGCCTAGACAGGTAAAGTTTCGATCCTGACCTGGGGCAGATGCTTGTCTAACTGCACTGAAAAGCTGTGATACAACGAAACAGTCTGTATGTGGATATATATATATATATATATAATTATATATATATATATATATATATATATATATATATATATATATATATATATAGTGAATTTCATGTATGTTCGATTGTTTATGCAAGAGCGGAAATATATTATATTAAATAAAATAATACAGTTAATCCTCATCATGGGTAACCTGAGTTTCGTGAACAATTTCTGTATCTAGTCTGCTTGTCTTTCTCGGCAACCCGTAAAGCAGGAAGAAAATGACGGAATAAAACCACAAAGCGTTCTCTGAAAAAAGGGTTAAAATATCATGACCGGTGACAATCCAGCTTCTAATGCGGCGAAAATGATGTGATTATGACTAGATAAGAAACAACAAAACAGAAAAAGCGTTGTCTGCAGAGTCATTATTCACGGTTCTGAAAAAGAGAAGAGTTCCCGAAATATTATATCAAACGGAGTTTCCACCAGACCATCTTGATACATTGTATTAAGGGTGAGACTATTTAACTTGTTCCACCATTATATGTCTTATTTGCTCCAACTTGTGTCTATCCGTCACATCTCTGCATTGTATTGCCTTCTAAGTATCATATATATATATATATATATATATATATATATATATATATATATATGGGAAATGAAAAAGGAAAAACCAAAAAAGGTTTTTTTTTCATGTATTCATCGACGTTTCGTCTTTATTTGTAAGACATCCTCAGGATGATAATTTTAAGAATAATGTCATGCAAGTACATAGAAATATTGGGTTGACATGATGGGTTGATGAGAAGAAGTAGTAGCCACTACTGGGAGCGCAGGACCAAGGTCTGGGCTGAGAGAAATCGGTGGCAGAGAGTGAAATGAATGTGGATAGCTGTGAGTGAAAAAGGGAGGCGTGGGAGTGTTAGTGAATTTGTCTTTGGGTAGGAGAGAGGGGAGGGGGTGCTGAGGTTTTTGTCGTAGTGAGGTGTATCATGGATTTTTAGGGGCTGGGGAAAGAGGAGGGAAGGGGGAAGCCCTGTGGCTTTGGTGTGTAGGTAGTATCATAGTTTTAGAAAATATTTTAAGACATGAAGATGATTTGAAAGTAGGCGGGGTGGGTGGGTAAGAGTGTGAAAGAAGTAGTCGAAAGGGTGAGATGGCTGAGGGGGAGAGGGGAAATTTTGTTGTGGTTAGGTGTGAAATTTTTGGAGGGTAGGAGTATGATCAGGTGGCTATGTCAGGAATGTGTGAATACAAGTAAGTTAGAAAAAAAGTGTCGAAATGTGCTGTGAATATGACAATGAGGGGAAGTAAAAAGAAAAATAAATAGAAGGAGAAAAGTGATATTAATTTTGGGCGAGAAATAAGTGAAATGTAGTTTTGTGCAGGCAGTGTTGATGGTTTGAAATTAAATTGAGGGCAAAAGGGGGTTAAATATCTAAATATTTGTGAGGATGTTTAGATTGTTTTCAATGGTAAGGGTGTTATTTGTGGCTAAGTGGTTTAGATTCGTGATTAATGAAAATGTATGTGGGACGGGTTTGTGCGTGAGTGTGTATGCGGGGTACACTTAAGTACAATTGAGAGCGAAGAGAAGAAAGGTTAGCCATGATCTAGGTTTAGTTTTTGTTCGGTCAGGGTAATTTTGCTTATTAAGGGGGATAGATTGTAGAAGCCATTTCGTTGTCTGATGGTGTTATAGGCTGTGATTAATGCAGTTTCCAATAGTCTTCGCCGAGCTTTGTTATGAATGTATTTGGTGATGTTGGCCTGTTCAAATTTGAAAGCATGATCGTGCTCTAATACATGGGAGAAAATTGCACTGAGAGAGTTCTTGTTTTTATGTCCCTTTTGTGTTCGCTCAATCTTTTTTTTAATTCACTGGCTACTACTTCTTCTCATCAACCCATCATGTCAATCAATATTTCTATGTACTTGCATGACATTTTTCTTAAAATTATCATCCTGAGGAAGTCTTACAAATAAAGACAAATAAAGACGAAACGTTGATGAGAAAGGAAACACCAAAATATTTTTTTTATGTATTCATTTCCCATTACGTCGGATTACTCTCATTCTTCCTTTCTGAAACGCCTCAAAATTCCGCGAATAACGTACACCTAAGGACGTAAAACAGAAATGTTTGGGGTTAGTAGACAAGGAGATGTAACTTAGAAATGGCTCAAGTTAAGTCTTTTCGAACAGTGAAGAGACGACTAAAAATTAAAGACTATAAATATATAAATTAGGAGACAGGCTGTCGTATGGGAACATACAATAAACATTATATAACTACACCGATATATAAAAAGCAAAGTCGTCTGTATATATGTATGAGTGTATGTTATTGAATCATATTAAAAACTCGTTATTCAAAATAAAAAAGTACGCAAAAATAACAGTAGAAATAAATGTAATATCTTCTATTATGAACGGACCGAATAACACACTTATCGTAATCAGAATCTTTTCACAACTAGTAAGAGAAATGATTAAGTCTAGGTAAAGCATACTATAAGTAAAACACCTTTTTATTAGTTTTTAAACTTCTTACGTACGAATTGTTTAATGTTTGGGATTAAAATCATCGTACGTATATTTGACGTACCGTTTACTTTGAAGAGAAAATATTTATTATTTTTTATTAAAAATCGTTACAAAAAATATTTGCTAAATGTGCACTAATGTTTTTTAAATAGGAATATATTTAATAATAAATTTAGCATTGGCACAGATATTTATGTTATTGCTTAATAACGTACGCCTAAAACTGTTAATTTAACATCAGGTAGAACCGTAGTTATTCAGGGAACAACATTCAATATATTCTTTATAAACACTGTTTCTGCCCATCTCAAGAACAAATATTTTCATGGTATACAAAATATCACCGACTTTCATGAGTAGGCTTTATCATCGCATAAAAAATCACTGGAGATGATATACATTAAAATCCACAAACCTATGTACATAGAAACAAAAATATATTCTGTTCATTAAATATATATATATATATATATATATATATATACATATACATATATATATATATATATATATATATATATATATATATATATATATATATATATATATATATATATATATATTGTCCAATGGAAAATATAATCCAAAAGTCTATATAAAGCTACCGAATCCGATTGCCTATATTGAGCACTACTTATATATATATATATATATATATATATATATATATATATATAGTAAACTATGAAAATATATTCATGGCACTTAAGCTACGCAGAGGCTCCCGCGTTTCATCCCCGGGGAAATCTTCAGGCTAAAATATTTATATATAAAACTCAATGTGTGTTTGTGTGTATGTGCCCTATAAAATGTTAAAGAATCTAGATAAAATCTAAAAGTGTATTCTTATGTAAAATTAACCGAGAAAGATAATGGTAGTCTTCTCGATTAAATAAATGCACACCTAAGGGGGCTATGAGGCAGATTTTTCGAGGAAGGAGGTCGATTATTTCAGCTATTTTCAGTTTAATTTATAAACAAAAACATGCAAATGATTCCCTAAAATTCAACCGGGAATGATATCAGAGGGTTGCTGCGTAAGGGTGGGGTATTAAAAGTTAATAGACGCTAATTCTGGAGAAATTTCGTTACCGACTTTGATTTTGTCGGTATGAGACGAGTTCTAGGAAGGAGTGGGCCCACTATCCCAGGCTGTAACTTGCTGCCCATGTCAGTCCAAAACCCTAATCCGGAAATGACGTCATAAAGAGAAGGGCGTCTCTAAACTTTTAGTTCTTTGGTACATCAGAGGCGCGTCTCTAAACTTTTAGCTCTTTGGTAAAACAGGGGCGCGTCTCTAGACTTTTAGTTATTTGGTATAACTGGGGAGCGTCTAAACTTTTAGTTATTTGGTATAATAGGGGTGCGTCCCTAAACGTTTAGTTCTTTGGTACACCAGAGGCGCGTCTCTAAACTTTTAGTTATTTGGTGTAATAGGGGTGCGTCCCTAAACGTTTAGTTCTTTGGTACACCAGAGGCGCGTCTCTAAACTTTTAGTTCTTTTAATACAACAGGGGCGCGTCTCTAAACTTTTAGTTCTGCACAACAGGTGCGCGTCTCTAAACTTTTAGTGTTTTGGTATAGCAGCGGCGCGCCTCTAAACTGTTAGTTCTTTGGTACGACAGGGGCGCGTCTCTAAACTTTTTGCTCTTTAGTACAATAGAGGCGCGGCTTCTAAACTTTTAGTATTTTGTTGATACGACACAGACGCGTCTCTTAACTTTTTTCTTTGGTTCACATGAAGCGCGTCTCTAAACATTTAGTTATTTGGTTAACTATCCCAGGCTGTAACTTGATACCGATGTCAGTCCTATACCCTAATCCGAAAATGACGCCATAAAGAGAGGAGCGTCTGTAAACTTTTTGTTCTTTGGTACAACAGGGGCGCGTCTCTAACATTTTAGTTCTTTGATACGACAGGAGCGCGTCTTTAAACTTTGTGTTCTTGGTACAACAGGGGCGAAGAGAAGAATCAGGGGAAAGAGAGGTTTGAGGGACGGAGGGAAATAATGAGGTGAGAGAAAGAGAGACGGCTAGAGAAAAGAAGAGAGATTGATTTGTTTATATATATAAAGATCCAACACACACTATTTAATTTCTACTGTTTTGTTTGTTTCGATGATCCTGCTAATATATATATATATATATATATATATATATATATATATATATATATATATATATATATATATATAAATCAAAGTCAAACCGATTTTAACTATAGAGAAGTGATCATAGACATTAGATTCGTTTAGCTATATAAATATATGTACACTTAAATATAGACATTGCTAATTAATTCAATTCGCGTTCTTACTTCTGTTCCAGAGTCATGTCAGTTGACGTAATTTAATACGAAAATCTTGTGCCTCATTTTATCAAGTTTTGTGCGCGTGATGGTATAAAAGGCGCCGACGAAGAGACTTTTGGTATCATCAACGTATAACAAAAATGAGCAAGAACATTTTTCCAGAAAGTCCTGGAAACGATCGTATGCCGATGCTTTTTGGTTTTGAATCATTAGAACAATGTCCAAATACTATTGATCTAAACTAACATTATATATATATATATATATATATATATATATATATATATAGTTATTCAAGTTCAAACATATATACATAATTAACATGAAACCAATTTTTTTTTCAAAAGTACCTACTACAACATACAGCTTTTATAAAATAAAATAAATATTGGTTGGTGACATACGACATTAATTACGTCGTGTTGGAATGTATCCGCGTCTTCTAAAGACTGTCTTGCGAAGTCTTCAGAGGACGCGGAGGCGTTGAAACACGAATTGATTTGTGCCGTCTGTCAGCAATGTTTATTTAAGTATATATATATATATATATATATATATATATATATATATATATATATATATATAAAGAGAGGGAGAGAGGGAGAAGCTAGTGGTAGCGGAATAGATTCTTTTAGTTGGTATGTGCCCCGTATAATGTATTACGGTTACTGTAGAAAATAGGTGAATGTACATATAGAAGTATCCGGGTTGGCCAATTTTAAGTATACATCGTATGTAAAAGGTTGAAAGTTAATAATTCTTGGGGTTTAAGTTGTATGCAACGTGCTCTTTTTAAAGCCTTTTTCTGCCCACTTAGTAAACAAATATTTTAACTAATGGGGAAATCCAGTTAATCCCCGGCTTTACCTTACAACAGGCATAACATAACCTGCCTCGGTTTAAATTTAGACTGTAAGACGATTGATGTTCCCATATCTTTTATTTGATGGTATACGAATTTACCTGTGTCTTTTAAACCCAAGGTTCACAGCAGAAAGGGCTGTTACATTCTTTTTGTCTGGATGTCTAAACAAAGTTCTATTGGTATCGCAATGCTCTTTGAAATTACCCTGCGTCATTCCGATGTGGATAATTTGAGCTTGATGCTATATTAACTTCATACACCACAGACTTTACGAGACAATGTTTATCAATGAACCGACAGAGATTGGTAACTTCATTCTTAGGTGTTATTAAGGACTTCATATTACGCAAGCGTAACTGATTTTGACCGCGTTTCTGTTGAAAGACTTTTGTAGCATACTGTATAGTAGAAATGCTTATCTTATAAATTAAGAGACCCAGGGGTTTTTACCCCGCCTAATAGACCGGTATCGTCCGGGCCTTTGGGTCTGGATTTACGCCGGTCTGTTGGGGGGTGTCGGTTCTGTGCAGTTCTAGGAGGCGCACCCTTCCAGGTTTTGCCTCCCCTCTTTGGGGAGGAGTAAGTTTATTGCTTACTGTCTTAGGCGCCCCTGCCGGGGAATGCCGACGGGGCTGCCCAGGCTATTTTTTAAAAGCCAGAATGCTCAAATTCTCGAGCGCTGGTTCTTTGCCACTTTCCCGACCTTGTGTCACATCTTACCTTGTGGGAGGAAGATAAATAGAATGAATTTAAAGTTGAGGGAAGGGTGGGGTAAACCAAATAATCTTTATTTTCATATTGGCCTTATTAGAACTTGGTGGCGTGTTGGAGCTGTATTAAATTTTATTCCTGAACGTGCTCTAAAACATGGCGTTATTATAAAAGGGCGGTAACTGATATTAGGAATGAGATTCTTAAACACAATAGGGGTGTCAAATTATAAATTAATCCACCCCACTTGTTTATTTGGTTTGTGTTAGGGCCTAAGACAATTATAAATTAAATCTAAGCATATGTGTCAAAAGTTAACATCGGAAAATGTAGTTTCAGTCATAATATTTAATCCCGGACGCTTAAGGTGAGACGCCAACTGTTTGTTCGTTACCGTCACAGTAAAGGTATTACAATCAAAGAATTAGCCGGTGAATTTGTCTTCCAGTGAGTCAAGAACACATGTCCCATATGTCAAGAATTAAAGGAGTACTCTGGGTTGAACTCAGATTTTATTATCGAAGACGAGAATTGTCCTTCTGAGGAGAAAATCCCTGTCGGTCACACGACTCGAACTCAAATACGAAAGACATATTTGACTCAGTAGTCGGAGCGTGTACCGATGTGACCACAACGCATTGCCATAGAAATAACAGAGTAAATTAACGTCTAAATGGCAAATTCAGCGGCCATATAAGCAAGCCGCCATAAGAACTCAATAGGCGGGGCCTAGAGTATTGTATTACACTATAAATAACGGTATGTTGTTAACTTACTTGTGGTAATGAAAATGTACTTATGGTAAGTAAGTCACAACGAGCACGTTCGTGTTTAATTCCCGGAGATTTTCAAATGTTTAATTTTTAAAGAGGATAATCAGGATGAATCCTACCGTTTTCCATCAGGAATAAAACACAAACATTTCTGTGTAGCTCACTTGCCATAAGTATATTTTATACTAATACTAATTTCTGTTCATGCACTAAGCACTGGTGAATGTTTGTTTATAAACTTAAATATTTATTTATAGATAAAATAATTATCCACGGACACGTGTTTCGTCGTTACTGCGGCTATATATATATATATATATATATATATATATATATATATATATATATATATATATGTGTGTGTTTGTGTGTGTGTGTGCGTGCACGCGTGCATGCAGGTGGTTTGGTGGGTGTGTATAGGCGTGTAAAAGACACAGGTCACCTGTACGTGTTTAAATTACTTATCCGTAATTTACTGGTAGGCACCTGATACTTACATAGTCGGTGTCTCGTTACACGCATCGTCGTCTACACAAAACCTAATGTTGACGTCATTAAAAGCATTGTCGCGACAGTTATGACGTCACGGCTTCAGTCATTCTTTTACAAACTTTGCATTTCTACTCGTATTTTGTAACATGGATGTTGAACAGGTGAGTAACTCCGGTTGTTTTACATTAAAGAAAAAGCGATGAAAAGGTGAGAAATGCGTAAGCGTTACTGTATACATGCATATGTGTATACATGGTTGTTTACGCGTTTGTGTAGATCTGTAGTAGCACGTATACACAAACGAATGCATATGTGTATGCGTGTGTTAATAATAAACCCACTCTAAAAATACAAATAAATGAAGACAGAAATAAATAGTTAAATAAAAATAAACATATAAAAGTCAATACATAAACCGAATAGCAAAATTAATATCATTGGATGAACCGATTACGTCTATAGTCGCGTTACCTGGTGTCCATATTTGGCAATAAGAAAAACAAATATTGTAACATGCAAATAGTACATTGGCATACTAATGACTCGTGTAATTCGAAAGCTTTGATAACAGTATGTGATCAATTTTGGAGGATTTCTTTACTCGATTTACAGAAAAACTATGATTACTCCATAGGTTGAGGGGGAGAAATATACAGGATGGAGGAACTATATATATATATATATATATATATATATATATATATATATATATATATGTGTGTGTGTGTGGTGTGTATATATATATATATTTATATATATATATATATAGAGTTATATACATATATATACACATGTAAATATGAGTTTATATATATATATATATATATAAACAGACACATATAAATGTATATATATATGTATATATATATATATATATATATATATATATATATATATATATATATATATATGTAAAATCCTATCAAAACACAGGCTGTAGACTAATATATCGTCTATTTTTAACGATTTAAGCTTTCTGAAATGTAATTTATTGTTTATCATATTTCTAATTTGTCTCTCCCCCCTTCTCTCTCTCTCTCTCTCTCTCTCTCTCTCTCTCTCTCTCTCTCTCTCTCTCTATATATATATATATATATATATATATATATTTAGGCAAACGTTATTGAATAGCACGGACTGTTTCTGCTTTGTGATCTTTTTAAAAAAAATTTCCATCTTCCGAATGGTCAACTTCGTACCTCGATCAAACTGGTATTATTTTTATTTTTTTTATTTCATTTTTATTTTTTAATTCATACAACTTAAAAAAAGGAGCGTCTAAAGTATTGAAAAGTTACAAGGGCGTGATTATGTTCGAAGGGGTGTGAAGTTAGAGTTTGATTTCTTAAGCGCAAAAAAATAAAAATAAAAATAAAATAAAAATAAAAATAAATATAAATAAATAAATTAATAAAAATAAAAAATAAATGAATAAATAGAATAAATAAATAAAATAAAAAGTAAAGACATACTCTTTTCCTCTCTTTACATTCTATAAATACATATTCTTTTTTCACACTAACACGCCTGAAGATGATTTGAGGATATCAAATCGAAAGTACTCGCAAGGAAGATGGAACAACAAAACTACGGAAACTTCATACACCAGTTTGATCGAGGTACGAAGTTGACCATTCGAAAGATGGAAAAATTTTTTAAAAAGATCACAAAGCAGAAACACTCCGTGCTATTCAACAACGTTTGCCTAAATGAAAACTTGCTGCCTAAATACACACAATATATATATATATATATATATATATATATATATATATATATATATATATATATATATATATATATATATAACTAAATCAAATATTCGTAAACATTTTAATTAAAAAATAATTATTAAATAGGGAGGTGGTGTCTGATCAACACTGCTGGGATGCCATGATAAAGAAATACTGTTTTGTTTTTAAAATCCCGAAATAGTTTTCATGGAAAACAACTGACGATCCCTTATATAAAAAATATATATATAAATTTTTTTTTTGATTGCAGTAGATTGATTGACTTACTAGACAAAGATCTTTCAACGAAAATTTTTTTTCTACCAGTTTTGAAGGTTAAAAAAACTTCCGAGACTCTTACTCTCTCTCTCTCTCTCTCTCTATATATATATATATATATATATATATATATATAAATGATAATTTATTTAATTTTGATTACAAAATTGATTTTGTTTCACGAGAGCAGTTTTTAGGAGCTTCCGATCTTCAGGTTTTGAAATAGCATATATATATATATATATATATATATATATATATATATATATATATATATAGTGTATTTAGGCAGTAGATTTTAATTTAGGAAAATATTATTAAATAACACGGAATGTTTTTACTTGATGATGCTTTGTTTTTTTAATTATCCGAATAGTTCATATTGGTCAAATTGTTATATGTAAGTTCCGTGGGTTTCTTGTTCTATTTTTGTTTCTCTTTTCGCGAGTACTTTCAATTTGATTCATCAAAACATAATCAAGCGGTGTTAGTCTTGGTATTTTATAACTATGTCGTTACTACTGAGTTTTTCAACGGAGAGTCATTTACGATTTTAAAATATATATATATATATATACATATATATATGTATATATATACATACAGATATATATATATATATATATATATATATATATATATATATATTGTGTCTATTACCGCAGATTTCGTCTGTTTAATTATAATTTTTTATTTTTTACTTTTTTATATATTTTTTTATTTTATCAGTTATAATTAAACAGACGAATTCTGTTACTTTAACCAGTGTTTACATAAGTAAATATATATATATATATATATATATATATATATATATATATATATATATATTGTTGTGTTTGAGGAATTTATTTTACTCGTCTTGAGACGGGTTATTATTCAAATATATAATATATATATATACACACACACACACACACACATATATATATATATATATATATATATATATATATATATATATATATATATATATATATATATATATATATATATACATATTTTAATAAAACCCGTCTCAGGACGAGCAAAATGAATTCCTCAAACAGAACATTTTTGCACTAGTTATATGTCCCGTCACGAGATTAAAAACACAATTTGATGATACTAAACTGTTAAGAATCTGTATTTTTATTTTTATTAAAATGCATGACATTATTTTGATTTTTAAAATCTCTAAAATGTAAAGCTCTAGCTTAATATGATCATAATATGATATTGAAATTCAAGAAATCTGTTTAATTAGCGTATAACGTCATTTAGGAGCAAATTCAGTGCAAATTAGATATAGTTTAATTTTTACATAACACTGCCCCATAATATCACCTACTTGATTCCTAATAAGCTGACATTTGCGCAATATGTCTTAGTTGTATATCGAATATCTATTGTTAAACTCTTACAAAAATCGAAGGTATCTGATTTTTCATGAACGGCTTCAACCACCTTTTCACTTCCTTTGCACCAAACTACATTAAACTGAATTTAGTAAACACTACCACTTTAAACTTCTAAATGCATCGAGATTTGTTACGTAGTTTTTTAGTGTATATATGTTTATCTCTCGCTCTCTCACTCTCTCTTCATATATATATATATATATATATATATATATATATATATTTATATATATATATATATATATATATATATACATATATATAACGCTATATTGATAGGGATAATGGTGACACATTCGCAAAAATGTGAGATTTGCTATGCGACGTTTTCGTCTATGAACACGTCTTCAGAGTATAGTATGTTGTATAAAGTCCGTCAATATTGTAGATAAGCCAAATGAATCAGATTTTAAAAGTCGACAAAACTTGCTATCAAAATTCTAAGCTGTTAATTAAAAATCACAATAAAAATCAAATGATAATCTTATGATTTATCATCATTTCTTGCTATAAAATATCATACAACGACTGAATTATCTTATTTAATTTCTATGAGATTAGTGTAACAAAATCAAAAGATTAAGTTTTAAAATATCTTTTGAAACAAGAAATAACATACATATATATATATATATATATATATATATATATATATATATATATATATATATATTTTAACGTTGTTATAAAAAAAATGTTCCTATGTAAGAATATCAAAACGATGAGTGTTTCCTTATATTTTTAGGATCCTAGAGACAATAATATTTTCACGTTGTTATTAATAATGGTCCACACTATTACGCAGGAAAAAGCCTGAGAGTTGTCCTATTGACAAAAACGTCAACAATGTGGCACAATAACGAGGTTTCAATAATCATTATATATGCATATTTTTAATAATAGTTTAATAATAGTATAATAATAATAATAGTATAATAATAATAATAATAATAATAATAATAATAATAATAATAATAATAATAATAATAATAATAATAATAATTTAAAAAATAATAATAATTATAATAATAATTTTATAAATAGATGACAAAAATTAAAATGAGGATTCGAACTTACAAATTCACAAATTTTAGAAAGTCTCATATTTGTGGAATGTAAGAAAAAAGAAGCAGTTTGTAACATCGCCGTTGGATTATTGGATATATATATATATATATATATATATATATATATATATATATATATATATATATAAAAAATATACATATTTTCGTATATACACATATATGTAAATATATATGGATATATATATATATAGTCTAAAATATAAATATATATAATTGAATATAAAGATGACCTTACAATGTATAAAAAATAAAATAAATACACTTGATTTTATGTCGTTTATTTATTTTATTTTTTATACATTGTTTGGTCCTCTTTTATCTTATTTGGATCATTCGGACTACTGTTATCGACTTGGATGTTATTTTCACAACGTTTCGCCCGAGGTAAACCCCGACTTTACAAAATCCCAAAATATTAAATGATGTGGACTAACAATGTTTTTGGTATTGTGTTCAGGCATCGGCATACATATATACACTGGATAGAACAATGTATATATATATATATATATATATATATACATATATATATATATATATATATATGTATATATATTCATATGCATGTATACATATTCTTATGTATATATTAATTATATAAATATAATATATATATATATATATTATAAAATTGAAAATAGAAGCCTTTATCAATGCAAGATTAATTTATTTTTATTTTTTTTTACTTTAATCTTATTAATTTCGAAATTAAATTTCATCATCATATTGTGTCATTTTTTTTCATCAAAAAGCAAAAAAACAAAAATAAACAAACTTGTTTTTCTTTTGATTCCTTGATAAATGTCCTTGTTATGATATATATATATATATATATATATATATATATATATATATATATATAATGTATAAATAATATAATGTAATTGAAATTTCGTTTAGATGTCGGCACATATATGTAAATATTAAAATACTTATTTATATATTCATGTATATTTACACACATTACATTATATTTTACATATATTTATATATATATATATATATATATATATATATATATTGATTTAAATAGGATAATGCATATGTATACATACACATGCATATGTGTAAACAAACACATTGATATATACATGTATATGTACATCACTTGTTAAGAAATTATTTTATAAAAGCATATCCCTCTCTATATAGTAAGGTATGAACATATATATATATATATATATATATATATATATATATATATCGAGCACTGTTGAAGTAAATACTAAAGATCTATACATCATATATTATAGCTCCTTATAATGTACATGTATGCATTAAATAATACATATATATATATATATATATATATATATATATATTAAGTTAATAATTATTAAGAATATACAATGACTTTTATAAAGTTATGCATACTCTGAAATTTTTGGACAACTGTTCTCATTTTGAATGTAATTCCCATGATAACATTAGGTTTAATAATTCAATTCATACAAATTATGAATCTTCAGCTTGAATATACTAAAACAAAAATAAATTCACGGTTTTCAATAATTTAATTCTATTTGATCAAACAACATACATTAAAACCCACGTTCGTTCAAAATAAAGAATGACGTCTAAACCTAATAATGATTCCTTTGCGAATTCTTCATTTATCCGCTATTATTTTTTTCTTCATACATTTTATAAGTGTTTTGTATGTTCTATTGTTTAACAATAAATCTGTAAAGGAGGCACAACATTATCTCATCTCAATGTAAATGAATATTCAATGTCTGTCAAGTATAAACCATGAGTATTATGAGTTTAAAATGTGCTAAACCTGTTGCTTTCGTATATAAATGAGTACGGTTTTCTAATTCAACTTTTCCTTTCATAATTACTTTCATAAGATTTCATGAATATTGTTACAAGTATTGTTAAAATATATTATATAATGGTATATATATATATTGTTAATTATTCAGAAATTGTTACGTTCTGAATAATGTTACGATCGTATGTTATAAACTATATTGTAAGTGCGTTTAATTGTGTTAATTATGATATTATAATGATAGTAATAATGCGTTAAAATAATGTTACTTTACTGTTTAATATGTTACAAATATTTTTATATATTAAAAGATGCGTAATGTGAAAAATGAAAGAACATAGGCTATAAATAATTTAATTGTCAAACTATTTTTTTTTTATAGAATTATAACTATTGTTAAATGTTATGAACTTTTTTCGAGATTTGTTAAACATAGTTTAAACGAAGTTACACTTGTTATATATAATAAGTAGTAGAAACTGTTAACGTATGTTGTTACTAATAGAACTGTACAAATATCTTATAAGTAATAATACTAATACTGTTTTAAATAATGCTATCATTATTTTAAATGTGGTGTAATAATTCTATACGTAATTGTTTAAATATGTTATCCATATTCTTATAGACAACCGTAAAAGTATGGTATCAATAATACTTCTATAGAATGTGCTCCGATGAAATCGTGACACTGGTGCCTTGTCGATGTAAATACATCCCACCAACCCGACAAGCAGCAAAATCCCACCCCTTCACTGTAATGGTCCCCAGATACTGGAAAGCTTTTATTCTAATAGTTTCTTCTCTCGGACTGCTAGTCTTTGGGAACTCCATCCTTTCTTTCTGCTTCCTCGACTCTACTAACATACATACATTTAAATGTAATGTAAACAAACATCTTACTGCTAAACTCTAGACTTATGATGTCCTTGTAGGTATAGTTCCTAATTCACAGTAGCCTCTTACGTCTTAGTAGTAGTGTGCCTTGTTTAGCGTGAATGAAAGTACTATAAGTACTATTAACGTCTGCTATAAATAATCCGTTCTAATCCGTTCTAATATATCCGTCAAGAATACTAATTAAAATGTTATTACCATATGATTATTTTAATAAATATTATTTAAATATGTTAAGGATAAAGTTATAAGCATTATTAAAATAATTTACGCATGGTGTTATAAGTAATATAAAATATGTTATTAATAATTTTAAAAGTAGTAATATAATATATTATGAAAACACTAGTGGGACCCCATGGAAATTCCACGTTGATTTCTACATCATTCCGTACAATTTAATCTTAATAATAATATTCTTTTTTAAATAATAAATGTCTGCCAGTGTCAATACTGTTGAGAAATTGTAATTGTCAACTAAATATTCTTAAAATAAATAAAACAAAAATACCTATATATATTTTTTTAATTATAAAAATTTAATTACTTTTAAAGCAGTAAATGTTGTGTCCTATAATCTTAAAAAATAATTGTCATAAATATTTAAAAAAAAAAAAACTAAATGTATTTATTTAATATTTTACTGTGTTAGTCAAAAGGGCGACATAATCTGATTTAGGAACAATTGATTTAAAAATGGATAAAGTTAGAATTGTTTTTACCTTAGCGACATCAGATTAATAACCAATCCCCATCTTTACTGATCGGAGTATCTAATTTTTATGAGTGTGTGTGAATAGTGATAACGGACGTAAACATATTAATTGTCTTAGTGTATTAATATATAGATGTTTGACATATTTTATAATATTTTTTAATAATGTTATGACTAATATTAAGATATGTCATAAATAATATTATATGCACATTAAAATATGTTACAAATAATGTTATAAATACTGGTATACTTTGTTCAACACGATGCTATAAGTAACGTGAATTTATTACACAAAAAATGTCATAATGTTAAGATGTTGTGAATAGTAAAGAAATGTTAAAGATTCATCAATAATTTTATAATGTTAAAATAATGTTATTAATGTTATTAATGCTGTTAAAACTTGTTATTAATAAAGTTATTAGAAATGTTAACATAATAATGTTAAAACTACATTTAAAATATTGTATGAATAATGTTATTTATAAACGTTAACATATATCATTAAGAATGTGATAAGTAACTCTTATAGTATGCTCTAGATAACACCATGAATACAGTTAGATAAAGAATACTGAAATTAATAATGTTATAAATAATGTTGAAATAGATGTTATAGTCATAAACTATGTTATGAATAATGTAATGTGTAATTTCACAATATGCCATCAATAATTTTAACTAATGCTATAGGTAAATATGTTAACGCTAAAAAAATACTCTTATTAAATGTAATAATTATGTCACGTTACAGGGAAATTAACGAAAACAGCTCAAATATATTACATATAATCTAATGAATATGTTTTAATGTTCTATTTAAAATATTACTTTTGAAATATGTAATTAAGTATTTATCTATTAAAATAGTGTATAAATACTTTGAACTATTTTTAAATT
Source organism: Sepiola atlantica (assembly GCA_963556195.1). Lineage (NCBI taxonomy): Eukaryota > Metazoa > Mollusca > Cephalopoda > Sepiida > Sepiolidae > Sepiola > Sepiola atlantica. The sequence continues at coordinate 89,992,701 of OY744520.1, read as the reverse complement.
TGCAGTGAATAATTTATGTTAAGCATTACAATATGTTATAAGGAATATTATCAGTACTATTAGGATATAATATGCATAAAACATATTACCAACGTATTACAATGTCGTATGGAATATTAACACTATTACAATATGTAATGGATAATGTTACAAATACTGTTAAAATGTAACAATTAATTTACTGTTATGCATAATGTTATAAGTAGTGTTTTAAAATTTTAGATGTATGTAGTCTTTTAATATTATATGAATAATTCCATAAGTACTGTTAAATATTGTTAGGAATTTAGTTTATAGGAACTGTTAAATATTATGCATCAGGTTTTCATGACGATAAAATCTGATATGAATAATGTTACGAGTAAAATATGTTACGAATACTATTTTATAACTTTAACTATATCATGTATTAAGTTGTAAGTACTGTTAAAATTTCTAATCAAAAATGTCTCGTTGGTAACGTGAATGCTAATGTTAATTTACTATTGTCAATGTTTATATATGCAATATGTAGATATATGTATATATGAGGATAAAATACATGATATATTATAAAATGAAATGCCGTGGAGGGAGGATGAGTAAAAAAGAAAAAGAAAACAAGAAATTAGACACAACTTCACGATTTTTAATTTATTGAAAAACGGTAAAACATAAGATAGAAGATGACGTCCGACGCGATGTTTTGGCACGTGCGTAACTATTTACAGAAATAATAATAATTTTCAAATAAGTACGAACGTGCCCAAAACATCCCGTTGTGCGTTTTCTTTTTTCTGATGTTTTAACGTTTTTCAATAAGTTTAACATCGTAACTTTTTCTGCTGAAGACATTCGTTGATACGGACGAAACCGGTAAATTTAACGTTTTTTATGATTTCTTCCTGTGTTTTATTTGTTTTTCCTTTTGTCTTTTTCACACATATGCATATACGTATACGTATATGAAATGTGTACATACATTTATATACGCATATAAGTATTTGCTTACCTTCTTTTCCGACATATATTTAATAAATTATTGATACACTGATTACATAACCGTCCCCCAAATTACAGATCTTTTCGTTGCTTGCCTTTTTAAATTTTCACTCTTAAATGTTTCGGGTTTTCTCTTTTTCGATTTAGTTATTCTATTTCCCTCTTTACTTGTCATATGTGTTATAAATAATGGTAGAAATAAATAAAAAATAAATGATGTTATAAGTAATGGTGTAAGATGACAAAGTATTTTATAAATCCTGATTTTAAATGTTCTGTTAAATGTTTTAAGTACTGTTAATACGTTATGAATAATATTATACATGAATTAAAAATAAATGACGTTATAAGTAATTGTGTAAGATAGCAAAGTATTTTATAAATCCTCATTTTAAATGTTCCTATTATATTTTAAGTACTGTTAATACGTTATGAATAATATTATACATGAATTAAAAATAAATGATGTTATAAGTAATGGTGTAAGATGGGAAAGTATTTATAAATCCTGATTTTAAATGTTCATATTATATCTTATTACTGTTAATACGTTATGAATAATATTATACATGAATTAAAAATAAATGATGTTATAAGCAATGGTGTAAGATGGCAAAGTATTTTATAAATCCTCATTTTAAATGTTCCTATTATATTTTAAGTACTGTTAATGCGTTATAAATAATATTATACATGAATTAAAAATATATGACATTGTAAGTAATGGTGTAAGATTGCAAAATATTTTATAAATCCTGATTTTAAATGTATCTATCATATTTTAAGTACTGTTAGTGCGCTATGATTAATAAGATATTTTATAAATATTCTGATAACTCTCTTAAAATATGTTATAACTATTTTTATCAGTACTGTTAAACTATTCTAATAACAAATATAATGTTAATATATTTATGAATTATCTCATAAACACTGCTAAAATATATAAACAATATGTATATTTTCATAAGTACTATTAAATAAAAAATATAATGTTACAAATTCTGTTGAAATATGTTACGACAAAATCATTTAAAGTGTTATAATGTGTTATAAAAACCTTTTTTATGAATATTTAATAATTTATTAGTTGTAATACTACTGTTAAGATAAGTTATCCACAATAGTATACGTAATGTTAATATGTCATGAATATTGATATATTACATGTATATATATGAGTAAACATTGTTATTAATAATATCATGAGTAATATTTAATCAATTATTATATACAAATGTATAAAATATGTTATTAATACACGTAAAACGGTTATAATATATTATGCATAACTATATAACTTAAACTTAGTTATTTTATATGGTCGAATATGTTTGAAATAATTACATAAGTCATTTGAAATAATTTTTCTGGATAACTCAATAAATACTCCAATACTGATGTATTGTTGTAATATGTTATGGATGAGTTAATAAATATTCCAATGATAATGTATCGTTGTAATGTGTTGTGTATCAGGTTGTAAGTTCTGTGAGAATGTTTTTATGGTATAAGTGGTGTAAAAAAACGTGTAAACTTACTGACATAATCTTTTGAATAATTTGTGATTAACCTTTAAAATAAGTTTCAGGAATCATATTACATTAATATATAACATTATACACAACGCTATAACCAATGTTTACAATAAATGTTGAGTAATGTAAACGTACATTATTAATTATCTTACAGTGTGAGTATAATTCATGAAAACTATTAAAATAAATTCCAAAGTGTTATGAATACTATTATAAATACAGTTGAACTATGTTATGAATCATGTTAGAAATTGTATATACAGATGAAAGTACAGTGTAATTTGTTATAAATGAAGCTATATTTACTGTTAAATATGTTTTCATATGTTATGAATGATGTTACATGTAATATAAAATTAGTATTTGTCTTAAATTATGAATATTGCAGAAATATGAATAATTGTGCAGATATTGTATGTTATCAATAATTTAAAAACATGTTACCAATAATAGTGTAACTGTTAACATACATGATAAATAAGGCTGAAACTGTGAAAATATGTTATTAATAATGTTATGAGTAACATCTAAGCTATACCTCAAACTAGATTATACGAGACTTTAAGTTATTGTTTTATTAAACACATTTTTTTACTAATTAAATAATATACTACACTATATTGTATATATAATACTATATAGTAAAACATATTACTAATACCGGAATAAGTATTGTTTTACTAAATTATATCCAGTTTCAAAATGCAGTATATATACATATATATGTTTATGTGGGTGATAACATATGTTTTATTCAACGAATGAAATATACATCTAAAAATTAAAATATACTTAAGATTAATGATAAATATTTTATATCTTTAATTTATATGTCATATATTATAAATGTTTTAATTTAAACTTAGTTTAATAGAAATTTTAATGCATGTATTATTTCGATATTTACAAAAATTGGAATGTTTTTGTTTAGTATTGATTAATATTTTTCTACGAAATATTGTTATTTTATCTGTATTAAGGAAACTTATTATATATATATATATATATATATATATATATATATATATATATATATATATATATATATATATATATTGTAGTCCTTAACCTATGGATTTTAAAAAAATCCTTCTCATCAGAGAACAAAAACGCAGTCATGTATAACTAGTAAAAATATAATTTTGAAGATGTATACATAGAGTGAACATACTTTTTTGTTGGCTAAATAATCCTAAATTAAGGAAAAAACTCCATTACTGATGATGTTAAAATAAAATGTAGACATACTCAGTATTTCATCGTACATTCTATTGATGTATTGCTCTATCCAGTATATTGGACTTTCTATTATAACAATAGAGCATTATTTGAAATTACAATATTTATCTTAAAATTATCATTCAATTATATGTATGTATATATATATATATATATATATATATATATATATATATATATATATATATATATATAGCGTGGGTCAGGTTGTATATGAAAAGAAATCAAATAAAGTGCTCGATCATATAAGAGAGCTAATATAACTTATTTAGATACTGTATATTACATATTTCAGAAATGTACCGCAGTTTCATCCAAAAGGGCAGATTTAGACATCTGCCATTTTGGATGAAACCGCGGTACATTGCTTAAATATGTAATATACAGTATCTAAATAAATTTATATATATATATATATATATATATATATATATATATATATATATATATATATATATATATATATACATGCGATACTGATAACTTAAAATGCTCAATTATTGTTACGGGAGATCATTTCCTTAATGCTAAGGGTATATATATATATATATATATATATATATATATATATATATATATATATATATATATATATATAGTAGCTGTACATATCCGGTTTCTTCTTGTAGAGAGAACATTTATCCCCCAAAGTTTTATAATTTTTCTGTGACGGCGCCTGCCAGTGCTACAAATCGTTCGATTAGTATAACTTGCATTATTGAAAAAAAACTGCGTCCGTTTTTCAACAATTGAAAACGTCAAGTTGCTGAGAAGAAAATATTATTAGAGTCTCATATTGTGTTATACTATCGAAACATCGACCGAAGAATCGGTTACATTGAGTATCCTTAGCCCTGCGGGTTGACTTTCCAAGAAGAGGATCAAACTAATATATAGTATCCACTCGAAATCTTAAAAGCTATTACTTCATTAGGTATGTGTCTAAACATCAGGTCTGAAATATTCAGGATGTGCGCTTATACGAAATATATTTGCTTGCGCATTGGCCTCGAGACGATAACCGACAACAAGCTTAAGTCTTTGGAACATTAAAGTAACACCCGTCGAGACATTTATAGACCATGCTTATATGCACATATCCGTGTCACTTTACATATAGATCGATGCCAACAAACTAAACAAAATGTAGTTCACCCTTCCACTGCATTTTCTTCCTTAAGTTCTCGTTCCTATACACGTCCAGGACACTACACCTACGTCTGCTGTTCTGTGAACTCCTGATTTTCATTCTCTCACTTTTTTAATTAGGAATACATGCGATACTGATAACTAAAAATGCTCAATTATTGTTACGGGAGATCATTTCCTTAATGCTAAGGGTATATATATATATATATATATATATATATATATATATATATATATAGCTGTACATACATTAATACATCCTCTATATATACTAGAAGGATTACCAGTATACTCGCTACTCTTTGAAGTTTCCTACTGTTGTCAGTTTACTTATGCCCTGACTACAATCGTATACAAGCGCTCAAGATTATTTTACAGCCACTTAATTCATCTTATATTTTATATTCGAATTTTTTAAATTTTCATTACTTTTCATAATGTTTAATCAATATTTATTTATATTTTAAGTTCATCATTAATTATTATCATGTATACATTACTAATACATGGCCATTTAGTTTAATCATTATTTCTGCCTATAATCCCGGTTATGTGTGGCTTTACTACGCACACTGAATTTTTATAAATTATTGTATATTCCTTACTTTTCCTAGTTTCTATCATTAGACTGCTATATGACGATAAAGCTACAGTTATTTTCCTAGCCCAAGAAATCACACGTTTTAGAATGCCGGTATTATTATGTGTAATCGAACCACTATTGTATATTATTTCACACAATATATAAAATTGACCAAATATTAAAGTAGCATGTTATTCGAAGTCCAAATAGAATCTTTCCAACACGGTTATACACTTGCTCATGCTAAGAATCGTGCAATTAGCTAGATATTCTACCAGACTGAATGCATTTTTTCCTAGTCTCTTATAGGACCAAGAGACCACAAAAATATATACTATAACATAGTTAGCTGGTCAATTATGGAGAAAAAATTAAGGTTATTTACTTCCTTACTAACTCAACGTTTGAGAGGTACGGGATAACTTTAGTTATGAATCTCATATAGAGATTTAGTGTTAGCCCCAGAAAGGGGTCTCTTCATTTCTGATACTTTACTCTCTCTCTCTCTCTCTCTCTCTCTCTCTCTCTCTATATATATATATATATATATATATATATATATATATATATATATATATATATATATATGTGTGTGTGTGTGTGTGTGTACTAAACGGGTTGCACACTTTTTTATGTTTCCTTGCAAAAAGTAGCACCAAGAAATAAATATGGTAAACCGTATATATGGAATCCTTATTCCAATTTTGATCAACATCCGTTGCATGATATTGTTTGTAGAACATTTTTAAAATGTAACACCCAAGTGTTAGGTGTCTATAGCAGAAATGGAAATTAAATGAATATTGCTTTCTTGGTGTCTGATGACTATGGATAAAATTCAATGCCAATCTAGAATATTTTTATTTTTATACGGGAGGTTGTGCCCAGAGTAGTCCTCCTGAAATACTAATTACATTTTCATAAAACTAAATTAAAATTAATATAGCCCACATTTGGACCCATGATTCCAAGCTACTGTCTTCCAAAATTCCTAATGATCGGTTCAGTAGTTTATGAGTGTATCATGTAAAACTTCTTACCTGTTTTGATGCTCTGTGCCTAATTGCTTAGTATATTTGGTATTTTTTATTCGCAAATGTATAATTCAAAGTCTCGAAGCTGTTTAGTACAGTGTTAAGAGGTACTTCTCCTATGCATTACCTCTTTAGAAAGGGATGGATTTATCGCCTAGTGAATTGCTGATGATTATTATAGGAAACTTGTTGGCTCAACATGGTGCTGCACTCGATTATTTACAGAATAAACTTTGAATTGATTTACATGTAAATTGAGTAATTGAAGATCATTATTCATTTAAAATCTTTCTGACGTATTACAAAATGATAATGGTCAAATCGTATAATTATCTTCGAATTGACTATTAATTTTATAATAAATAAGAGGATAAGAACCGGATCTTCAATGCCGATTTATTGAGGTTTACCCGGAGTTAGCGAGCATCATAATCCTCGCTACTGCTTAGAATATGGAATCTTTTTAAAATACGATTTTAAAAAATAGCTGAATACTATAATTTAAAACAAATACCTTCAAATTTTAGACAAAACAAATGAAAACAAATATATAGGACCCTGCCGAGAATCAAACTCACGCCTTTTATATCTTAGTGAAGCAAGCAACACCAATTTGAGTCGCTGCAACATGTATTATTTTAAAATGTCAACCGTTCATATTATTTGTCTCCATGTTTTTATTTATTTTTATCGAGTGGAAAATTAAATCATATGCCCACAATTGCTTTATGCATATTTATGATAACCCTTCTTTTTTAATGGACGTTTTAGAGGAATTAATAAAGTTTTGATATTCTTTTATTTCATAACTATATAATAGTGGTAAACTGCAACGATGTTGTTGTGTACTATTGGTAGGTTTAAGAGCATCTGGCCGTGGACGACATAGCATGCCTCATTCGCGCCAGATAAAAAAATCATAAAACGTAGCTGAAGGCTAGTGTTTCTTGAATAACTTGAAGATCATGATATGTGAACTTGAGGATTGCGACGAAGATTTTGAAGCTGCGGCCAGCCAGAAGGATCATAGTACGAGTTCTGACTTTTTTGCACAACGAAATTAATCTGAAAGCTGCTACAGAAGGTGTTGCAAGGCCATGCAGACCCTAATAACAGAGATGGAGTTCAAAGTGGTGAACGAGGATCTTCGTTACTCTTCATACACGAGTCGCAAGACTTATCTATACTCATCGTCAAATAACAAGACATACGCCTGACGAAAGTCAAGAAACTAGTGAAAACGTCGACAGCTCGCACAATGTTTAGCGAAAAAGATCAAGTTTCCTCAAATTTCTGCCTAATTTGTTGGGTTTTAAATTATTTTAAGCTCTTTTATTTACATGTTTTATCGCTCCCTTCTCAGTCTTGTAATTCAAAGATTTTCCAGGAAGTTGCAATGTGAAAACGAGAGGTCGTAAGAACAACTCCAAAAAATCTAAAATTAAAAAAAAATATTTCTAATAAAAATATACAGTTCGGTTGAACATTAAATGTTCACCCGATTGGTGAAACTTATTAGCTGTATTTTATTTAATTTTCGATTAATGAGCGATTTTCGATGCTCACGTGGTTTCGCCCTCGACGCCATCTTGAATATGTAGGTTTTATAACACTCCGAATTCATCGATAAAATATGTAAATAAAAGCGCTTAAAATGCTTTCAAACACAAAAAAAAATAGGCAGGTAGGTAGAAAAGTAACTTTCATTGTCTAAGGTAACAGTTATTTTTTGAATATTTGTTTTTGCAGTCCTTTTTTCTTCTCTAGAAAAAATCCCAGATATCTATATAGAGTTGCTGTCTACTATTGCCAAGTGCTGGGTGAAGAGGGCGGCTGTAGGAAAGCCATACGTGTGACAGCAGGACTTAGTACCGTGTCATACACCTAGAAGTGTTTGTCTGAGAACATTTACGACCGCACCAGTCCCAACATCTGGCCACCCAACACGCCCCCTTGCAATGTCAATTATTTGTGGGGCGTAGTTCAGAAAACCACTAACCGTACCGTCTGCAACACCAAATACTTTCTGATTGTTAGATACATGGCTCTCTCGAAAGACATCATAAAGGCCGTGTGCTCCAAGTTTATATCTTAGCTGGAGGCCGGTGTAGAGGCCCAGGGAGCTGTATTCGGCAACGTTTTTTCTCTAAAAGATGCACTTTGAATTTTGAGAATACATCACTGGCCAATGGCCTTTTGGCTAGGAACAAAGTGTAGTATCTGTTCCGATGGATACTGCACCCCATAGACTGGCATTGTCTTGGCCTTCAGGGCTTGATTTACGCCGGTCTATGGGTCTGTCCTGTGCAGTTCTAGGAGGTCAACCCTCCCAGGCTTTGCGTCCCCTCTTTGGGAAGGAGTAAGTTTATTGCTTACTGCGTGAAGCGCCCCAACCGGGGAATGCCGACGGGGCTGCCCAGGCATTTTTTGTAGGTCGAAGTGCTCAACTTCTCGGGCGCTGGCTTTTCAAATCCCACTTTTCCGACCTTGTGTCACATCTTACCGCTGTGGGAGGTAGATAAATAAAATCACTGGTCAATACATGGCGTTGCTTTTATATTTCTTTTCTAAAAAGTGTTACATTTTTCTCGAACACGTTATGTAGCTAATAAGAAATAAAGTGTTATCATCAGGGAGCTGATAAACAAATGTACTAAGAAACACATTTACTTCATCAATGTTATTGATTTAATTATAGTAATATAAATAAATAGAATCATTATTGTTGGAGATTGTGTGAGTATTATGCATCTTATTTAAGCGAAGTTTTATCTGTTGATCACTTGCAAGAAAAACTCTGTGGGGGGAGGATGAAATTAATTTCGTTCTCTGGAGTACATTTTTATAACAATTATTTTGTATCGTTGGTGACTTTCAATATTATAATCTAACAACAAAGATTCGTGACTAATAGTTTATTTCATACTAGCTGTACCCACCCGGTATTGCCCGGGAGTATTTACTTTATATTTTAGTTTGCTCACCCACCAATCCAACTTATCATACTTGTAAAACTGAAGCATTAAAAAATATGTTTGTTAATAAAATCACTCGGGCGTCGTACGAATTGTTAAAAAAGTAAATATGTATGAATTAATGAGATGTTATTTTGAAAATCAATATCCAAATTCATAATCGCATAGATATTCATATATGAAGCTAAAATACTATTTTGTATAAGAAATCACAGTTTTGATGGCATGGTCAGTGCGATAAGTCATAGATTGTTCGTTAATGTTATCCACATTGCTATCTAGTAAGATAATCAACGGTTGGCACTTAGTAAAATTATATTACCTATAATAATGAAATTACTGGTAAAAACTGACGGACCAACGCCAGTTTCAAACGAAAAAAATAGGTCTGATTTGGTCTCTTTTAAGTGGGTTTCATCCTATGGAAGGCTGAAATATAGACCCTAATGAAAAGTAAGACGTGGTAGTAGAGCTTCACGTAGAAGTTGGAGAATTTCATTTATCTTTCGTTTTATTACCTTTAATGTTAAGACAAGAATATTTGTGGAAGAGATAAGTATATGGGTTGAGAGATAAGTAACACAGAGATAATGAGTAAGAAGATTACCTTTGTAAACCATTGTAGTAAAAAAAGCCATAGCAGTTCCAACAAATATGGCATCGAGGGGTCCCATCAGAAACTACTGCATGTCACACTTCGAAGCTCTTATCATCAAGTAGCGTTTGGGCTTTGATAAGCGATGACTCATTAGTACAAAAAACACCTCCTAACAGAATTAAACACCCCGCAACCGGTTATCCAAATGTAGACACATATAACAATTATAACTTCTTATATATATATATATATATATATATATATATATATATATATATATATATATGTACAGGATACACTCCGAAAATAATCAACCGGTCATTATGAACTTTGGATCAGATCTCCAATGCGTACGGGGTATAAATGCAGGCCATATTGAGTTTTATACAAAGGAGATAAAAGGAGATGGAAGCCCTTCGATAAAATTCAGATACCTTTGATTGTTGTGAAATATAATGAACGGTATTAGACATAAATTAATAAATATTCCCTTAATTTCAGTTTCTTTGGCGTATTTTAAGGGTGTTATGGGGCATAATATGGAACCGACCACCTATTTTAAAATTCAAACATATCATATTTGCATTGAATTTTATATATTTAAACATCTATGAAAGAAGTTTCCCTGAAACTTAGTAAGAACCCTTATTTTTACGCCTTAAATTTTAAACATTTTTTCGTGAAACAAACCGTGTAATCCGAGTCATCTACCTTACAGGACGGACCGCAAAACATGGGCATTGTCTTCGACTACTTTAATTTATAAACCATACGCTCAGAGAACGCCAACATTATACAAATCACTTTGCGGGAGATCATTGTTTACAGTTTTACTATCTATGTAAACACATCTCCATGCTGCAACAGGCGAAATTTGTGGACGTTTTTATATGAAATTTCTAGTTAGAGAAATTTATTTATAACAGTATGTTATGTATTACGCTGTTTCGTTTCTTATTAGTGCTCTTGGTCATATGCCAAAGCTGACTTAGAAATATGTTTGTTTTTCGAATTCATATTCCGATCCATTTCAAAAGATTTGCCTGCCTTAGGTTCTAGTTGAAACACGTAAGCAAATATGTAGACAGTAATGTGTCTATGAATAAAAATGTATACTATATATATATATATATATATATATATATATATATATATATATATATATATATGTGTGTGTGTGTGTGTGTGTATTTTGACGTATTTAAAAAATGGAAATCATTTTTCCAATCAAGTTCCAAAGAGTTATATTAAAGTTATTTACAGCTTTTTCCAGGGAGTGTTTATTTTAAGTCACACAATGACACATTCTTTTTAAAAAAACATAGGATTATCTTCAGAATGAAATTAATTTTGTAGGGCAGCTACAATTATAAATCAACATCGATGTTAAAAAATGTCAAAAATTCCATAAGAAACAAAACAAATACCACAAGAACAGATCTATTGTCAAATACCCCTGTAAAACTCCGTAAGTATCCAACTTAATTATACATACAAATGAATATTTAAAAAATGTAAAAGAGAAATACAAAATACACTAAAATTCGCCATATTTATTTTTTCAAAATGTTTGTAATATTAAGGGGAAAACATATAGTTAACTACGTTGAAGGGGGTACATTTTCATTTTATAACATTTAAACATCATTTTTATTAAGAAACACATTTTAATTAATGAACAAATATTTCTTATATGTCATTTACATTCACAAATAACTAAAAGTATTCAACTAAAAAATATATATCCCACAATCATATTTATGTATACAGATTACCACATATGATATATAAAACTATACATATAACTCACACTTTTATACATACACAATATATATATATATATATATATATATATATATATATATATATATAATATATGTATATATATATATATATTTACAGTTTTTCATTGTAAACAACTGATGATCCCTTAACTAATGTTAGAAGCAAACTAATATAATAACTGAAAACATTAAATGTACTTACATGAGTGATTTTCCACTGAACAACTTGGATCTTAAGTTGTTTTTTAAATTATTTTTAAAAATATAGTTTTAATGGTTGAGAAACTTCCAAGACTATATATATATATATATATATATATATATATATATATATATATATATATATATATATATATATATAACTGTACAGACACACACTCCTATATAGTTATTCACGGACACCTATTTATTAGTCTATTTACGTGTCTAGCGATATTAGAAACCGGACCCTGTGACTACATCCGACGCTCTACCCATGTGCCAAGAACCCAACCAGTAATGGGAGAATGGCATCGCACATAAACATTGTTGGCATTTATTTATTTAGTTTTGATTCGGGTTTTATAATTGAACGTATTAAATTATTTTAACAGAAAAGCATTTACCTTAATGCTAGGTAGGAATCATTGTTCCCTTTACCAGACACATATATCTATAATAGATATTTATCCGTGGGCATGTTTCGTCGTCTCTACGACTTGTCAGCCTTGTTAGACCTAGCAAATACAACATACATATTTAAATGAATAAATGCGATAGATTTTGTCCATCTGTCTTAACTATATTAAAATCAAAACAGGTTCTACTTATTTAATTCTACAATACAACATATAGCTTATATATAGGAGATTACACATATCCTCAAACATATTTGGAGCTTTTTAATTTCCATATTTTTATATAAACAGCTTATAATAAATTAATAGTCTGTAATACACAATTGTAATATTTGTTTTTATATATACGCAATATTGTCTGAAGTTGCCAAGATGCCGAGAACAGATATTAAGAAAAGATACTACACTTTAACCTTAGCAAAAATCGTAAGTAACCAAAAAAATAATGTTTTTATGGCTAGGCATTTTTAAATGAATAAAAAAAATTTAATCTATTATTGTATTATCTTTGAATGGGGGTGGGTAGTGTAGTATCGTTACCGTTCTCATAAGACCGTTCTCCCAGATATTCGTTCTTCCTTTATAAGGGGATGGAGTAATCCTCCCAGGTATTACATAGAGAACAGGATTGGGTGTAGTGTAGTACCTGTTCTGTTTTCATGATACCATACTCATAGTCATTACTTTCTGCTTTTATAGGTTCGATTCTTTGAACTACACTATCTTGAGGCATTTTGATTGGCTATTTTAATACTTTCTTTTAAATTCAAAATCGACACCAAATAACATTTTAGCTGATTGTTTGTAACACTCGCTTCTATTATTTTTATCTTTCATAATTATTTACTTCACATGCACTACAGATTAATGTTTTCGGAACCATAGGGTTATCGTTAGACACACACGATAATCACCGGTTACGTCGGGTACATTTAAGTAACTTTCTGTTTTCCTATTACAGTAGCGAGTTTCAGAGGTTTACAAATATCTTGGTGAAATGAAATACATCATTTATTTCCAAAGGCAGAGCTTTAACATTCTCGGACATTAAACTGATATAATATTCATAGTGTTTTAAATTATGTGTGAGAGTGTATATTTATTCCTATTTATTTTATTATTAGTGTATTATTAGTCAACGAAATACAATTAATATAATTATGAACATAGAAATTGTATGCATGTGCGATATATATAAAAAGTGTGAGAAAAGATGACACTGAAATTTAATTACTTTTAAATAAATAAATAAATAAATAAATGAAAAATAAATTAAAGAGTTATTTTATTACCAACCAACTTTTATACATATTTCCGCATATTGCAATTAATTAATTAATAAATAAGACATCAATAAAGTAATTAAATAAATAGGAATATATGTATACACCTACTTTGAATATTTAAACTAAATGGTATGATACCCCCTTTCTCCTTATGCCAACACTTTTTATTTTATTTTTAATCAAGATTTGCGTTTAAAAACATGGTAAAAATGCTCCACGCGTTTACTTTCTTATTTGAGACATTTTATAACTAAAAATTCAATAAATAATTAATAAATACTTCATTGATCACTTGGACATTGTCTAGTTTAATCTCGAGAAATCCTGATTCTTATTATAATTAATTTTTCTCTCTTCATTCTTTTTCTTCCTCTTTTAAGGCCAAAATCAACAGTAGATTCAGACTTCAGCCTTCACACATCCACATTTAGCCAAGCTGGGCTATGACATATTTTGACCCAGACAAGCTTCCCAGCGAAAAATAAACATGTTGAAGCTAATAAGTCGAAGCCTTCATCCCATTCATATTCGCGTCCTTTGAATGAGACAGACCGATGATGATGATGTCGTATACAAAATCATGATTTTCATTGTCTGCTTATTCGCATCTACAGCCATGCCCAAGTCTGGAAACTTTCTCACAAATCAAAATTAATATCATGTATTATTTTTCTACATTATTTTCTTCATCTTGAGGAAGTCTTTCAATAACGACGAAACGTTAATGAATACATAAATAACATAGTGTTTGGCTTTCCTCTTTCATTTTCCATTACGTCAGATCATTTTATCGCTAGTTTTATTCATATATATATATATATATATATATATATATATATATATATATATATATATATATATATATATATATATATATTACGAAACAAGTGTTTTGTTTAAATTATGATGCTTTTCTTTGTATTTATTCAAATTCTGAAACTTTATATTATAAAATATAAACATTTATTTATAAATTATGATATAAAAACAATAATTCATACTGTTTTAATAAATTTTTCGCACGAGTCTATATACATAATCATAATAAAACTTATTCATACATCGGTTACGCTACCACTAAACTTTCCTGAAGACGAACCTTACATCTCTCTGACACTAGTTCTATTTACTAACACCTAAACAACATGACTGTCCCTATTCTAAATATAGACACACACTAGTTTACAATACTTAAATAATACACCACGTTACTATAACCAAATGATTAACAAGTCTTGAAGCCCTCTACATAAAAACTAAATATCCCACGATCAATACTGTGAATTACGAAACATTTCACAACATTTTAAAGTGGCTAGCAAAGTAATAATAGTCACCAAATACTTAGTCATTAAGCAAGTTCTTATGACAATATACATTTCTAGGTATGCACTCTTTATAATCTTCGAAATTGTTTCAAATTGCATACTCAATTAGGTTGTGTTACAAACTTCAGCGCATATAGACTTTTTAGTTAAATTGCAATAAACAAAAAAAAAGAATCCCTAACAATAATTTTTATTTATTTATTTTTCTCAATTCTCTTATTTACTGATTTCGACGTATACCTGTATTTATAACCTCGTCTCACAATAAAAATGTTCATATTTCTTTTTTTCCAATTTAAAAAAAAATATTTCTTACGCCCGTCTTACAGCTCAGTTTAGAATAATATATAGATATAGTCTTTAGTTTAACATCACTTATCATCAGAGAAATTGTTGATCTAATAGTGATAGAAAAACATATTAATTCGAAACTGAAGAAAAAGCTACGAGAAAAGCTTAAGTAGAAGACTTTATAAAAATAACAGCAAGTAAAAATAGAATGTAAAAGACTGTTGTACCCGAAACTTGATAGTTTGTGAATTCCTGGAACTGATATAAATAATATGTCATAAATGTATTTATTCCAATTTACTATATAATTTCTATGTTCGACCCAATAAGTTCAAACATTGAGCTGATGTGATACCTGCAATATTTTTGAGTATATAATGTTCTAAATCTGACTCAACCGCACTTATATATTTAAGGTAGGTTTAATGACACTTCATTTGTATACTACCTAATCTGCTTTTGACTTATCTGATCATATATATATATATATATATATATATATATATATATATATATATATATATATATATATATGTTACACCGGCCGTTCTTATACTAGAGAAACTACACCGGTTGTCACTATAAATAGTGCGAGACCAGAAGACAAAGCACAGTCTTGTAACTGTCTAGCCAAGAGCTAGTGACTTTCTTACTTTGTTAATACACTTGTTAAACCAACCCTCGACTTGACTTCCTTTATTTATTATTTACAGTGGAACAACTTCACAACAATATATATATATATATATATATATATATATATATATATATATATATATATATATATATATATATATATATATATATATATATATAAATATCATAGATGTGAATTTTATTACATGATCATTTATTTGCGCTTCAATCATTCAACGTAACTACTGCTTGTGTACGATTGTTTCTGAGAAGATATATCTTCATCGTTATCGATTCTTTTCATTAGCACAGGGTTTAGACACCGATTGAAAAGCTAACAGACAACATCGGAGCAATATTCAATACTCCTAATTATACAGCAAATTAGAAATACATCAAATCAGTACGGACCGGGTAAGAAAAAATATTTAGGGATGTATAAACGGGCTCAGAGTGCAAAAATAGATGTAACATTACATGCAAGGAGAAACATACTACAAAGAAGAAGAAAACATGTATCTTTCTTAGATATAACATAAAAGCGGTTAGAAGGGAGATTCACTCTCTTGAAGGAATACTGCATATATATGAAAACATACGGTTTGGTAGTTTTGTTTTACGGCATATCAACCCTTTTTGGGTTATTTAATGCCGAATCTGGTCATTATAGTAAAAGATTTTATGCTTCAAGTTCTTTATATCTTCAAATGTTTAATCATCGTTTTTGGTTTGGTAGTTTTGTTTTACGGCATATCAACCCTTTTTGGGTTATTTAATGCCGAATCTGGTCATTATAGTAAAAGTTTTTATGCTTCAAGTTCTTTATATCTTCAAATGTTTAATCATCGTTTTTGGTTTGGTAGTTTTTGTTTTACGGCATATCAACCCTTTTTGGGTTATTTAATGCCGAATCTGGTCATTATAGTAAAAGATTTATGCTTCAAGTTCTAAAAATAAAATAAAAAAAGGGAAGGGAGAAAGGGAGAGGGGCTGTTGTTTTTGTTTTTGGTTTTGTAGAACATAATTAAGTTTTACAAAAAAAAAAAAAAAAAAAAGAAGAAAAACAAAAAACGTCAATGTAGGTGAATTTCGTCTCAGGGAGCCACAGGGCAGCCTGATCTGGTATCACCAGTAAAAACATACAATGCGAACAACGTTATTCATGGTTAACATTGTTTATCATTTGTAGAGCAATAGAATATCATAGATTTAGTATGAAGCTTTATCAAATCTAGTTTTAATAGATTAGTAGCTTGAGAAAAGTAAAATTTAAATGTTTTTGTGTCAAAGGTAGAAGTAGATAAGGAAATTACTACTTCCAGAATATATAAGATTGTGGCTCAAGAATTAAAAATTGTAATTACGGTTTGAAGTTAAAATTTCAAAGAATTATAGCAATTAATGCCCAGCATCTAAAATAGGTTGCATATCTGTTGATACCCTAAGAAGAGGCAGGGCAAGTGATAACCTGTCCAGTGATAACAATATATATATATATATATATATATATATATATATATATATATATAT
>OY744520.1:89822632-89970132 GCA_963556195.1 Sepiola atlantica | reverse complement strand
GCACGATGCCGTCGGTTTCAAATCAGTTATTTATCAAAAGTGCCGATTAACTTCAGTCAAACTAAGTCCTATTATTTTTTGTTCTGTTGTTTGTTTATTTTTTCTTTTAAGAAGGTTAATTAAGCGTATTTTTCAGACATATATGGGGGCTATGTAAAGAAATCAATTTTATCATAAAAATCAAAACTAAATTGGAGATACCGTTTTGAACCGAGAAACAGAATAACTAATGACAGCTGCATAGAACAATGCAATTAGAACTAACCACATTAAAGCTAAAATAGATAAAATTAGGAAAACAGTAAATTTAGACTTTGTGGGCAAAGAGACGAAACAGTAAATCGGGACACTACATAATAAGTGAATGCCTCAAACTAGCTGTAAAAGAATGCAAAAACAGAAACGACTGTTTGAGGAAAGCAGTACACTGGGAACTATGCACACGACTGCATTTTGAACATACACACAAAATATTCAGACACAAACCGGAGACAGTACTGGTAAACGAAAATCACAAAATCCTTTGGAGCATTGAGGTACAAACAGATAAACTCATCCAAGCAAGGAGACCGGACGTCATAATAATAGACAAGAATAAAGAAAACGGACAAATTGTAAATTTTGCCGTTCCAGCAGACCACCGTGTGAAGATCAAAGAGACGGAAAAACGAAGTAGATACACGGAACTTGCCAAAGAAATGAAAAGAAAATGGAACATTGAGAAAGTGAATATAATTCCAATTATTGTAGGAGCACTAGGAACGGTCCAGAAAAACTAGGAAATAAAGACTAGGAGAAATTGGAATCAAGGTGGAAACTGAGACTATACAGTGGACGGCAATTAGGAAAACAGTTTTAATCTTACGGAAAATGGTTGAATGCGGAAACCAACCCGTATAAAGAACAATCATAAACCAACCACATGAAAACTGTAACAGAAGTAAAACAAAAAAATGGAAGGAACACCACATGAACCCAAGGGAACTGAAACTGCAAGAAATCTTATGTAAAATGTGCCCCCCTAAAAATGGTATCAGCTTCAGGTGAAACAACAAAAAATAAGTGGTGAAGGGTCAAGGAGTATTGAAAGATCGAGGAGGGAGAGCACTAACCAGACCTCCACTGGAAGATTGCGAAGACAGTAAGGAGGCTAATTACCACACAATCTGGTTGCCAGTGAGAAATCAATGGCAAGCGACTGTTGCGATAACACAAAGTTATTTGCAAAGGTTATCGAAAGAGGTGGAGAGCACTCGAAACTTGGGGAGACTTGTCGTCACCCCGACTCCAGGGAACACCATCGGTTATTATCAGTAAGTAATTTCTGATGATGACCTGGGTGAGAACTCCTAGTTAATAAAAAGAATAATATTACTAACAATTTTTTCTGGCGGACTTATTACTAGAGAACAATTTCCATTTTCATTTTTATATGCTATGAGAATACATAAATCACAATAAATGAGTGTATATGACATAATTGCTGATTTGGAAACTTAAATTTTGTCTGATGGAATAACTTATGTTGCCCTTACAAGGGGTAGAAAATTGTACAATATTCATTTGTCGTATTTCGATCCCAGACTTTTAAACTCCTCACGCCTGACATTATCCAGTATTTTTACAAATCCACCATCCGCCCATGCATGGAGTGGTGTTGCCACATCTGGGCTGGTGCATCATCTACTAGTCTCTCCCTCCTTGACAAGGTCCAAAAAAGAGTCGCCAACCTAATAGGTCCCTCTCTGTCAACCAAGCTCCAGCCCCTGCCCCATTGCCGCAATGATGCATCCTTGTGCTTGTTTTACAAATACTTCAATGGATTATGCTTCGATGAACTGGCTATTATGGTGCCCCCTCGACGCAAATTCACTAGACCAACCCGACAATCTGCCAAATCCCATCCATTCACTTTGGAGGTCCCCAGATGCCGGAGAGCTTTCTACTCCAATAGCTTCTTTCCTCGTGTTGCTGGACTCTGGAACTCCCTCCCTGCCCCCTGTTTCCCCGACGGTACTGACATGCAGAAATTTAAAACTAATGTAAACAGACATCTCGCTGCACAGCCCCCAATTTAGTTTGACCCCCCAAAAAAAATCGTCTCCCTTTTTTTCTCAGTAGTCTCTTACGTCTAAAGTGGCGACCTGCTTTGTTTGGGGTGAACGATGTTAACAAAAGCAACATTAATTATGTGTGAGAAATCAGCTTGCAACGAATACATTAAATTAAAAAGTTTTGAAGGCATCCATTGCCACTTTCAGAAGAAAAAAAAACGTTTCGATGGCATAAAATATCCTGAAGATTTAAATAGATTTAATAGAAGAACAACAAACCACTAAGACACAAAGTGTAATTCATTCAACAAGTTTGATTCCTAAAATGCCTTTAGTTAATAGGAAAAGGATTAGTTTGTTAATTCCTCATCGAATCCATTAAAAAATTGACAGATTTATATGATTATTTGCATAATTTGAACATTGATAAGTGAATTTTCTAAAGAATGTAAAAATATTCTTTATCATAATCAAAACATTGTTGCAAATTTGACAAAGTGGTAAAAATATGCTTCGGAGTTTTAGAAAAAATGTTTAATAATTTGAAAATGGAATCAAAAATATCCATTTGTTAAATAGTGTACTGCTAGATGCTTTCGATTGCACCAACGTATTTGCAAAAAGTTTATAAATGGAATTTGCAACTGAAATAAAACTTCAGGCTGTGGTAGACAATCACAACTACTTCTTGATTAAATTTTTTTTTTTTGCAACCAAATAATGGTTCTAAACAATTTATATTTTAAATTACAAAAGGCTCAAACTCTTCGCTTACTAAATACTGTCAAAAATGTTCATTTGATATTTAACATAAAATGTTATCAACAATTGAATTTAACCTGTCTTTTAATTCAAATGAATAGATTTTTAATTAATCAACATATTTATTTGGATAAAAGAATCAAGTGTGATATAAGGAACTTCAGTTTTTAAAAAACAGCAGATATTTGGCTTTAATTTCTCTCCGAGAGCGGCTGTTATTCATAGAGGACCAATATCCACAGCAAGCAATTTTACTTGACTGAAAATGATATTTGGTATGAAATCAGTGACAATATTATGACAAAACGACATTGTATATCTCCTGCCCAATTGCCTGACATTGTCCTCTCATTCATGGAAAAATGTAAATTTAAAATGCTATTTTACACTACCTAAATGTAAATAAAAGTCTCTCTAAATCATAATCTTTGTTTTTATTTTCTAAGATTAAATCTATTTTTTTATTTATTCATTGACACGAAATAAAACAAACAAATATACGAAACTGATCAATTTTGTGAAACAGTAAAATTAAGAAATTATAATTTACAAATTATCAATAAGCAATGTCTGCAAAAATCATAGAATATAGTGAGAAATTCGAGAATGAATAATTATATTTTGAATATTATAAACATGAAAAATACAAGAACATACTTGAAAACACTTGAAAAAGTAAAGGATAAGTCATTACTTTTAAGGGAATAAAAAAACGGTTTATTTAAAGCACTACATCAAAGAATAATAAAATTGTAATTAAAATATCTATATTTATAAAATATCAAAATATTATAAAATACAATTTTAATATTATTTCATTATAAAATAAAAATAGAATTATACTTATTTTCAGTAAATTTGGCAGATCTGTCACTTCACATACAGAAAGAAGTAATGAATTTGAGAAACTTACAAATCAGCAAAATAGTTTTCAAAATAAATTGATGAAATAAGAAAAGTAAATGAATTTGGATAACTGAATAATCAGATGATGATGATTGATTAACTGCTATTTACTGCAAAGACAAAAATATAAAATCGATCTGCTACAATATTCATACATTAAAATACTTTTAAAAATCTTATAGTATTACATAATATTAAACAACAATTAATAAAGTAGAATTATAACAAGGAATACGAATCAAATTCATTAAAATGGTTTATATAATAACTAAATACTTACCAATAATTTAAAAACATGTTATACAATTTTATAGTATATTATACAATGTTATTATTAATAAAAAAACATGTAATACATTTTAAAACAGGAAATACATTTTAAATCAATTGTTTCCGATAATTATCTATAAAATATTTCAGTTTTGATTACGATTAATTTTAATTATTTTAATTTTCAGTTTATTATATTTTATAAGTATAAATATTTTAATTTCAAATTTTTTGTCTATAATATGTTAAGTAAATTTTCTAATTCTTTACGTTACTAAGAGTAATAACTTGTACTTTTTACAGGTTCATAATCTTAAATATATCATTTTTCATGCTCGCATTTTTTTTAATGTAATATAAATATATATATATATATATATATATATATATATAATTGTATATTACTTGTGTCTGAATATTTTTCTTTGACCCTTTCTAGATGCCTGATTAATGTTTGGGTTTCAACTGGCAGATGAAAATTCCGTACTCGTTGGGTACTCAAGTGGTTTCGTTTCTTTCCGGGGGCCACTTTCGTAGGGCAGGTATCGAGTAAAAGCATATATTTGGAAATATTTAGTTATCGTCTTGCCAGTGTCCGTCTGTTTCGTTGTGTAAACATCCTAAAACGATTTAAATACCAATAATAATATTGTATTAATACTACAGCCAACTACACACGTATATATATAGTGAAAGTAAAATGATGGAATCAATTGAATTCGAACTTGGTACAATCAGACCGTTAGTCCGCATCGTTCGTCATCTCAGGTTTGTAGTTGTACTAATGTTTTGTGAATTTGAATTCTTAATTTAACATATTGGAATAATTGCTTTAAACAAATCCAATTTGCAGGTTGAACATTTTGTATTTACTTTCAATGATTTATATTAATTTTGTTTACTGCGAGGGGCGGTAGCTAAGTTGTTAATGGCACAGACTGACAATCTGGGTGTGTTGAGTTCGTTCTACAGAAACACTTTTACTTAGGATGTTGGCAACCTTCACGTGGTCCCTCCCGTACGTACCTGATGTCTTTCTAGAGAGGATTCTGGGTAACTAAGATGAAACATGGAAATTAAATTGTTTTTAAAAAGCTTAGGATGAAATAACTTACGAAAATATTTTATATCATAGATTCATAAAGAAAGAAATAAAATAATTGTAGGAATTAAAAAAAAAATAACGAATAAATTAATTACAACAAAAGCAATTTTAAACCGACCGAGATAAATCTTTTTTTTTCTTTATACGTTTTAAATGTTTATAAGATTTTTGAAAATATTCGAATTCAAAACAACCGATTTGACTTTTCGCGTTTAGATTTTGAATTTTAAGTTATTTCTAAATGTAAAAATATGAAACGGTTTCATAATATTAAAATGTGTTGATATTGCCCTGCACAGGAAAAGAACTTAAAGAATTTAAAACATATTAGATAAAATTATTGCTCCCAAATGTTAAATCTTCCATTCTATAATAAACAGCAATGTGCATTTATTTGTTATATAAATAAATATCAATTCATTCTTGTCAGACAAAATTTAATGAGTAAAAAAGTTTCCTTTTCTAGTTAAAGTTTTAGTTAAAGGAAGCGAAAAAGCAAATAGCATATCAGACAAGCCCCTCCACATGAGAGTAATTCGAATTAAATGATCTACTCTAAATAAAATGTCAATGGTGGATATTTTTTTTATTTACGGCATCACAAATTATACTAATTCATACATGAAAAATTACTGACGTAATTCTGTGATTTTATATGCATATTTTTGCAACACTAGCGAAATATAATTTTTTTCTGTAATTTTTGACGGAGAGTTTACACGAGTTTAGAATATTTAGCTTCCGGGCAACGTCGGGTTTTCTTGTTCGGTTAGTCATATTTTTTTTACTTTTCAACTTTAGTATTTTCGTGGTCAAAAGGATAATTACTTTAGTTCAACAGTAATTCCTGAGTTATAAGTCTGAATAAAAAAAAAAGCGGAACATAGTCGACCCTCTTTTGAGAAGTACAAATTAAATATTTATAAAGAATGAAGATAACAGTGAAGGCGGAGGATGATGTCTGAACGAATACAAAACGTTACATATGCGCAAAATACTTGTGTAATTATAGCGTTTTGGTAAGGCAAAAATATTTACTTGCTTACGGCTAAAGCTGAACACAAAAATATAATGCGATAAAAATGGGAGCTGGTGGACGATGAGGTCGCTGATTATTCATTTTTTTCGGGGGAGGGGGGTATGCTTTTTAATACGTCCTCGAATCTCTACAAGAGGCTTTGACTGTCGCCCGATCTCTCACACTGCACGTTTTTTTTCTTTTTCTTTTATTAATGGTTCGCCAGTTATCACGCTAAAATCTACTCGAGGATAAGGGTTAATAAGATGGAATAGTTGTCAGTTGAAAGATGAAGAATATTATGGAAGTATTAAACATGATTAATGGTATAAACTAAGTTTGATCACTTATGGCGACGGTTAACAACCAGTACTTGTTGAAATTGGATTTAGAAACGACTGTTGTACTCTGTAGGGAAGCATCCCCGTTGTAATGTGTTCTATAAGCGGGAAATCTTACTAAACTAGCTATGTCCATTGACACTCCGTATAACGCTAGGCACATGGAGGAAGAAAGGGAAATGTTATCAATTGTGGTAATAAAACGAGTTCTTGCCGCGAATTTCTTAGAAGGATCTACCAGAGAGTGGAGCTCGGTCGATCACATTCCATGAAAATAACGATAGAATAGAAAAAGACTAGCAACATCTCTTCTTTGAGAAATAAGCTGTCAGAAATAAAAAAGATCATCCCCCACAAGATTTCGAAACCGATTTTGTAATCTGTCAAAAGATGAAAATGCGCTCTGAGACGCACCTTCCAAGACGTGGCAGTAGTACTTACTCTTAGTACATATCTAACTCTTATATAGGTAGAGGATTACATTAGAAATCAGGTTCTTTCTCGAGTGGTGGCTAAAATTACATTTTCAGCGTCTTATTTCAGATACATTCTAGCTTCTATATAAGAGAGTCTGTTATGCTTAAGTTTTAGATGGCATTTTCATTGGCTGCCACACACAGAAATTTGAAATATCATTTTTGTTGGTCTGTCACGACCAAGTTTGAATTCTAATTTCTAGATCTGTCGATGCATCCCTTGTATAAGTATCGGAAGGACCAGCGGTCTGTCACACTTGATTTTTATACTAGCATTTGCATCACTAAATGCGCAGACTGAGTGGACGTATCTTAAGAATGGCCGATCTTGTGTGTTTGTGTTTTGTCATTAATTCTTTAAACGTTAGTTTTATCTTTTCAATTCTACTAAATATTACAAATTCTTTTAACAAAGTAGCGAGAAATATTTACTAATAAATTCTAAAAAAATAAATCAGATATTTTTAATAATCGGATAATTATAAAACCTATCATTTCTTTGGAGTATTTGAAAGGATGTTAATATAGGGCACATTTCATTCATGAAATTCGAATATTACAGATTTGCAGAATCTGGTAAATTCAGAGTAGTGTTCTCATCTTGGGTGTTTTTATCACAAGGTTTCGGCCGATGTAATCTCTGACCTTCTTCAGGTGTACCTTGTCGAATTCAAGAATATTTTTGTCGAACTCGGGAATCTGGACGGAATTTCGAACGGAACCCTTTATTAAATCCACGGGGTTAGCATGCTCTCGTTCCATCTGCCATGACTGGGAAGAAGTCTTCAGTAATTCGTAATTCTTCGTATTGTCCGCACTGAGGATTGAACCTTCAACCTTCAGATGACTGTCACTTCGAACTGAATTTTACTTTAGTACTGTATCCACTGCGTCACAGGTACGAAGAATTGCGAATTACTGAAGACTTCTTCAGTCATGACAGATGGAACGAGAGCATGCTACCCCCATGGATTTAATAAGGGGTACCGTTCGAAATTCCGTCCAGATTCCCGAGTTCGACAGAATAACCGTATTTAAATAATCACAGTTATTACCCGCAAGATTTTTACAACGTATCAAAAATCTTGCTGGAAAAATGCACAATTTTTAATGTAAAAAAAATCATATAACAAAAATATTTTAAACTTACTTTCTTAATAACATAAAAGTTGTTTAAATGTTACGATATTTAAACATCGTATTATTTGTCTTTTTTTATTCAATACAGTATCTTCTAAACACGTTCTTTATTATAGGTAAAATCAGGACACACAACGTAAATATTTTCAACTAACTTTTTATATATTACTATATTTTAACATTGCATTATTTTTCTTTTGAACTCAATTTCATACGATATCTTTTAAACACGTTGTTTATTGCAAATACAATCAGGTAACCTAACATAAATATTTTCAACTAACTTTCTAAATAAGATAAGACTTTTTTTAATAATATTACGACATTCAGAAAACTGTAATATTTTGATTTTTAAACTCAATTTCATACGTCATCTTATAAAGTGCAGAATATTAAATAGCATATTTTATATGAGGTGTCGTTTACCATATTTTCATGGGACACCTTACATTTTATTGTTTAAATGTATCAATAAATGCAATTATCTACTAATATTTGAATATAAAATAGCACTGAAACATATCTTCTTCATGATACTATAAATATAATAATTTAAAAAATATCTAAATATACATTTTCAATGCTTTTTAATGTTGCAGTAATCCAATGAGTGATAGCCAGTTTTTGTTCATTTTTCCCCGGAACATGACACCACATGCATAACAAATGTGTGTCTACTGAATTCAATTGATGCTTTTATTTCAAGTGTAGCATCGAATTTCAACAAAGAGGGTAGAGCGGGTATTTTACTTTAGTTACAAAATATCAATAAATACATAATTCAACATTTGACAAAATATGATTATTACCCTGCTGCCCTACTATTCTACATAATGTTTTTCAACTGCCAAATTTAAATAATCATTAAAAAGTGGATTCCATTCGAATAAATGTATCGATCGTTATAGAAAGAAGAAAAGAAAACAAAAACAGAAAACGTCTCATAATGGAAATAGACTGAAAGATTTCTGTCCGAATTCATTTCATATAAAGGGGCTTCTCTGACTGGCTATTTACTTTCTCCCTTCCCCATAACATTTAAAAAAGTTGCACCCGGCAAATATCTTACGAAACTAAAGTTACAGTCAAAAGGAGAGAAATGTGAATTTACAAAACAATAAGGAGATTTCAGTTATTTGAACAGATCGAAACCAAAACACCGGTCACATATCAAACGTTTCCAAAGGGTGGTCGATACTTTACTATCTAAGATAATAGCCCACTATTGTTAGTGGGATAAATAATATTGATTTAAATGAATTTATTCATTTTTTTTTTTACATTTCATTAAACTGATAACAAGGGAATTCAATACGTATTACGGACTAGTATTGCGTTACGCTAAGTGGACACTTTCATTTCATCCAAAAATGTCCTCCACCAATAGAGGAGCGTATATATATATATATATATATATATATATATATATATATATATATATATATATATATATATATATATAGAGAGAGAGAGAGAGAGAGAGAGAGAGAGAGAGAAAAGAAAGAGATATATATAATCGAACGACTACAGTGTTCTTCTGTTCTTTCAATTTTTTTACTTTCATATATCGGTGAGTACTTGTAATTCCTCTTTGTTTCACATACAAACAACTTTTTTTTATGATGTTATTTTTTATTTTTTAAATAAACATAAATAAATGTAAAAATACAATATAAACATATTACAAAATGTGTTTGTTTGTGAGACAAAGAGGAATCACAGGTATTCGCTGATATATAAAAGCAAAAAGATTGAAAGAACAGAATAAAATTACGTTTGCGGTTGTTCGAAGATATATGGAGATTAAGAAATTGAATGCACAGATGAAAGGTATGATTATGGATTGATTGTTTCTTTTGGTCATTGCAATGAACCTATAATATATATATATATATATATATATATATATATATATATATATATATATATATATATATATATGCACTGAAGCTTGTAATATAACTTCATTGGGCTTGCAATTTGGAACATTTACGGATATTATAACGAGAATATACTTAAATAGATATTTTTGTAAGAACCTATGAATATATATATATATATATATATATATATATATATATATATATATATATATATATATATATATATATATATTAGTAGGGCTACCCGGCGTTGCTGGGACTCATTAAAACACAAAATAGAAGACAAAATGTGTGTGTAACATCTTTATATTCAAACTTCTATTTCTCTCCCTCGCTCTATAGCTGTAACTTTATCATTTTCTCTTTCTTCTTCCTGGTGGCCTCATTTCACCGCCCCTTCTCCCCGTTGCCACCTTCTCTCTGTTGCCTTTGGCAAAATCTGTCTCTTCCCTACCACTCCTTTTCCATTGCCCAGAGAAAAAGTATGACATATTTCTATTAAAAGTACAACCTCTGTCTGCGCCTACTATATACGTACCTATCCCCGCCTCGTTGCGGTACACTGCAGAAGCGTCCGGTCGCATATTTTTGCTAGTTGGAAGCAGAACAGATACTATATTACCTCCACACCTCTAAAAAATTTGGGGGTAATGCCTAGGAAGGATGGTATCATGAAAATAGAACAGATATTGCACGACCTTTTTTCCTTCGAGGGATACTCGTCTGATGCATGCAGATCTGGCTGTATCTAGATCCGGCGCTCTGTTCAAAATGAGCAAAACACACCAAAAAAACAAAAAGAAATTGACCAAAAACATGAAAAAAACAAAAGAAACAAATAAAAAACAAAAAAGAACATGAAAAACACAAAAGTTGGCGCCAAAGAGAAAAAGGAAAAAATTAGCAAAACACATGAAAAAGAAATTAAAAAACATATAAAAAACAAAAAAGGTATAAAAAACATCAACATTAGCGCAAAAAAGCAAAACAAAAAATAACAAAAAACATAAAAAACAAATAAAAACCAAAGAAGCCATCACAAAACATCAAAATTTGCGAAAAAAGCAAAATGAAAAATAAAAGGACAAAAAATAGAATTTAAAAAAAAATTATTTCACCACACCACCGCTAAAAAAACTATTGTTTCACCCACGCAAACCATCCTAAAACATATTTATTTTTTGTAAGAAAAAAAAAATTTCAGCCCACGCCAATAAAAATGTTTTTACTCTCCCCCACCTAAAGAAATAATTTTAGTTAAAAAAAAATCCCCCCACCAAAAAAGTTCTACTCTCCACCCTCACCGCACCACCCCCATTTTTTTTACTCTCCCTTACCCAAATAAATATTTTTAGTTAAAAACAACAAAAATTTCCCCTACCCCAAAAAAATTTTTTACTCTTCCCCCCCCCCAAAAAAAAGTGTTTACTCTCCCCACCTAAAGAAATATTTTAGTTAAAAATAAACAAAAAAAAGTTTTTCCACACCCTCCCCCAATAATATTTTTTACTCGCCATCCCCCACAAATTTTTTACTCACCCAATGAAATATTTTTACTTAAAAAAAATCGTCACACCCCGCCCCCAAACCACCCCCAAAAATGTTTTACTCTCCCCCACCCAAAGAAATATTTAGAGTTCCAAAATAAATAAAAAAATTGGAAGCACAACAGAAACTACACTCCCTCTATATCTCTAAAAAGGAGGTAATGCCTCCGAGGATGGCATAATGACAACAGAACAGATACTACACCACCTCCACACCTTTCAAAAAAGGAGGAGGTAATGCCTGCGAGGATGGTATCATGACGACAGAAAAATACTACACTACATCCACACCTCTCAAAAAGGAGCAGGTAATACCTGGGAGGATGGTATCATGACAACAGAAAAGATACTACACTACCTTCACAGCTCTAAAAAAGGAGGAGGTAATGCCTGGGAGGATGGTATCATGTCAATAGAACAGATACTACACTACTTCTACACCTCTCAAAAAGGAAGAGGTAATGCTTGGGAGGATGGTATCATGACAACAGAACAGAACAGTTGAATTTGAGGAAATGCCTTGCAATTTTTTTCGGGTATGACTTGCAATTTTTTTTTCGAAAAAGACTACATGATATAATTGTTTTCTATTTAAATTAATACATCATTAAATTGAAATTAAGCTGAAAATAGCTGAAACAATCGACCCCCCCCCCCGAACTCTGTCCCATAGCCACCTTATGAGTGCATTTATAGATTTTTGAATACGGCTATTAACTTTGTCGGTAAATTTTACATTAGAATACACTTTTAAATTTTATCTAGATTCGCTAACTTTTTTCCTATAGGGCACACACACATACATACAGACATTGAGTTATATATATATATATATATATATATATATATATATATATATAGGGAGAGAGATAGAGAGAGAGAGAAGAATTGGACAAAATAATGGAAACACTTTGAAATTTTTAATAAATCCAGCCTTGTAAAGCTCTCTGCAAAAATGTTTTTCTTTAAACAGAATCATCTTGCTCTAATTTTCGGTGCCGTAGTATTGTGCTCTTTCCTCACAATATTACCAAGGACTCTAGGATCTGTTTAAGACAGATTTGGTTTTCTTCTAGAATTTTGTTTGGAAAATGATGTTTTCTCCTTATTTCCTAGGCTGTCATCATTTTCGGGACAGTTCCTCTCGATACGGACACTATTTCAGCCACTTCCGTAATAGTACCACCTGCCATACGAGCAACAACAATCTGCCCTCTTTGGAAATCTAATAGATCTTTCATCAAAATATTTCTTACGCATATGCACTATCTTAACTAAAATATAAATTTAACCAATTCATTCAAGACAATGAATAAAATAAATGAAACCAACATTTTGGTATTTTTAAAAATGTTATAGGGGTTTCAAAATTGATTCAAAATTCACAAGGTGTTTCCATTATTTTTTCGAACCAGTGTATATACTAAAAGAGAGGTCAAACTGCCCCAAAGAAATTTAACGATCTTGTGAATTTCTTCTGTCGGCATAAAAAAGGTTTATGAATGCAGATAGAGACGGACTCGAACATGTTAATTTTTTTTTAAATCTGCTCTATGCATGACCTCTAAACACTCCATTTGATAATTTGAGACACAGCACGGATTTCCAGCCAAGTACTGTCCAATAGAAGAGTCCAAAATGGTAGAGGAAGGGTGACATATATATTGATTTCATACTTTTTTTATTGATTTTGTTCAGAATTGATTTGAGTAGTTTATATATATACTAGGAGCGGTACCCGGCGTTGCCCGGGGCTCTCTCTCCCTTCCCTGTCTCCCCCTTCACCGCCCCCTCTACCCGTTACCCGGAGCGAAAGCTATCTCTTACCCGGTCGCTCCCTTACTCCGTTGCCCGGAGCAAAAGTTGTCTCTTCCTCGGTCTCCCCCTCACCCGATTGACCGGAGCAAAAGTTGTCTCTTCCTCGGTCACCCCCTCTCCCCGGTCACCCCTCTCCCCGGTCACCGCCCGACCTCCTTAACACCCCTTCCCCGTTTCCCGGGACAAAAGTAAGTACTAACTCGGTATTCCCAATTGTCCCTCTCGCTTTGCCATTCGATGTATATTTAGGTGATCGTTAAAAAAATGTAGGTTCGGTGGGAATCGAACGATCAAATTCTAGGCCTGTTTTTTCGTCGTTACCGACTGCGCCAAAAGAAGCGAGTATAAAATCTAACGAGAAATAAGTCAGTTAAACACAGTGTGAAGCTGGGTTGTCTTATGCACGCGCGCATGCGCAGAGTGAATGATCGATCGAATAACTAACAACTTTAGGCCCTCCGTCACACGTTTAGTGCTCGTTCTATATAAATACATCGATATTTTTCCAATTATTATGATAGCATGCATCCGTAAGCTGCCCAATTTACAAAATGCCAACTTTACGGTCCCTGTCGAATATTTCGGGACCGTTTTGCAGACATAGACACACTAAGAACGTACGCTCTGTAGATGGCCATCTTGGTAGAAGTAGCAAGATAGCTGTTTTCTCAGACTCTTTTAGTTAGTGTAAAGAAGGTTGTGGATACTTTACCAATCCTTGTGTTGAGCTTTACGTCCAATTAGAGGGTGTTTGAAGCAGTAGAGTCTAGGTACTGGAATTGATGAATGACCTCCAGTGATGTGTATTTGATTGAAATGCTGCGTGGGCAAACGTTTTCTTGTCTCATGAATTGGGTTTTCTTCTGGCTGAATGGGAAGCCGAACAGGCTGCAAGTATCAGAAAACCTGTCCATCAATCTTTAGAGACTATCTTCCTGATTCGATGCTATGGCTGTATCATCGACAAACAGCATGTCCTTGATCTGGACTGACCTAATCTTAGTCTTGGAACGAAGCCTGGCGATATT
Organism: Sepiola atlantica; assembly: GCA_963556195.1. Lineage (NCBI taxonomy): Eukaryota > Metazoa > Mollusca > Cephalopoda > Sepiida > Sepiolidae > Sepiola > Sepiola atlantica. The sequence continues at coordinate 89,955,784 of OY744520.1, read as the reverse complement.
GAAATGACTACCGTCAGATCTGAGGTGTAGGTAGATACGATCCGCTGTGTTCTTGAAAGAATGCTTCAGGAGATGCCGAAGAGTGTCGGGGCCAACACACAGCCTTGTCTTACACCGCTCTTCACCCCGAACCCAGCAGACATGTCGACGTTAAACTGCACAAGGCTCATCATACCATTGTGAAAGGATCTTATGATGCTGATGAGTTTTGGTTGGTGGGAGGATCTTGAATAGACTATATCTGCTCACGAGATCGAACGCCTTAGTCAGATCTATAAAGGCGAGATACAGAGTCTGGTTTTGCTCTCTGAACTGCTCTTGAAGCTGCCGTAGGAAGAAGGTTATATCGATAGTTGATCTCTCTGAACGAAAACCGCATTGAGATTTCGCGTGAATTCGATCGGCAAGAACTTGCAGTCGCAGTAGTACTATGCGTGCGAATAGCTTGCCAACGAAGCTCAACAGTGCGATACCATGGTAGTTGTTGCAGTCACTGCGGTCCCATTTGTGTTTGTAGAGTAGAATGATGTTTGCGTCTCTTATGTCCTGAGGCACTTAGCCTTCTCTTCAGCACTGTATCAAAAAAAATTTCAACACCTCTGCTAAAATATAGTCATTTCCTGGATCTTTTCCAGATTGCAATCTGTCTATTATCCTGGATAGTTCAAACATGCATCAGGGGAAGACGATCAATGGCATCCAGAGCAAACTGATGTACCACGTTTTCCCTGGAGTAAAACTTGGAGTAGTGTTCTACCCATCTGTCCAGCTGTTTGACTTTGTCTAGTATGGGTTCATCCGACTTGTACGTCAGTGGTGCAGTTTTGTTGATTGTAGGTCAAGTAGCTTTCCTAATCTAGTCATACATTTTTTTCATGTTGCCTGTATCAGCCGCCCGTGGAATAGTTTTGAGGAGGTCCGTCCAGTAGTTGTTCGCAGCTCATCTGACAGCCTTTTGGGCTGCACTTTTGGAAGACCTCAGTGCAGCCACCGATGTAGGAGATGGGTTGGCCTTGTATCAAAGCAAGTATGAACGTTTTGCCTTAATCAAAGGGTCGAGCATAGCAGACATCGCATCATACCAGTCATTGCGTTTACAACCTGTCCTTCTCCCAAAGGCTTTCAGAAGTGTAGACTTGGTGTCATTCTTGATTGTTTCCCACTGTTTACACGCGGGTCGACTGTGATCTCCTTTGAAGAAAACATCACGTTGAATTCCGCCATGCGGTTCACACTCGAGATTTGTAAGATTTCGTGAAACCGCAAAAATATTACAGTTTTCTTTCACACGTTTAAACTAGACGAGTTTATGTTTCGGAATTGTTTAGATAGAGTCGTGGCGCAGTGGATATAGTACTAAATATAATTCAGTTCTAAGTGACAGTCATCTGAAAGTTGAAGGTTTCATCCTCAGTGCGGGCGATATGAAGAATTGCGAATTACTGAAGACGTCTTCCCAGTCATGGCAGATGGAACAAAAGCATGCTACCCCATGGATTTAATAAAGGGTTCCGTTCGAAATTCCGCCCAGATTCCCGAGTTCGACAGAAAGATTCCAGAGTTCGACAAGGTACACCTAAAGAAGGTCGAAGGCTACATCGGCCGAAACGTTGTGAAAAAAACACCCAAGATGAGAACAGTAGTCCGATTTTACCAAATTTTATAGACGAGTTTAGTAATAAATTTCATTTTAATGTATTTGATATAAATTATGTGTTGTTGTTTTTTTTCTTCTTCATAAGTTCTTGAATGTTAATTTTTCTGTACTTTTACCCACGGAATTATACGAAACCTTTAAATACACAACTGTCTGAATCGCTTCGTATTTTCTAGAGCGGCCAATAGTTAATAAAAGCGCTGATTATCATTTATACAATAAATATGAGCTATTTGATAGATTTGAACCAAGACGCCATCGGGCTTTATTCTTGTCTTAATATAAAGAAATGTGTTAATATCTCATTTGTTCTCGTGTTTATCCCTTCCACAACCTGACCCTTCGTCTACTTGATCCCTTTTATCCTCTTTATGGCGATAATCTTCCTTAATCTTATCCTATTTTTGTCTTTTGTTTGGTGTGTTTGTTTATCTATCTTATATATATATATATATATATATATATATATATATATATATATATATATATATGTGTGTGTGTGTGTATATATATATATTATGTCTTTCTCTTCTTTTTTCATCCTTCCGAAATGAGGTTAAAAGGCACGAATGGATTGACCGAATTATGATTTTCTGTCTCTCTGTCTGTGAATGGGCGCAAGTGTTGTAATGAATTTTAATGCAGGCTGTGGAATCAACAAGCTGTGTTCGAATCTCATCAGATGTAGTGTGTTAAATTACGCACTCATACTGCTGGGAAATGTGTTATTTAATTTCAATTAAATAAATTTGGCAAAAGATAAAACAAGCATGCATCATTTGGTTTATTTGAACTACTGTTTTAATCTTGCATATTATTATCACAACGTTTCGGCCGCTGTAACCTCAAACCTTCTACGGACGATACTAAGAATACCATTACGATTTAGTTAACACTTCTACCCGACCATGGCTGATTGAACGAGAACAGGATACCTCGTGGATTAAATAAAGGGTTCTGTTCGAAACTCCGTACGGATTACCGAGTTCGACAGAAAGATTCCCGAGTTCAACAAGACACACGTTAAGAAGATCGGAGGTTTCATCGGCCGAAACGTTGTGAAAATAACAGCAAAAATGAGAACAGTTATTCGAATAATCTAAATAATATAAATCATGCTTCAGTTGCCATATAACGAAAGTTGAGAGCAGAAATTTACACAGAGGATACAGTGACAATACACTCGTCCAATTTCGCCTTGAATTTCTGCATCGTTGGCGTATTTACTACATGTCTTGGAACTCCATTCAAAGATCCTAGTATATATAGTGGCGTTCGCTCGAAACAGTTTCTGGTGCAGGACTAGTTGGACTTAGGGGATATCATAATAGCGGCTGAACAGATTGTAAGGCAAAATTAGATCACCGCGTAAACGTCGGCGTTCAAAGAAGAAAAAGTTTTCGGCGTTCGTAGTGAAGATTGCGCAGCCCCTTCACCATTCGAATAGAAAGTCGTTGATCGGCGTTTAGGTGCCGAATATCACGTATTAGATATGGAGCCTGGACACCTTACTCTAAATAGTAAACCAGAATTACCTTCCAGTTATGAGTATACAATAGCAAACTCTGTTTAATTGATCGAATATAGTAAACCATTTACAATGTGCATTTTGATTCGACATTAAATAGCCTATCAAGTGCTACACGCACATACAAATTTAAAAAAATATTAATACCTGTTTCTAAATAAGAGCTCAGAAAAATTATTTAATTTGTATTGTATTTCCTAGTATACAACATATAAACCATTGATAAACAATTCATTAAACACGATCTGCTCTTTATACGTAGTTGAGGAGAGTCTCTTCCGTTATATAAGTGATCAAAATAGACCCAATAGACCCAGAAGGATGTTAACTAGGTTTGCTGATTCCATATGTAAAATAGTATATATTTTTAATTAATCAGTTGCAATATATATTGTATTTCGCCATTAAAAAAATCGTTACGGTCGGAAACGGACAAAGCTAAAGAGTTTTCCGGTGACTAGTGGCGTTTTGTAAACCAGCTTGAAAAAAATCTGTTAAAAATCTCTTTCACTATTGATAGCGTGGTGTAGCTAGTGCTGATACTAATTGTGAAGAAAGTTGTGTTAGGTCATGTTTGGGAATTTGAGGAAGAATGCGTTAGTGGAATGAGAATACAATATTATGAGATTTGAAAAATAGAAACAAGTGATTTCAGGGTTAGTTTTTAAGTATGCATAGAAACGCACAACTGAGAATGGGTGCAGTAACAAAGCAATTTAATAGCTATGGAATAGGATAACATCAAAGCGAATTTTGAGACTAAAAACCGAAGACGAGTCTTCGGCTTTGGTTCTCACTAGATGAGAGGTTCGGATCTCCCTCCCCTCACGGTACATGGAAGAGTGTGGGAAAACATTGTACATCGAATTAAATACAAGGTAAAATTCGTTTTGTGTTTTTCGAGTTTTCAATAGAAAAGCAACCTACGATGGAAATACATGGTGATTCATATGTCACTTCACTTAACTATTTTAAATGATTACCATATGAAGCACACACATACTATGAACTTTTGATAATTGTTATCTTACTCTCTAATTACTGCTATTTGTTATTTTAAATTTGTTCGTTTATATATTTGTTTCTATATATATTTATTTCAGAATCAATCAAATATGCTACAAAGAATCGTAAATTCCTTGCAAAAAAGAATGGAGCTATGCATGTACAACGAATGTGGAAACTTAAACAAAATGCTGTAATTTAAAACTCCCATATATGAATTTAATGAATAAACTTTCTGTTTTGTATTACCGTATTTTTTAACTTCAGAATTTCAAAAATAAATAGCTAAGTGACTTATGAATCACCCAGTATATCTCTAGAAATGCGAGTGGAGTTCTTCAACAGAAAAACAAGTACGTGTTTCTCTTTTAGTCATATGTGTAACAAAATTAGGCTAACAATGTTACACTACTCTATGGAAAGGTATGAACCCTCTCTTTTCTCCTAATTAGTTGGGTAGAATAGACTCAAGCCTTCGTGAGACATCTAGGAGAACGAAAACTCCGGAATAACACTGGTGTTTCTAGATTTATCCGAGCCTTTCCACGGGTTATCTTTGGTTTCTCCTTGACACTGATCTTAATATGAAATACCATTCAGGTCGCACAGACATTGATTCAGTTAGAACTGCCTCGGTTTAAATTCAAATTTGATCTGACGTCTTTCGGAACAAGATATTCAACTAATATTAGATCACGGCGCTATATATGAGTAAGTGAGCAATCTTTAATACTATAGAAATAGTTCGCCTGCGTGTTTTTAAACAAATCTCTATATACCATTTAAAAAGAAAACGATATTAAAAAAACACCGGCCATTATATATATATATATATATATATATATATATATATATATATATATATATTTAATAACATTTTTCATATTTTTCAAATATTTGAACTTTGGTTTTTTCGAAAGACAACTTATCCATCTGTATTTCTCCTTTGATGATAAGATCTCGATCTTTGAAAAGCCTTGGCTTAAGGAAAGAATAATAAACACTAGTTTATTACTGAATACACCTTGCATTGAACAATTGAAATTTGAAATAAATCTGGACATTCGTCGCATATTTATCACTCTTTTTTCTTCTATCTCTACAATTGCTCTATCTCGTATATTGAGCTAAACCTCTTCACAATAGGTTCCATCTACTAAAAGTTTTACTTTCAGTTTATATTTGATCCTATATATATATATATATATATATATATATATATATATATATATATATATATATATAGACATGTTTACAAAATATATTCTACGTATATATTGAGAAATGCAAAGTCAACATTACTATATATATATATATATATATATATATATATATATATACATATATATATATATATATATATATATATAGTAATGTTGACTTTGTATTTCTCAATATATACGTAGAATATATTTTGTAAACATGTCTATATATATATATATATATATATATATATAGGATCAAATATAAACTAAAAGTAAAACTTTTAGTAGATGGAATCTATTTTTAGATTTTTAAAGATTTTTAAAGATGTTTTAACTTTTCATTTTTAATTTTTTAACGGCCTTAATTTTTGAAATGTTAAATTTCTTTCCTTCTTCTTCTCTTTCTCTGTCCCTCCACTTCATTCTCTCCAAATATGATCTGAGGTTAAGATCGGATTCTAACTCTCCCTGATGAGATCACAGTTTATAGTAACTGTTGATCGATAACATCGACATGCCAGTGTCGCAGATTTTGTACATGTCTGTGTAAATACAATTATCATATATATATATATATATATATATATATATATATATATATATATATATATATATATATATATATAAAACTCATATTTATGACATTATGCTCCGAAAAATTACACAGAAACACATTTCGTACATATGTTTCAGAAATGTCCAATTTGTCATCGCTTTCCCAGCCAGGTGTTAAATTTACAATTATATGAATATATCGTCAGCACCTGATTTTTTTTTGATGAATCCGATACTATCAATACTCAATGGAATTGTTCAATAATGAGAAACAAAAAAACAAAACAGTTCAGAAGCCTTTTTTCCTTATGACAGTAGACACAATAAAGATCAAAGTATATATTTAAGGATAGATTCATTTTTAAAGGTGTAAAGCGTGTCTCAAAAACGCTTTATAATAGATCTGAATCCTATAAAAAGAAACTTAATTTATGCAGAAGTATAAGCATACTAATAGTAAAATCATTTGCTTTGGGGGTTGTTAATTTTTATGAAGAAATTACACATCGATGTTATTTAATCTTCTAGTGATACATCTGAGTAAAACTAATATATATATATATATATATATATATATATATATATATATATATATATACTAAAGTTGCATTTTAATGACAACCTGAAAATTCAATCGAAAATCATAATTTTCATATTCACCTCAATTTCCTTTATTTTGCATTTTCGTCTAATACCTGTATTTCTTTATAATTTTTTCGACAAGCAAAACCACCCTCTTTAATATTTTAATTTTTAAAATATTTTTCTTTTATTTCATCTTTTTTTTCAAAATAAAGAAGACATACGGGTATTCGGCGAAATTTAAAGATAAAAAAATATTGAGGTGAATATGAAAATTATTATTTTGGATTTATATTTTTTGTAGTCATTGGAATCTAACTATAAAGTATATATGATCTGAATTTTGTAACACATCTTCGTTTAGCTTGCAATTAGAAATATTTCGGGAATTATAAAAAGTATATATTCAATGTATAGCTGTTATGAGAATTAAATTATACATATATATATATATATATATATATATATATATATTAAGAAAAAGAGGGGTATAATTCAATCCATAAAACTACTTCTTTTTTTTCTTTTCCTTCAAATCTCTTAAGAGTCTTTAAGATTATTCTTTATTTGTAGAATTAACTTGATGCCTTTTCTCAACAAGGACGAAATGACTGTAATGTATGGAATTATAAAATTAAGTGCTAAGAAATCTAAGAACTTGTTTATAATATGCACCGCTCTAGTTGATACATTTATTATTAAAAAGTTGTATTTAAAACTAACTATTGAGCTATTTGTTTCATGACTAGGACTGCCAAATAAAGTAAGACGTAACACACTTTTATTAGAAATAATAATATACATATTCGTATGTGAGCCTGTTTAGATAATTATAATGAGAGTTGCTAGTTTATACAATGTTCATTTTAAATAATATCTTTTGTAAATAGATAGACACACAATCTCAATCATAGTTTATTCTAAATAAAAAATTTAAAAAATCAGTAAAAATTAATATTTTTATTCAATGAGATACTTTTCTATGAGTGTCTATAATTACACCTACAACAAAATGAGAAAAAAAAAAGACTTTAAAAAGCGCACTGTATAAACTGTACAGCGTAACCAAATGTTAACCTAAAAAGTAGATATTTGCAATTGAATTTTTTTTTTTTTGTTAAAACAACTTTTCTTTAGAAATCTTTATATATTATTGAAAGCATATTTTCAAAAATAAAATACTGAGTTAATGATATTTATAACATGTTTTTTTAATATTTCGAAAAGAATCTCTTCATCAAAGAGAATTTTAAGAATTTTTCTCGAGCCCTTATTTGTTTGTTTTCTTTTCTTTCTTACTTTTGTCCATCTCTAGTTGTAGTACCGGTCTGACCACGTGATGATAATTTGGCGTTTAAGAAATGTAAATGTTTCGTCAAATTTTCTGGTTCTTCGAACAATTTTTTAAAACTTCGCATATCGCATGACTCACCATTTAAAATGTCTTCGAAAGCGTTGTATTTATGGCATAATAATTATTATATACAATTGCAATCCATGACAACACATATTTAAAATATATAGGTTATGTTAGTTTTAAATTTGCATTGCAAAGCCTTTCAGTAATATATACTTTCTGTGGTAGACGCAATGCATTATACGAACTTCAACATTTATTTTTTTGTGTAAAAGAGATTAGTTTCGAAACTTGAACGAACGACTTAAGTATTTTATTTGTATTGAATTCTCAATTATCAAAATAATTTCGTTTGACTGAAAACATGTTGTGGGTTAAGACCTTACCCTTATCAAAAAGAAAAAAACAAACAAAGTCATTATACATCCAGTTCAAAAAAGTACATTCTTATCCTAATTTTTTTTTTACGTAGCTCAGTTCCGCTATGAAATTTGAAAGAATCAAATTACGTAACGTTTTCCCATGAAACCGGAAATTATTTACTCATTACTTCCGGTTCCAATCCCATAATGTTATAATTCGGTACTCGTTTTTCCTATTGATCATTTTAATGACACATTGTACCAAACCCAAACGGAATTCGATACAAGTTTTCAAAACACTCCATGAACGTTTAACGTTCATTTTAAATCTCTCCAATTTCAGTCATGACAGATACTGAGGCTTTTTCTCTGTATTATCGCATACAATATCAGATGACTTGCACTTCCGACAACAAGCGATCAACATTCTCAAATGATTAAGGAAGAAATACTATTTCATAAGTAAAACATACCTACATATTTCTATAAACATATAAATATATGAATATTTTTAACGCGATAATCCTTAGGCAATTTAGAGAAAGCTAGACACAAAATATGTGTACGAGTTTGATATTCACCAATGTACAAATTTTAACCCTTTGAAACACGAAAACATTTTTTCTACTTTTTTATTTAATAAATCTGCTGATTTTCTTTCAGCTTGATTGTCAGAGGGAACGTAGAGATTTTCATTCAACTTGATAGTAAAATAGCAAATAGACGTTCACGTCAGAGAAAACGTAGAGATTCGAATATTTATAATTTCACTTGCAAATCGAACGCTCTACAAACGAATAAGTCTTCAATTCATTAATTTAAAAATATTATAATTATATTTTGTATCCGATTAGTTTAATTGCTTTCAATAAATTCTTTTAATTTTTAAGTTTTTGTTTATGTTTTTTTACTAGTAAATCACTGCTTATTAAGGCTAAAAGCCACTCGAGGATAAGGGTTAATGAGATTATCAGTTGTATGAGAACAATACAATAAGATGATTGACAACTGTGAATTACTCGACAGATATTTGTTGACATAGACTTTACGACTACCCTATTTGCTACAGCCTACAGGGAAACAGTCTCGTGTAATGTGTTCCAATAGTTATTAAATGGTAATTATTAATTAGTTAACATTTATTGGTAAAATAAACTAACAATGGAATATGTTGTAATATTATACATTATTATTATACATTAAATAATATGAGCTGCGTATAAACACAGAACTTTATAAGATTAAGACTGCATTACATTGATATTTGATTAAAATTGAATAGGAACAATAGTGCGCAAAAAACATCTTACCTAAATAGGGGTTTGTCCGTCCGTCTGTCATGGTTCTTTAAACATAATAAATACATTGCAAAATAATAGAGAACACTGTATTTAGCTAATCTAATATTCCAATCTAATCTAAATATGAACAAATGCGAATCGTTCCTAAGTATATTAACATCAAAACATTTCTGTCTTACTTAAATATAGTGATACAGTATATATAGTATTCTCTAAACTCCGTCAAACAAAATCCGTTTTTGCACATTTGCATATTTATTTTCTTTTTAATTTTCTAATAAATTAATATTCTTTAATATTCATTTATAATTGGTATTGTCAAATTTTATTATATCTTTATATTTTCCTCGATGGTAATATTATTATAATTATTAATACAATTAATTAAAGAGAATTTATATAAAAAACGATTGCGTTTTAAAAACATTTTAAAACTTTCAGTTTCAAGGGAGATAATTACATGAAAACTTCCGGCGTTGATGTTAAGAGAAAATATGCAACACTTTAAAATATTTATTTGCACAAAATATAAAAAATTACATTTGGAACAAATTATGGACAAGGCTAACAAAGGTGTGGGTTAATGGGTGCCGTTCGTCATCCTGGGTCTAACGTGATAACATTGTCTATCCTACGCTTAACTAAAATAATCTCAGTCGCCACAATACCATATTTACCATTTACAATTGTTCATTAATAGACATATTGTTGTGGACCTGGGTAAGGCCGAATGTATGACACAGGAACACATGGTTTAAATGAACAAAGGTATATATTATATAATAGAAAGAAAGAGATACAAGGAGATGGTGCTCTCAACCGCCATTGCCAGTTTGCTTGGGAAGAAGAGAGCAAGTGTCACGTGCTTCCCGTATTTATAAGGTGGACGAGTCCATTAGTTCTCCGTAGGTAGGAACGGCACCATAACACATATATACAGGCAATCCATTGGAATAAAACCGAGTGGGGAAAGAACAAAAAATACGTTGATCTTAGCCAAAAGGCCAGAGAGCAATAATGTGTTTTAAATGAATTAGAAAAAAACACGATTTAATCGGAATTCATAAGTGTAGTATCGGTTCTGTTGTCATAATGCCGTCCTCCCACGAATTTCCTCCTCCGTTTTTAAGGGTGTGTGGAGTAATCTTCCATGTATTAGATCCTGTTCAAATTACTAAATAGTTAAAATTAAAAACTGAACAGACGAAATAGACATTTCGGTTCGACGTTCAATTGTACTATATGGATATTTGAATATCTCGCTTATTTCGTTTGATTTTCGCACAAATTTTCGATGATATTTGTTAATTAGTTTTAACTTGTGTTTTTATCCCAAAATAAATTTCTAATTTATCATTTAAAGACTTGAACATCGAACTTTCATGCAATGCCTTAATTGCTGGCGGCCATGTTGTAATTTCCTATTATTTTATTTCGCACTTGACATCCATAAAAAATGAAATACGTTTGATTTAATTTTATTTATTAAAAATGGTGGTGTCTGCGTTTATTTTGACATTTATAAATAGAAAATAGGTTTTATTTGACATCTATAAATAAGGTACTTTACTTTTATTTTATTCATAACAATACTATTTTAATATTTATTTTGCTTTAACTACGTATTGTATGTAATTCTTTCACAATTATATAGTACTCCCAGACTAGCAAAAATATACGACCATACGTAGTGTTTTAAAATTGTTAAATGTACATAATTATTTAACAAATCAAACTGATTAAAATTCCCCCTGGTCGCATGTTTTGGTAGTATATATGACGAACGAACATATACTACACTTTACTCAAAAAGAGGGAGCGAGTTCTTGGAAGATCGTTTCATGACGAAGGAACATATATACATTACCCCTCAACGAAGGAAGTAATACCCGGGGGATGCTTTCATGCAACAGATACTAAACTTTTCATACAATTTGATATATAATATTTTATTTTTTTATATTTTACTATGATAGTTAACTGTGTGATCTAATATATATATATATATATATATATATATATATATATATATATATCCTGTACTCTATAATAAAGACCAATGTGTGTATATATAGAGAGATAAATATTATTAATTTCTAAATTTGTAACAGATAAGTTAAAGATATGCTAAAAAGAATAATAGTTCAAAGAAACTGGTTTTAAATGAGCAAAAATTCATTGTATTGATGCAAATATTGAAAAATCCAATTTGAATGTGGCAATTAAGTAGTGTAAAGTCATTGATTCCAATAAAACAAAAAAATCCAAGAATGATTCAAAAGTCAGTACCTGTGAAAATTCAGTATATGTGTAGAAAATTCAGTATATGTGTAGAAACATGATGCTACGAGTCAAGTATCTTTAGCATGCGGTTCAATATATATATATATATATATATATATATATATATATATATATATATATATATATATATATATATATATATATATATATATATTATTGTTATTTCATGTATCCAAATAAAATGTTATAAGAAAATATAATTATTTACGTACTAATTTTCAGTATTTACTTAAACCGTGCTCGATACGTGAGTAGAGCTAGGTAGTAAGTCATGAAAATATATTTATATAGCTTAATTGACATAAACATGTTTTCATAACTTACTATATATATATATATATATATATATATATATATATATATATATATATATAATATTTATAAATAAATATTAAATTATTAATACCTACAGACGCTAGCGTTTCAAGCTTAATGCTCTCATCAGTGCAGGAAAGTAACAATTTCAGACGGTTCACAGAGTCAACCTAGAATCTGCAAGCAGTCGACACATCCACTCGGCCAACGGAAGCTGTCACGTACTTAAGGGAAATTAAGATATATATGTACCTAGAAGCGGGCACAGATAGAAGACTAGTCGAGAGTGTTCGACGAACGTATTCGGAACTTTGCATTAGAGCTTTTTGACAGTCTATTTTTAATATCCCCGAGAGTGCTCAACTATGTATATATATACATATATATTATATAAAGTTATTAAAAAAGTTTACATTGTTTTCTTGATATCACAGTTCCACGATCAAGACGGTCCTGGATAAGAATAAGCCCGGCTGATATTCGTCGAGTCGCTCGTCAGCTAACTAGTACGTTGTGAAACCGTGGTATTATGAGATGTGAAAATCTTAATAAATATATATTACACTCTCATATATATATATATATATATATATATATATATATATATATATATATATATATATATATATATATATATATATATAAGGAGATTGTAGTTTGCTTGAAGCATTGCTGGTAAATGTAAGTGCAGATTAGTGGTCCGAGGCTATAGCAATGCGATGTGGTTGCCGTAAGATGGAAAAGTGAAAAGAAATAAACGCAGGGAGAAAGTGATCATCAGATCATCGAAATACTGCCGTATTTCGATGATCTGACACCGGTTTTTTTCCCGTTTTTCTTCGACCCATTCGGTCCTTTATTGTTGTCTTCTGATAATGAAAGTTTTTCTTTCGAAAATTTAAGATTACCCTTTGCCGAACTGTTACTTACCGGACAGTATTTACTATTTTGGTATTTAATCAGTTTTCGTGAAATTATTAATAAATCGTTTTGAGTTTCACTTTCTCCCTGCGTTTATTTCTTTTCACTTTTCCATCTTACGGCAACCACATCGCATTGCTATAGCCTCGGACGACTAATCTGCACTTAGCACAGCGTTCGTCGTTGCCAGAGGTAGGCGTTGAAAATAGTGTTTAAGCACGACAACCTTAAAACAGTCAATGTTATACTGGCAACATTGCGAGTTAAGTTTAACTGAAAAAGGAGACGATATTTTATTGTCATGATCGCTAGTTACTTTTAAAAAAAAAACAACTAATAAACGTGAGCGAAGGTTCAATCTGGAGAAACTCCTGCTAGTGTTTGAATATCATTTCCAAAGTGACAGTGGATTTGTTATTGTCATCAGCGCGGGTTAATTATAAGGTAAACAATAGAACGATAAATGAAAGTGTTCGAAGTCTCATTTTGCAAAAGAAATTCCAACTTAATTTGAGTTAAGTATTATTACAAAAAATATAACAGTATATTAATTCGTTTCAAGTCTTTGTCTGACAAAAAAACGCCATAAAGCTGTAAAACGGTGAATGGATTCAACGAATACGGGAAAATGTCTCTATAATGTAATTTTTTAAAGTCAGAAAAATCGAAGGAAAATTTCAATCAATTTACAAATATTTAACCCTTAATAAAACTGTGAACGTATCGATTTTATAACAAACAAACAAACATTGATTCATATATAAATATATATATATATATATATATATATATATATATATATATATATACACATATCTGCTTTAACAGGAGTGGCAACTTCTGTTTATTCCTTTTGTGATCCAATCTTTCTATTCGTCAAACGATTTATTAAGAAGACGTTTGCAATAATTAATGAATTCACCAATTTTATTTTGCATTGATCAATCATCTGCCTGAAGACGACCAATGATGGTTGAAAACGTTTGCGTCAAATATGGAGATTTCCTACACTCCTTGGTTAATAGTACAAGATCTATCGTTCGACGAATAGAAAGATTGGATCACAAAAGGAATAAACAGAAGTTGGCACTCCTGTTCAACCAGATATGTATAAAAGAAGGAATGTTGCCTAAGTATACACACACACACACACACACACACATATATATATATATATATATATATATATATATATATATTGGACAGATTAGAGATTATTGAAAATTGAATTAAATTTTACATGTTTCGCCAATATTTAAGCTTCATTAAAAAAGCTTTAAAAAAGTAAATATCAATTAAGAATGAAACTTAATTTATCTTTAAAATTTATAAAAAGTTCACAGCATAGCAAATTTACTTTATGAAATCAGATGTGACACAAGGCCGAAATTGAACGGAGTGAGATGGGGTCGGCTGTCGTCCTCTTTTTTATTCTCTAAACTAATTTCAGTCACCAAAATACCACATTCACTCTATAGGTAAAACCTACTTAACTTATCGTCAATGGTTTGCCGTTTTTTATTCACAAAACATATATCTACATATTCATCGGCTGGGCTTTAAGGTGCTGGAAAACAACAGAGATTACTGAAATATAAAAAGCTAAGTATAGGGTTAGTAGGACCCTCCCATATATATCTAGATATAAGCTGCTTACTGTTTTCCGTGTGGTTTTAAGAGCCCAAGACAAGCAAGACTGTTTCTAAGTTTAGAATTAGGTTTTAGAATTAGTGAAGATGAAAAATACACATGTGCTAAAAAAAAGAAGAATTATTACGCAGATAAACCACCGTGTATGAAAAGCACAAATAACTACGTTCTTTAACTTGTTAGCTAGACATTGAAATTAAGATATAAGTTTAAAATCAGAAGGTGTGCCAAGAAAAGCGACGAAACTAATCAAACATTTCAATTATCAAAATAGTTGAACATAATTGATTAGGATTTAATTGAGAGCTTTATAATAATGATGGGGTTTCTAAATAGGGAACATTCTTTATTACTTTAGCACGCACAAGAAATTTATTGCCAGGAAATATGTAAAAATGCCTCTCTAATTTCGTAATTAGATTTCTTTAAAAAAATGTTAAAACTAATGAGCTAATAAAGTTAAAAATAGTCTGCAAATCTGTAAGAATAAAATGGATACATTCAGAAATAATGAGCACTTTTGAGTCTCTAGCATGAAATATTCAAGAGATTTGGTTTTGATTTTCCTGGTATTCCTATTATGCCTATTATATATGCGACACGGTCCCTCAAAGCATTATGCAATGCCTGTGAGAGTAGTAACATGACAAACACACATACTAAACTACCCTCCAAAGAAGGATTATTGTCGGAGAGAAGTCTCATGACAACAGAACAGATACTAGACTATCCCCTTGAATTGAGCATTGAAAGAGTGTTCATTTGTGACGATGTTGAGCGGACCTACGGAAGAGGGAGCCAAAATACACACTAGTATAAATTAGGAGTGGGCTTCTGAAGGTCAGCGATCACAGTATCGCGCTAGTGTGAGTTAACCGGGAAAGGCATAGATATCTACATTAAAACTAAAAACCGATAAATATAGATAGCGGGGGTTTCAGCTTAGATTGTCGCAGTGTATCTAGGTGGCGACCAATGCATAGAGAAGATGTTGGTCGAGATAACTAAAATTTGAATGATGAACACAAATGTTGTGGAGTTGGGTGTCACTGTGTCTGGGCTTGGTTGGAAAGAGTGTCACTCTCCGTGGCTAGACGAAAGACAGGTGTGATTTTGGCCGATAAGGCCACCCAAGTTACTCGCCAACATAGGTTAAGAGAACTTAGGGCCATTGGTGGAATTACATTTTCTCGGATGGGGGCGATTTTGAATCCCAAATTATCCAAGGGAAGAGATAAGTGAGAAAGGGAAACCATTTCTTTTCTTTGTTTATTGAGTGAATTCCGTTAAGGAAAGGGTGGGGCCACGTACAACTAATCTCTATATAAGACGAAGTGTAACAGGCTTCAGAAACTCGATTTTGCTCCCCACCAATGTCCACGTCGGTGGGAGACAGAGTTCTTGACTTGAAATGATACAAGTTTTCTTATGTTTACTATTCGTTTTACTAAATAAGTCTTCTTTCTAAAAAAAACACAACATACGAAATGTTGAAACAACGATTTTTTCCTACATCAGCAGAACATTGTTTTTTTTCTTGTTACATTGGTCTAAAAAAAAGACAGACAAAGGGTAAACCGAACCTGGGTAAATAAAAGAGTTAGAAAAAAGAACTTTGAGAGTATAGCCAGACCTAGGACTTTAGTCGGTCGACTATAAGGTCTAGGCAAGCTCGTTAGAATGACGACCTGAGATCAGACGACAACAGAAGTAGCGGACCACAGAAGAAGGGGTAAGCCACTTTTTGGTTCCCTTATCATTTTGTTTTGCCTAGTTCTGTGTCTGTCAGTGGATAGGTTGTTTGTTGTTTTCTTGTTTGCACGAAGTTTTGTTGAGGGGGTGGTAGATATAAAATCAGAAGAATGGAGTCCGAGGAAGATATTGTTGGGAGATTTGCAGAGACAGAGAATAGCACTCTTGAGGTAACAAGGAAAATGGAAAGGCCTATAGGGGGAATACTGGTACACCCGTATAAGGGAGATGCTGTCGAACTACAAGATTGGCTGGCGGTAATCCAAAAGAGGGTGGTCTACGGTTTGGCAGATTATAAGATGGTACTGTTCAATCTTGATGGGGCGGCAGGTCGAGTCTTAAAGTTCATTAGAGGATATAGCTTGCGAGCGGATGGTGAAGCAATACGCCAGCGAGCGACCGCTATTGAGGCCGTACGCATGCTAACCCGGCTAAAGCTAACTGAAGGAGAGTGATTCGACGAGTTGGTCGAGCCTATCCAGGGGTAAGCAGCTCTGGCCTTCCTGGATAGGGCGATCCGAAATCCTGGTGGATGTCTTTGTAGGTGGGTTGGGTGACCAGGAGACCCGGAGAAGGATCTTACTAAGTCAACCGCTCACCTTATTGAGAACCCAGAAGTTAGCAAGAGATAGCGTGGGGCAGCGAGAATGGAAAGAATGGTAGAGGTACAAAGAGAATGGTGGGAGACGGAGCGGGTCTGGGGCCCCTAATGGGAAAAGGGAGCGTGGAGGATTGAGAGACAGAGCCTTATCCTGGAGGGAAGGCATAGGGGCTTCGACATGTATTCTTTAAGCCCACTCCGAGCAGATACGGGTTGATTTGCTGGACCTGCAAATATGAGGGCATCGAGCGGAAGAGTGTCCCAAAAATCATGGGCGCCCACCCCATTCGTTTGTGGTCAGTTCGGACATGGGAGTTGGTGTTGCACAGCAGCTGGAGATCGGAGGTTAGGGATTAGGACGCCAAACCTTAGCGTATCACCTGATGCTGAGGTAAGGAACCAGGGAAACGCCCAGAACCCTACCCGCAGGAAGTAAAAGGCGGGGTGGTCCCAAGAATGACAATTTAGTGAAGGGTAGTTAAACTAAATGGGAAGAGTACGGGCTTAGGTTTTGCTCTCCGGTTTATGAGAGACCGCAAGAGGCAATGAACCCCCCCCCCCCCCGTGGAAAGAGAGATAAAATTAAACTCGACTGCCGAGTAGGTTAATGAGTCTAGTGAGTTGGAGGAGGAGGATGAAATACCCTTGGCCCAACTCCAGAAAAGACTGAGAGAGAATAAGTTAACTAAAATGTGGAAGAATTGCCCATGATGTTAGGATTGAGAGGAGCAAAACGCCGCGCAACAGAATATTAGGAAGGCAAGTAAAAGATAGTCAGGGACCTGGGGAACAGCCGAGGTTGAGCTGTATCGCATCTGTTGGCTCTGCCGTGTGTATGGAGGACCTCCATGCATATGTGGTGCCGGTGGTTGGGGCGCTGGCGGTTCTCTTTGACGGAGATAAACGGATAGATACGGATAAAGAGAGATGCATAACTGGGACCGATGAGTGTCGTGGCTAGATCCAAATGGTTGATCATGGTAGTGGTAGATCTACAGCCGAACAAGTTGTTGCTGAAACGATTTAACGGGAAAGTAAGAGGTTTGTGATCGTTTAATGACAGAGATGCGATAAATATTCGCAAAACTAGGAATATCCCCGATTGGTGTTCTCCTCACAAAAAGGCACAGAAGTAATGGTAAACGAATGGAGAGCTATGAGATCCTATCTAAGAGAGATATAGTTCATCCAGACGAGGCAGAAGAGATCAGTGTTTCCGATAGTGCGATATACACTCGGTGTGTTCTTTGGGACGGTGTCGGAAAAACGATTTGAGAATCATCAGGTATAAATTAGAGGCGATAGAGAAGCAGGGACAACATGAAGTGCACTATTGGCGGAACTTATCTCAATATAAGACGAAGCGTAACAGGCTTCAGAGAGTCGCTTTTGCTAGCCACCATTGGCCACGTCGGTGGGTGACGGACCTCTCTTCTCCCGGACCTGGTGTTGGAGCTTTGCCGGTCTGAGACACATAGTTAGAAGAGACTCGTTCTTACTCGCCCACCGAATCCACGTCGCTTGTAGACGGACCACCCCCGAAGACTTTATTTTTTTCTATTGTTTCTTTTGTTCTGCTTGAAATGACATTTTGCGTCGCATAATTACCGGATAATAACCCACTGATCCATCAATCAAAACGTGGGAGTGTGGAAATTGCTTGACCAGGCTTTTCAACATCTGCGGCTTTCATCAGAGCAGCAACTTTTCCCGAACAGTACCGCGTGACTAACCGAACTCAGGAACGGCCAAATTAGTGACGTCACCGCCGACGCTTTGACCGACATGGTTTCACAGTAGTCTGAAATAATATAGTAAACGGAATTGAGCATTAAAAGAGAGTAATAGTATATTTTTTAGCTTCAGACAAACACATAATAAATCACCATTATTAATATATGTTTGTGGTGTGCGTCAAGTATACCCCAATAATGAAATGCTCGTAATTTAGTACTGAAAACGAATTCTTACAAAAAATAAATATGATAATAGTGTATATCATAACATTTCATTTCGAAATCAATATTGGTTTGGAAAGTTTCTACTTTCTAGCGTAATTTTACAGTCCTGTTGATAAATTTAATTCAGCTTTTTTTCTCATTTACAATTATCGAAAAAATCGATATCTTGGTGGATTTTTATTCTTCGTGATGCGTCTTACAGGTTTCCAATTCATTTCCTTTCGGTTTGTTTTTATTTTTTACTAAGTGTTACGATACAGTACTTATTATTTTCTATCCTCGGTCACTAAAGAATAAATCAATTTAGGCTGCGGAAATTTTTTTCCCAGGAGATGGATTCAGGACACTCTCTCTCTCTATCTATCTATCTATCTCTCTCTCTCTCTCATTATTTCTTTATTTACTTATTACAATAGAAAATGTTGATTTAGTTCGATTTATTTTCATTATATAGACTGCGGCAATTTTCATTTTTCGGATTACTTTTCCTCTTTGTAACTATTTGTCGACTTTACAAGAAAATATTTTTAGACTGCGGCAGTTTTAATTTTTTCTTAGGAGATAGATTATCAACACATTAAACACCACTCTCGCCTCCTGTGTAGTCAACTTAATAGCATCAACATCGTAAATGGTAAAATAACAGCTTAATTAACAGTCGGGACATAGAAAAAAAATAACAATAACAAATGCCTAACATCAATCGCCATATATTTAAATCAAGGGCACAGTCAACCAAAATAGGCACTACGGATTGGGATAAAAATTGGCTCTATCTTTCCTTCTGATTTTTCGATCACTGACCTTGGAAAGTTTCACGCATATTTTTGGATCACATTTACTCACTTTTTTTAGGGGACAGTGGTTTTTAATTTTACGAATAACCACCTACACATAATCGTTAGAAGGGTGGGGGTTATCACCCAAAAACATAAGAAATATATTTTGCTTGATTAAAACATGGATAAATCCTATTTTAATCACCTAAATTACTTACAGAGTTCTTTTTTACGAATTTATATTCTAATACCTATATATCTCTCCCGTGCAACTCCGGGGCACGGGTCCTGCTAGTATATATATATATATATATATATATATATATATATATATATATATATATATATATATATATATAGAGAGAGAGAGAGAGAGAGAGAGAGATAGATAGATAGATAGATAGATAGATAGATAGATAGATAGATAGATAGATAGATATAATAGGTTCATGTAATTTGCTTGAAGCTTTGTTTAGTGTGTATATATAAAGCCGATTTATAGAAAGCAACACAATACAGAGTTGTAACAAATAGACAAAAAATGAAGCAAATTAAGACATATGAGGGTGGAATAAGTTATGTAGTTTCATCTTTTTTTATATATATATATGCAACATATCAAAGAAAAACTTACAAACACAACCCTCTTCCTTCCACAAACACATCCACACATGCAACAACACCAGCGAATCAATCTTGATAGATATCCTGGCCACGGAAAGAAACATCGGCAACCTTAAGATAAAGGAATCTACACTGATACCAGAAATTGCACCCCATAATTAAGCACGGACTCAAATTAGGTTCATCTATTCTAGTCTGATACATACAGTTTCACATCTCATTTATTTGAATTTTAACTTTAATTTTGATCTTAAATTTTAATTTTAACTCTTAAATAAATACTTAAGGCCCAATAAGCTTAGCCGAAAATACTCACATGGGAATAATAACTTAGGCTGAACAGCAAAATATCACTCTATAAAAATAATAATTAATATAGCAATATAGGATAAATACTTATTCGACATTGAATCCCGAATATTTTTGTTTTAAATACTTAATATATTAATAAATAGTGAGACCACCCGATGGTAATATTCACTTTATAACATTAATAGTTATGCGTAGAAAGTAATAATATACGCTATGTAGGAATATTAATAGTATTTACATCAACATTGAATACATAATTATAAAATAACTTAATTTACAATCGAATATAAGATCATCGCTTTTCTGGACAGACCTCAGATGTCGAAGGCGAATAATCCTCTCGGCAGAGTTACTTCCCTTCCATCGTCCAAAAATATAATCAAAAACTAATCAAATTAACTTTAAGTAGATACAGGCGAAAAATAAATAAAACAAATCTTAATAAAATAAATTTATAAAATATGCGTAATCAAAAAGATATATACAAAACATTGACACACACATTTAGAACGAACAATAGACTTGAGGCAAAATCTGAAAAAATTGTTTTGATTTTAATTAGATTTTAAATCTATTTCATTTTCTGTGAAATGACCCTCTGGCAACGACTTTAATATGCGAGTTTGAACTAAGGTTGAACTACATCTGACGAAGGGTAATGTTCCCGAAATATCATACTGTACGGAGCTTCAATCAGACCAAGCTGACACAATAATATATAATATAATGTAAATAAATTATTTATATATATATATATATATATATATATATATATATATATATATATATAGAGAGAGAGAGAGAGAGACACACATTATGTGTTCATCTGAAGAGGTTGACTCTCTGTGAAGAGTACAACCGAAACATGTATGCAAACATGTATGCACATATGTAACCAATGATGATTGTATAAATAAAAAAGTATACTTAAGAACAGATCTACTTGTTATTGAGCACTTTTCATAAACACTGTAGTTTCAACGTATTTACATCTACAAAAACTAATATAATACATGTACTATATACATATATGTATATATATATATATTATTAATAAAAACGCTTAAAGTACATAACTCATTTCACAGTTATATGTTTTAATTTGCCTTAGTTTGTGTGTATCCATTATAACTCTGTAGTGTATTATATTGTATTCTATAAATCGTATATATATATATATATATATTTATATATATATATATATATATACATATATATATATATATAATAAAATTGATATGTAAGCTATTAACAATGCGAGATTAATTTATATGTATATATATATATTTTTTACATTAATCTTATATTTCGGAATAAATTCCATCTTCCGAAGTGACCAGTTATTGAGTCATTTTTTATATTTTATCAAAAACAAGAATAACCAAACTTATTTCTTTGTTACTTGATAAAACGTCTCTCCGCCCTGGTGGTGTTGGCGGC
This sequence comes from Sepiola atlantica, assembly GCA_963556195.1. Lineage (NCBI taxonomy): Eukaryota > Metazoa > Mollusca > Cephalopoda > Sepiida > Sepiolidae > Sepiola > Sepiola atlantica. Next base: position 89,933,573 of record OY744520.1, on the reverse strand, counting down.
CATACCTACAGGAGCTAGCCAGGCTCTTCGTTCGACACCGGAATTTGAATCATGACCGCCAACACCACCAGGGCGGAGAGACGTTTTATCAAGTAACAAAGAAATAAGTTTGGTTATTCTTGTTTTTTTATTTAAAAAAAATGACTCAATAACTGGTCACCTCTGAAGATGGAATTTATTCCGAAATATAAGATTAATGTAAAAAAAATATATACATATAAATTAATCTCGCATTGTTAATGGCTTACATATCAAGTGTATTAACATATCCAACAATGCTTTAAATGGACGACTAACCAATACTAATTATATATATATATATATATATATATATATATATATATATATATATATATATATATATATATATATATGTATATATATATGTATATATATATATATATATATATATATGTATATATATATATATATATATATATATATATGTATATATATATATTAGGGTAGGTCGATTTTACACTTTTTTTTAAATATTAAAAAAAGGCACGTTCCGAAAGTTGTATATAGAGATATTAAATACTCATGCAAAAAATTAGATCAAAAACTTCAGCGGTTTTTTGAGCGTTTGGTATCAAAGATCGTAGACAAGAATATACTGAAAATTCCTCGTTTTTGCAAGATTTGCTTGAATATTGGTGTGAAAACCAAATAATTTTAGCATTTAAAAGCAGGGAATGTCCTTTTATTTTATAAAAATGATATGAATTAAAGAAATCTTCAAATTGAAAATTTGCCCCCCCCCCCTCATTTTCAGTATCTGCTTTTGTAAACTACCTTTTAACGTTATGAATTAAACAGTAATATTTGAATACCTAAAAAAATGATTTTTTCTGTTATTAGTGAAAATATAACAAGCAAAGAAATAAGGAAAAACCTAACACTATTTTAATGAAGCTTAATATAGAGAGTCAAATTGCTCCATATAAGACCCCTTAGACAAAAATGCTGGTCTCAATTTCTGACTCAAAACTTTGGCTGTAATGTGTTGATGCCTTGCTTCAAAACCATATACAGTTTGTGAAGCTTCTGTTATTAACTTAACTGCCCGTTCCACACCTTGAGAATGTGAGGGCAAATCTGGCAAGTCAAGCTTGGTTCCATTCATCAACGATTCTCGAAGTTCAGATTCAGTAAAATCTTCCGTCATTGGTGGTTCAAAAATGCCGCATAATTTTAAATCTATTAATTGTGTCCAATGTGTGGCATTAAAATTAATAGGTAGTATTCTTTTTAATCTTTTTCTGGTTGACTCCTCACTCCTGAAAGAACAAATTAATTAATTGAATTATTAAAAAATTCCAATCTGTACTGCTTTAATAATTATGGTGAAATTAGATAAAATCTTTAAAAATCATTCTATAAATTGGAATAAATAATTGAGTCAGAGATATATGAATAAATATTACTTACCTAATGGCCAAAATTCTTTTTAAAGCTTCTTCTCTTACTTCAATCTCCTCAGATTTAACCATGGAATATAGAAAGTTTTCAGGCAGTAAACAAAATGTATTACCTTGTATATTTCTAAATGTGATATCTTGGATTTCCTGAGGCTTCTCCTTAATCATCTGGGTCATATTAAAAATGTGCACTTACTGATTGTGGAATTTACTATTTCTTTTAATTTCAAACCAAAAAGTGGCATACACATTTACAATAAAATTTACTACATAGTGTAGTTTTGTTGTGTGCCTTTGTGGGTATGCACCACGAGTCCATAAACACATAAGCCTGATGGCCAAAGTTAACCATCTTGCTTGGTTTAAAGGACCAATTTTCCAGGAGGCATATCTAGAGTCAACCTTACCTCTAGAAATACCTACTGTGTATTCATAAAGGAGTCTTTGGTCAGAACTAAGATCATGTATTTCATCAATTTTAAAAATTGACTCTAGAGGATTGCTAATAGTGGAAAATGATATTTGGGGTAAATCATATCAATCATTTGAGCATAATTTCCCCAGAGGGCTACTGAATGTTGTAGGGCCCTTTGCGCAACCATCTATGTTTTTAAAAAGGGCTCTGAAAGGTAGTTCATTATGATGCAAAGAGCAACCAATTGTGTGAAGAGTTTTAAAAAGTTTTTTTTCTAAAATTGCAACCATTCCACCATCGCAACTTGTGTTGGTATTAGTGTTGTCAACAAGTATAGCCTTGATACTGTTCTCACTGTGGAATTCATGCAAAACATCCACCACTTGATCTGCATGAACAGCACCTGTTGCACCACTATTCGGAAGAACTCTATGTGTCAGATATTTACTTTCACATGGTGTTTCTTTTGTAAAAGTTAAATGGTGTTCTGGTCCCTTAGTTTTTTTCATAATTCTCTGTCTATTTTCATCCACAATTTCCTTATACATCAATGTGTCCTTATCCATTCTCCCATCAAATCCAATACATATATTTTAGGTGGGGTAAAAACTCCTGGCTGAAATAGTTTTATTTATCTACCTCCAACAAGGTAAGATGTGACACAAGGTCAGGAAAGTGGGATTAGATAACCCTGCGCTATAGAGGTGAGCACTCTGGCCATTAAAAAATTGACTGGGCAGCCCCGTCGGCATTCCCCTGTAGGGGCGCCTCAGACAGTTAGCAATAAACTTACTCCTCCCCAAAGAGGAAAGGCAAAGCCTGGGAGGATGCACCTCCTAGAATTGCACAGGACGGACAAGCCCCAATAGACGGGCGTAAATCCAGACCCAAAGGCCCGGACGATACCGGTTTATTTGGTGGGGTAAAAACCCCTGGCTGAACTAGATTTTATTTATCTACCCCCAACAAGGTAAAATTGACAAAAGGTCAGGAAAGTGGGATGAGAAAGCCAGTGCTCGAGAGGTGAGCACTCTGGCCATTTAAAAATTGCCTGGGCAGCTTCGTCGGCATTCCCCGGTAGGGCCGCCTCAGACAGTAAGCAATAAACTTACTCCTCCCCAAAGAGGGAAGGCAAAACCTGGGAGATGCACCTCCTAGAACTGCACAGGACGGACAAGCCCCAATAGACGGGCGTGAATCCAGACCCAAAGGCCCGGACGATACCGGTTTATTTGGTGGGGTAAAACCCCCTGGCTGAACTAGTTTTTATTTATCTAACTCCCACATGGTAAGGTGTGACAAAAGGTCGGGAAAGTGGGATTAGATAAGCCAGCGCTCGACAATTCAATATATATGTGTGATAATTAAACAGACAATCAACACGGGAAGTCAAATTCGCCCGATGAATTTTCAACCGGTGAATACCATAAAAAATATCCAATAAATAAAACGCCTATGTAAACAAATAATTATTTATATATAACATTAAATATCATAGTGTTTTATTCCTTTTTAATTTGAATATGTACATTTAATTTCTTAAGAAAAATAATAATAAACTTTAAAATATTTATTATTAAGTAATGTATTACTTTTTTTTGTTAAAACCCGGGTTTAATTTAAGGCGACACATCTGCCGGTGAAATCTCGGCAGTGAGAAAAAATCTCGATTTATTTGATCTTAAAGTTGCAATGCTCAAATAAATACAACATTTTGAAGAAAAATATTTCTTGTGGTAACTTTTGACATTATTTGGCAACTTTCTTCGAGTGCGATAATTTACAGTTTCAAAATCGACCTCCCCTAATATATATATATGTATATATATATATATATATATATATATATATATATATATATATATATATATATATATATATATATATATATATGCATAAACGATTTTTTTTAAACGCGTTTTTACACTTCTATGCTATAACGTTCATTGATCGATCTATCGGTCAGTCTATAACGCTTCGGGTTGAAATAAAATGCTCACGGTCTGTCACGCATACGGTAGAGCCGGCATTTTGATTGCTAAACGCGTTGAAAATGCTGTCAGAAATTCAAGAAAATCCGTTCTAGTTTTTAATTAAACCATTCTTGTAAGCACCGTTTTTCAAATTGGCAAATTGTGTTTCATTCACACAAAATGTATTTTATGTGTGCACTGTTTAAATCTCCCGGTTAATATTTTATTTTTAAGTGAATGCAACCAGTGTCATTCCCGCTATACCACCGCAGTGTCAACTGGCGACTATACTTGTCACATTTAGTTGTCTCAAATAGCACTCACCTGTATTATCCCTGATTCACTTCTCTTCCTTTCTTTCGGGTGTAAGGTTAGCGACAATCAACGGTGGGGACAATGAGATCAGAGCAACGAACCCTAAGGTCATCGAAAAACCTGTACCGGTTGTCCTTACTACTTGTTCGCACATGAATGAATTTCATTCATTACGACAAGTCTCAATCAAAATCCGTGACAACTGAAGCGTGGCGGTTTATTGACAGATTTATAACCGACAAAGCCCTGTACAACAACCATTGTGGATTCTGAGTCTGTTTTTTTGTGCGTGTCTGTTTTTAAAAAAATGCTTGCTTACAAGGAAAAGAAAAAAACACTGACCAGTAATGTGATAGAATGTCCCTTGCGGACACAAATAAGGGAAAATAGTTAGGAATTGGATGAAGAAAATGAAATTTTTATACATTTCTTTTTAAATTGTAGTATATAAAAGTTGCAATGAATCTATTCCATGGAATGTGTTCGAGTGAGCTCTATTCTCTTTTTTGTTCTTTGTAAATATTCACAGTAAGAACTAATCTCTCTATCATACCGAAGAGAATGTTTTCATTTCTACGTTAATGTGCTTAGTGTCAGGCAGAGTTTCTATGAACAGATCTTATTCGCTAAAGCGTCCGTTTTGTGGGACACATTGCCACGAGACTGCTTATCCGTGGATTACAACTTTGTCGTCTTAAAATCCAATGCCAACAGATTCCTATCAGAAACCGTCCCCGCAAGTATTCGAACCTGGTCTTGCAATCATTTCATTATCCTCGAGTGACATTTGGCCTTGATATGTTATGAGCATTTTCTTAGTACAAAGATTTTACGTTGTATGTGGGGATTAATAACTTTACCAATTATATTAGCGTGTAATTAAATACAGTATATCCCATATTTGTGTATTATTTGGGTTATTGGAACTACTGTTCTCATCTTGCATGTTATTCTCACAAGGTTTCTGCCGACGCAACCTCCGACCTTCTTCAGGTGCATATTGTGGAACTCGCGAAATATGTATGTCGAATCGATACAGACATTCGAATTGAACCTTTTATTTCATCCACGATGTAGGTTGTTCTGGTTCCGCCAGCCATGGCCAGGTAGAAGTTTTAAGTATTTTTTAATTATATTCTTAGTAATGCCTGTAGTGATGATTGCACTTTCAACCCCAAGAAGAATGTCAACTAGAACTGATTATGACTCAGCACTTTATCCGTTGTGCCACGAGTTCACATGGACCTTATATGTGTGGTTTCTCTGTCTCTCTGTCTGCCTGTATATCTGTCCGGGATAAAAACAAAACCCTATACCAAGATAAATATGTACATTTTTTTCGAAATAAAGGAATCCAATGGTGGAATTATTGTTATACTATGTATTTTTACAATATCATCCTAGGGTCTGCGTTTGTGCCTGACATTTATAACGAGAAAATACAATTTATTTATTTATTTTATTTTATTTCTAACAAACAGCCGATTGTGACAATTTGTTGTTGACATACGCTACCAACCAATAGTAAGAGGTAATGCCTGGGATGATGGTCTCATAACGACAGCACATATATTAAACTACCTCCAAAGGAGGAGGTAATTCCTGGAAAGATGGTATCATATCAAGAGAACAGATACTACACTACATCTCCAAAAAGAATAAGGTAACTTCTAGGAGGATGGTTTCATTACGAACGAACATGTATTACACTACCTCCCCCAAAGCAAGTGATAATGCTTGGGAGGTGTGTCTCATGGAGCGTAAAATAGTATATAAATAGAAGTAATAGCTTAGTTTCAGCTTCAGAACAAATATAAAATCTCTATTAGTAATATATTTAAGAAAATAAAAATAAAAATAGTAATATAGGGTTAAGCGCTATGAGGTAAAGTACACGGTGTTAGCTGTGCCTTCTAGTAGATCCGATAGGACTTTAACTATCCAATGCCGATTACAAATTCTGGTGACTGCATTCATTACACGGATTATGCAAACGGCGATACATTTGGAAAGATAGAGAAGAGCATGAACAACAGAGGAACGTGAACGAAATGACTTGAGGGGTAGAAAATGAATATGGAAAGAGCTAACACTAGCGGTGTTGCCCGGAAATAAATTTGGATTAGTGCACGCGCTCAAATGTTACCGATTGTTATTCTTCCTTCTTTAAAATGTTTATAATTCTCAATTTTCAAGTTATCGTATATATAAAGTAACATGTCTGATTATTGGTACGTGTTTAAAAAATAGTTTTATTCAAATTCAACGATTTTTATATTTTATCCGCTCAGCTGTTTTCTCTTTGCTTACTAAAATCAGCAGGTGAGTAGGAATGATACCTCGTCCCTCCAGTAATAACTTCTCACTCTTCGTCCCAAAACACTGTAAATCTACATAGAATCATTATTTCTTATTGCACCATCTGTGCTCTTACTTCATATAAATTACTACGCCATCATCAATTATGCCGTAAATAATAAAAAACTTCCAAGGTTAGTTTTTTTTAATTACAGATGATAAAAAAACATATACAATCATCTTTCACATACGGTTAAGAAAACATCACCAACACATGTTAACTTTAAATTAATACTTAACAAATATTACGAATTATTTTTCACTTTCATTTTTTTTTCTTGAGTGTTTCGGTGTTGTTCTTCTTATTGCTACGTCTGTTTTGTGTAGATGGCGAAACGGACTTGTAGAGGAATGCACTTTAATTAACTAAATGACAAAAGCTAACAGTACAAAATATATGCAATAATATTTATCAAGTTAGCGATCTTTACATTTTCCTGTAACAGTATTAAATTGGGAGAAACAATGACAAATATATATATTCATCGTAGTAGCAGTAACTTGCTTTGCACCCACGCGTTTGATTTCGGTTCATTTCGCGTGAGCAACTACCTGTCTTTACTAGTCAGTTCTCATGAAATATGGGTCTAGCGACGCACGGGAAAGGTGCTTAGCACATAGCTCAATTACCATATGAAGGTATATTGATGCGTAAATTGCCGTTTTTGGTTACAAAATAATGAAAAGGTTTAATTTTTTTTCATACATTTAATTTCTATTTGTTTGTTTTTTAATTTTGCAATTTAATTCATATTTTACTTATTCGAATTCAAAGCAGAGTTTTACATACAATATTCATGAGCTCTTATAATTAAACGATGATATTCTTGAAAAATAATACTTATAAATTGACTAAATTTACAAATAATTTAATTCCTATAAAATAGTACCTCCCTTCTAGTGTTGTATACATTTCCAATATTATTTATCCTAACTCTACCCCTTCTAAATTTCTAAACATAAAATACGTCTCGCCTCTACGTACGTACGTTGTGGCGATGATGTTCTTCTTTAGTTATGAAATAATAAGAACGTTTAAATGATGATCATTATTAATTAATTGTATAATTAAAGAACCCTAAAATTAATACGTATAAATAGTTGAGGGAGTTAATATGAAATGTAACTTTCAGATCAAATGTAAAATTAGTTTATGAAAAAGCGGATAAGAAAGGCAACATGCTGGTAGAAATAAGGACACAATCACATTATTAAAGCTGGACTAAGATATTTCGGTCGGTTAGTTCGACCATATTCGTTTAATTGAATATCGTCGAACGAATCGACCAAAACATATTCGTCCTGCCTTAATGATACGTTTGTGTCCCTATTTAAAACAGCATGTTTACTTGTTTATCAACTATTTCATAAACTTATAGATAGTTTTAAAAATCGAATAAAACTACTTATATTGGATTCAGAGGTATGAGCAAGAGATTCTTGGATTGTTCCTTTTTCCCGGGCAACTTATCCTGTTTATAAATATAATAAAATAAATGAATTTCTGAGACGCGTATTCCAGTTAGAATGCTGTATTCTTATACAAACGGCAACGAGATATCCTTTCATGGAATAATTCCTTAGGTTATAAAACATTAATAGATTGCCTTAGGAAAGAATAAATGCGATCTTAGGAACAACATGCACAGATCATACTTCAATATAAGTTCATATAATACGTGTCATCTATATATCAACATCGTTGTCACAATCTGACTATCTCAAACGTCACGATGTAATCTGATACAAAGTAATAAAGGTATTTACTTAGTAAATGCTGAATTTATCGTCACTGATTTTACGTAGAATTCTCGACGCAAGAAATGAAGAATACGCCGCAATGATACCATCTATTATGTATTATAACACTTAGCGCGTCTCTTATTTTAATGAATAATCCCTTTTCAACTGTTAATATAATTTTTTAATTACATATCTATATTTGATATATAAAACGAAGTCAGTCTGATTCCCGAAAGTTGTGGTCGATAGCATATATCCTACAACATCTATAATTCATTCTAAATAGCCAATTTTTCGTTTTCCATCTTAGACAATATATTTTTACAATAAAAATATTTCACTTTAGTTTCTCGCAAAAATATTTATTCCGGCTCAGGACATTGTTAAATTGGGATTATTTTTTTTACTAATCACCTACACATCATCGGCTGCGTACGTCGTTAATGAAAAAGAAAACTTGTACATTAATCTAAGAATGCCAGCTTTCACATAGCCAATTCTATTTGCTTTAATTAATTCGTATTAATTTATTTGAATAGAATAATTTTCTGTCTAAAATCTGTTTTCAAAGCTGTTTTAAATAGGTATTAAACTATTAATGTTTGGTAGAAAAGTTTCCTTTCTAAAATCAATGTTTTCTTAATGAAATGTTATAATCATCTTTAAATTCCAAAAAATCATGCAAACGGCCTTTTAATATTCGTGAGGTACATATTTGAATTTAAATTCAACCGTACTAAGCTCCTTCGCATATAAAGAACATACTTTACAAGTACTACGTCTTACAAAAATAATAGAAACATGACTCTATTTTGAATGATTTTTCTCTAGTATGTTTATGATTATCGTGTTAATTACTGCAATCCGAGCAAGGATCAAAGTGTAGCACTATATTTACTTAGAGGAAAAGGCATCAGCGTGAATCAGAAATTCACTTGGAGAAAATTGGTGAAGAAAAGTAATCGAAATAAAAATTAAAATTCTGATGAGGTAAATAGCTCGAAGAAAAATGAATGCTAATAAAAACTCTTTCGTTTGATTTTTAAATCCAATAACACAAACGAAATCAGTAAAGACTTTAGATTTCTTAATGGATTAATTTATATGGAAAAAGTTGATATATGATCTATATGAAAAGATGAAGACCAAGACCGAGGAAACTTAATACAATGGAAAGCATAGAAATATCCAAACCAAGAAGTGATGTGGGTACTTGGTGAACGCGTTTACTATAAATACCTGAGAATCTTTGAAACGGATGCCATAAAATTAACAGAAATGAAAACACATCGTTCAAAACAGATACTTGCGAAAGCAATGAAGCTCATTGAAAGTAAATTATATAGTAGAAAACTAATAAAAAGTAATACGTAGTTGGGTAGTTAGCCTAGTAATATATTATGAACTCCTGATAAAATGGACAATAACCTCAGACACCGGGATTAAAAACAACAGGAAATTACTGCCTATGCACAAATCTGTGCACACGATAGATGACACTGATTAACTATGTAGAAAAGTAGTAAGAGGACTGGTACGTATTGAAAATTCCGTAGATGACGCGATAAAAGGATAAAAAAATATATTAGACAAAATACTTATAGGTATATTACCATTACCACAATCGGTACCAACATGTATAATATTAAGAGCAGCGAAACGTGAAACAAAACCCTAAGAAAAGACAAATGAGAACAGAAGTACTTTGACGCAATATTAGACACAGATGAAGACATCAAAAGACGAACCGCGTTTGCTTTAGATGCATATAAGACCTACGAATCCGTCTCCAACATCAAGCATGTCAGTGAAGCTGAGGGATGAATGTTAAAGGGTAAGCTAATCTACCTATTACAGGAATAAATGGACTTAACTAGACACAAAAATACAGTTACATCTAAAAGTCATGGCAACGATTGTAGGCAGTTATGACCCCAGATTCATGACGCGTACTTCTGTAACATACTTCTGTAACATACTTCTGTAACATACTTCTGTAAATACACTTGTGTTAATTATACCACTGTGTGTGTCTTTATTATTACCGGCCTGCAAGCCACAACAATTAATAATATACATCCAAAGTATTTTGATATACTATTCGGAGCTGTTGACATTGGGCAAAACATCAGAATACAACATTGGTGCCTTTCCAAGGAAGCTATTGAGAAGAGTCATCGAAATAGGCTGACTAAGGGCAGTCTCAAACCAAGACCTCTACATTCGCTCCGAGTGATTAATAAACTAAAAATAAATCTGGCTTACTCACACACATACAGAAGTACACATAGATGCTACCAGCTTAACACACACAAATCCAACAATATATATATATATATACATATGGTCGAGTGGGAGTGAGCTGGGGTGCTTCAGAAGACTTGTTGTCATTCACATTCTTGTACATATCATTGATCCGCCTTTTGGTAAAGTAAAAACAATAATAAATAAAGCGTCAAAATCAAACATACGTACATATCTACATATGTACACAGGCACCTAACTACACACACACACCCGCGCGTGCGCACACGCACACACACACAGACACACACGCACACACACCTCGAATAGATTCCAGGAGATGTAATAATGCCTATAACCTTCTTATAAATTCCGGAAATTTTCATATTTGTCCCCATCCAGATTGCCTTTTTTGGAGGGGGGGGGGCTGGATTTTCTCCACATTAACAAACGACTTTGTGTCTAACTCTACCCTCATAAATAGGCGATTAAATAGGGATACAATAATTCTGGATGTGACTAGATATGTGCTACCGAACATTTCTGCCCCACTCTTCTTACATTGCAACTGAAGCACGTTTGTTTTTTGTTTTGCCAAATTTATTTAATAGAATTGAATTATTAACGCTCCACTCCTATTTACATAACATTTACTTTTGTATATACTAATAAGACGGTCACTCGAGGATAAGAGTTTAAAAGAATTTCGGTTGGACGTTTAGTGCAACCACGTGACGATTAGAAACAATCGTGCAATGGGCAGACGATTTCTTAAGAGGAATTCATTATGCAAAAGAACGGCTCAACAAGTATTTGTTTACATTAGACTTGAAAACGACTTTGTGATATTTTGTTCCACATACGAACTTTGTTTATGGAAGCTGAGCTTACTAATTTGTCTCTTTCCCCTTATAGCGTGTTAATCAACAGCGGCTCTTCGCAGATTACATTTAAATGTCGTTTATTTCGTCGCTATCAACTATGCTGATAACATTATTCTGACTTTTTAAAATGTTCTATGATGATTTAACTGATAATGGTAGGTATTGTTAACTGGGCCCAAGAAATCATTTTGCATGAAATATTAAAAACACATGCTGTGGTTGTTTAATTAAAATAATCAATTTAAATAAGAGGGCGGTATAATTTGCTGACACATTAGGCAATAACAATGCGGTCGTTATACCAGGGTGGGGGGAGGCAGACAATTAAAAAAAAATCTTACTTGCTTATAGCTTTCCTCCTGGATCACTAAGGTCTTACGTGGCGCCCGATATTCACGATATTTCATGAATATGACCCCTTTGTCAAGGTTTTCTTCCTGAGACAAAGAAATAAAGAAACTATACAAAGGATTTATATTCCTTAAATATCGTGAAATCCCGGCGTTAAATAAGACACTAGTGATCAAGGAGATGAACTTGAAGAAAATAATATTTTATTTTATTTTAAATCGTTCTGTTACTTGATATTAAGTTTTCCTATTTATAAACTCTTATATTCCAGATATGTTAGTACTTTCTAACAAACTGTCAATTGAAATCTTGTACCTATAAACACTGAAATAAACAAATCGGTTCTATTTTAACACAGACTACTGTGAACATTTCTGTTTTAGCACAAAAGAACCATATTATTTGACTTTTGTGTTTACGCGTAAATTACTATCTTTTAATGAAAATTTCAGAGGGCAGTGCAGTATTTGTTCTGTAGCCATAATACTATTCTTCTAGAAATTACCTCCTTCTTTTTCGTGGGCGAAAGTAAGTGTAATAATCTGTTCTGTGGTCATGGATTCATCCTCCCAGGCATGACACCATTTTTTGTGTGTGCAGTTGTGTATATGTTCTGTTGTCATGAGGCCATCCTTTCAGGCATTATATCTTCCTTTAGGGCTAGTGTAATATATGTTCTGTTTTCCTGGTACAATCTTACAAGGTATTACCTTTTCTCTGTTTTACAGGATGGACATGTAGTATATATTCGTTCGTCATGATACCATCCTCCCAGACATTTCCTCCTCATCTGGGGGCCGGCAGTGTAGTACATGTTCGTTCGTCATGATACCATCCTCCCAGGGTGGCAAAAATGCGCGACTGTTGGAAGCATATATTTGCTAGTATTATAAATAGAATCCGAAATGTCTTATATGGTTTGAATATCGTGAAACATTTTTATTGGAAAGTAATTTTGAAAACGTTAAACTGTTAAATAGAAAGTAATTTGAGAACAAATTTGAATTATTACGATTCGTTTTTTTTTTATGTTTCCCCACGGAAAAAAAACAGTATTTTTCTCACGCGCCTCTGTTGTATAAAAGAACCACACATAAATAATGAAGCACTACTAAATGAAAAATACAATAAAAGAAACGTTTGACCACACTTCTTTTCGTCTCCATAAAACGCTCAAGTGGCATTTACCCAAGCGGAGTCGCCGCCGTCCGTGTCTGGCCACACGCTTTATCTCTTCAAAGCCGGACCTCAGCCCACACTGGTCGCAATTCACCGCGGCGTCGCCATGTCTGCTGACCCTTCACGACTCCGTGACGAAATAGTCAAATCACATTGAAGGGGACTGGGAGCTTGCTTGAAATCCTTTAGAAAAAGATTTCAACCTGGCTTTCAAACTTATTATTTCTTTTAAACGACCGTTTACAACCATGGTGAGCTGTCGAGCCCTAAAAATCAACTAGAGAAGGTCACGGCGACAGCGGACCGAACGCAGTCATCCATAGGAGGGGTACGTAGTATGTGTGCGAGAGTTAGATCCTTTATATACAAATATATATATATATATATATATATATATATATATATATCGAAAAGAGGGTAGTGCAGTATTAGTGCAGTTTCAACGAGAGAAAAGTATATATGTAAAGAAGTAAGGCTACCAACATTTGTAGAATGTTTTTTTCAACACTTATTTATTATTTTGTTGTTTTACCATTTTATAATTTTATATAACGCGTTTCAAGCGGTGGTCCGCTTTTATCAGATATGAAAATCCAAAATGGATTTTCATATCTGATAAAAGCGAACCACCGCTTGAAACTCGTTATATAAAATTATAAAATGGTAAAACAACAAAATAATAAATAAGTGTTGAAAAAAACATTCTACAAATGTTGGTAGCCTTACTCCTTTACACATATATATATATATATATATATATATATATATATATATATATATAGTACACTTTTTACACAAACTAGTTACTCACCGTTCACATCAATATATTAGCCTGAAGATCGAATACTTCCAGATTTCCGACACCCTGAGTAATCCATTTTTGTACTATTGAGTTAATACTTATCAAGGCCAAAAGCCGCTTGAAGATAAGTAATGAGGCATGAAATAAATTATCTGTTGAAATGATTAAAAATATTATGAGAGGAGTGAAATTGATGAATATGATTAACACAATTTGATTACTTCGAAAGATTTTTTATGACATGTACTTTTTATGTTGGATTTTAAGTAATGTTTACTATAGATGACATATTCATGTTAATAACCATGGAATAGAATAACGATGTAATAGAGACAGACTAGTAACGGATCGTCTGTTAGGTAACAGAAGAGATCTTTCTCCACTAGATTTCGAAGTCGATTTTGTACAAAAAGTTGCTGTGGGCGGCAGAGAGACAACTAAAATAATTTTCTGTTGTAATTCGCTTTTGGCTTTGTCTTATAACCACTTTTTGAAAAAGTATTTAATGCTATATAGTAAAAGTATTATATTAATGATTAAATATTATACAATTTGTGTTCATGGGATTTATATTTTATGGATTCAGGTATTCATTGTTCTACAACATTTTCTTTTAATCTTACAGTATCAAATATGCATTTTTATCTACTTTTGATATCTTACTGTTATACATTCGTCATAATATAATGTAAAGGTTTTTTGCATGATAAGAAGATTATTCATTTTAATTCAAAGTTACTGAATTCACGTACAAGTAATTATTACGGAATTTATTTAGGCCTACATTTCAGTAATGTAATTTTGATCGATGCATGCAGTAATAAATGACTTCATGTTTTATATTAATTAGTTTATCTTTTGATGTTATTCTGTGATAAGATTTTTAGATATATAGATTACATTTATTATATTTTTCGAGTTCCCTAATATAATTAGCTGAAGATGATTGGCTATCATTTGAACTTTCTTGCGGTCTTTTTAAAATGAGTTTACATGATTTCTGTCTAGTTTTACATCGAGGCATATATATATATATATATATATATATATATATATATATATATATATATATATATATATATATATATATATATATATATGATAGTTGAATATATCCGCCTTTTTAACCTTTGATCTTATCTAGGTGGTCGTTGTCTTACATGCTACGGATTAAAAAATTTACAAGTAGGTGTGAAGTTGCCTATCCATACTGAATCGCCCGCACATTAACCTTTTTCCACCCGTTCTTATTTCCATACACATCTACAGTCCACACACGTCTAAATGCATACGCATATACATCCAGACACACTACAAATGCTTTACAACCTTATTTTCATTATTTTCTTAATCGTTTCTCGACTAAATAACAACACTATGGAAGAAAACACACACAAACCAACGCGTGCCGACTATCGCTATGATCAAACGTGTTTGAGATTACCTTAAAAACTCTCGGATCAATACTCAACGAATTAACATCTGAGATCCGGAAAGTAGCTAGCAGAGTAGGGAAAACGATTTTAAAAAGATTAAATTAAGTCGCTTTTGATCAGACTTGTGTTGATATATATATATATATATATATATATATATATATATATATATATATATATATGTGTGTGTGTGTGTGTGTGTGTGTGTGTGTGTGTGTGTGTGTGTGTGTGTTCGGTAAAATTGTACCGGAAAAATTTGCAGGGTACAAATGGCACCGGTAAAATGACACAAGTGAATAAATAGAAAAATATGGTACGGAGAATCTTGTCTCCTAATCAACGCCACGGATATCCTAGCACTAAGTAAAACTAACCTGCACTCCTTCATCGTCTCAAATCGATTTGATATGACTGGATACCTCCGTCTCTACCGTACACACTCTGACAAGCATATGCATGTATTGGGGTTTATGTTAAGAACACCCTCTCTTTGAGAATATAGTCTAGAATCAGATTATCAAGCCTTAATGTGCAACACAGTGGTAATTTCTTATATTTCATATACCGTTTTTCTTCGACCCAGGACGCTACTCTGCTCAACTTTGTCTCAGATAGCATAGATGCAGCACTCCCAGAAGATCCAATTGCTCAAATACATGTATTTGGGGATTTTGATGCCCACCACGGTGATTGGCGTTGATTGTCGACTTATACAGTTGCAGCTTGTAAATGCCCGTATCGTTTCTCCGTTGCACACTCCTTCTCTCAGACTGTCACTTTCCCTACCAGCCTACCAGATTGTGAGGACCAGCAAGCCTCACTTCTCGACCTGTACTTGACCTAACTTGACCGCGGCTTGAGTGACGAGTGTCCATATCCCGCTCGGAAACGCTGATCGCTTTGTGGTAATGATTGGTATCAATCCAAATCTCATCCCAAAGCCGATCAGCCGTTACTCAAAATGACAAGATATTTCAAACTGGTAGACTGGGAATCCATCAGAGATCACATCAAAGACACCCCATGGAGTTAATTTTTTCTCTCTCTGCCGATCAGTGCACAAATGAGTAAACCGAATGGGTTAAAGTAGGCAATGAAGCACATGTCTCGACGCGGAAATTTTATAGCAAGCCCCACTTTTCCCAATGATTCACCTCGAAATCTGCAGCTGCTATTGCTCAGAGGCAGCAAGCATTCCGCCAATTCAACTGCATCAACAAATCATTGTAAGATTGTGATAACCGAAACCAAGAAAAAGTATGACGAGATTATCAGAAAACGCATTGAGTAACAGAAACTAAGAACTCACGATTTCTAGAAAATCTATAATAGAGTGGTAAACAAGGGACAATCAACGATCTACCCCATATCCAAGCACAATGCTGTCCTTTCCAAGACAATTTATAAGGCTGAACTACTTGTCCAGCAGTTCGCCATGAACTCCACTTTGGACTCTGCAGACCACTCCCTTCCAAATTTCCCATTGCGGACTACAGCCAGACTTGATGTCTTGATCATCACTCCTTCCAATGTCGGGGATATCATAAAAGACCTTGACACCTCAAAAGCATGTGAATCTTATCTTATCCCAGTAATAGAAACGATTGTAAACTAATTATGTTTTGTTGTTTTACTATGGGAGTTTTACGATTTTGCCAGTCGAACATAGGGTTAGATATATCACAATTAGTAAACTGACCTAAAAAGTTAGAGTGACCTGGAAATGGGAATCATTTTACGTTAAATTTATATATAAATAGCCTATTTTAAATTATAAAATAATTGCGAACGCTCTTGACTGCGAATCAGTGGCGATTTGTGATCGGAGTTCGAGCCCGCTGACTATCGAAAATTAACTTCCTGCTCTGAAGATTGCGTTAGCATGAAACATCGATGTCTGTAGGTAACAAAATAATTAATATTTATTTATAAATATGATATATATATATATATATATATTTATTTATTTTGCTCTGTTTAAAGGTACATTGAGCTCTTTTATTCGGATTCTCAACGCAATATTGAAATCTACACTATATATATATATATATATATATATATATATATATATTAATAATATTTAAATTCTTTTCCACGTACATCCAAACGTGTTTAATTTTTTTTCGGGAAACATCCGTGTGGAGGATGAGTGTTCTCTCGATCGCCCGATTTGACACCCAGAACAAAGTCACTTTTAACTTTCTAGTCTGAACCTCTACCACACGGCCAACCATAACATACATGGGAGAATTAAACTCTATTTATGTTTATACAAACGGAAATATTTTACTAGACTGTCAGTGTATATATATATATATATATATATATATATATATGTAAGCAAAGTTCATTTATATACCAAAAGCCAAGATTGGTATATTTTTCTTACAAAATATTTTGAAACCAAATGCATTTCAGTGAACATTATTTTACGAATCGCTTCGCTTAAAGTAAACCAAACAACATTATTATGTCAATATTGGATAAAATATTGACATAATAATGTTGTTTGGTTTACTTTATACGAAACGATTTGTAAAATAATTTTCACTGAAATGTATGTTCTGGAAGTAAAATTTAAAAAATCTTGGCTTTTGGAATATGAATAAACTTAGATTACTTATATATGATCTGTTGTTACTGGTTGCTATCAATCAAGATTTAATTGGAAGCGGTTGGTAAACATACAGTATAGAAAGTATATGCTAAAATATATTATAACAATCATATATATATATATATATACATATATATATACATATATATATATACATACATATATATATACATATATATATATATATACATATATATATATATACATATATATATATATATATATATATATATATATATATATATATATATATATATATATATATATGGGAGCTCAAAGAAAATGGACACTCACCAATAATGTAATGGAAAATAGTAAGACAGGCCAGTACATGTGGAAACTTAGACGACTCGTGTAGATTATGCCTGAATGAAAAATATGAAATCCTAAATTTTAAAGATCCCCGAAACTTATTAAACTCTAGAAGTTCGCGGGAAGCCCAACGATTGGCTGAGGGAACAACAAAGAATCTGATTGGTTAACTAGCAAGCCATGTATATAAAAACACCTGACAAAAATAATTCCATGCATTTAGCCTTACTATTCCCCCCGGGGATGAAACGCGGGAGCCTCTGTGTAGCTTGATTGCCATATATATTTTCATTGCTTACTATATATATATATATATATATATATATATATATATATATATATATATATATATATATATATATATATATATTATATGTATGTATGTGTGTGTGTGTGTGTGTAAATATCTCTTCATATAAAACTCAATGTATGTGTGTATGTGTGTGTGCCTTATAGAAAAAATGGTTACAGAATCTAGATAAAATCTAAAAGTGTATTGTTATGTAAAATTAATCGGGGAAGATAATGGCAGTACTCCCGAATCTCTAAAGACACGATTAAATGGGGATATCGGGAAGATTACTTCAGAGAGGTCGAATTTTCCAGTCTGTGTTCATCAAATATCTATGTAATTATGTAATCATTTCAAAAAGCTAGGTCATTACTTCCGGAAATAACTTTTTATTGAATGTAAGTTTTCTCAACGTTATTTCTCTTAAAATGAAAGGGGTAAAAAACTCAAAAAGGGTGATTTAATAGTGCTCAGTAGGCATCCTTAATTTTCTTTGACTGGTTTCAGTAGCGCTTTACAGGCCTCCTAAAAACGGGAGCAATAAATGTAAATGACATATAGTAATCCAAAAGTGGCCAACACCTTAGATAGAGCAAATGTATTTAAACACAGCGTTACCTGGGAGAAATGTTCCTTGTCTTCTGTTAACTTGGTGTTGCCCTGGAATTGTTACGAGGTATAATTTATCTAACGTGTTCAATATACTAAATAATGTAGGGTGGTTTTAATAGTGCTCTGGAGGCATCCTTAATTTTATTTTGGTGGTTTCAGTAGCGCTCTAAACAGGAAAAATAGGTGACATATTAATCAAACGTACTCAGAGCAAGTTTGTATAAACGCAGCGTTGTCAGGGAGAAAGAACGTCTCTTTCTTTTGTCAACTCGGCGTTGCCGGGATATTTTATTTTCATTCATTTTTTCATTCATTTTTTCATTCATTTTGAATTACATTTTTTCTTCATTCAATTTTTTTCATTCATTTTTGTCATTAATATAAATATCCTGCATAGAGCAGGAAGCAACCAAAAAGTGATCATAACAGTGCTCAATATCCTAGATATACTAAATGTGTTTAAAATCAGTGTTGCTCGGGATAAAGAACTATCTGTCTATTTTTATAATATTGACTTACACCGGGAGCCATAATGTTATCGAAGTGTTGTTCAGACTTCGTCACAGGGTGATGAAATAGCAACGTTCTTCTTTTTTTTTTAATTTTGAACTTAAACGCGCGTGGCCGTTTATGTGGGTAGTAGATTAAAAGTTTTTGAAGCAAATTAGAAATTTAAATAATGAAAATAGACAAACAAATGCCTTTGGAGACCACGTTTTGAGGTGCAATATTTTATTAAAACTCATTTAATTTTTTTTAAAAAGCTTTTTTTCCTAATTTATTTCAAATGATAACACATTCTTCTTCATAAAAAGAGGGTCCGAATCAATTTACAGGCAATACCTTAGTAATCTGTGATGGTAGCTTCTCTCCTCGATTTTATCGGAGCGTTGTTCAGACTTCGTCGCAGGGTCATGACATTGCAACGTTATTTTTATTTCGAACTTAAACGCGCGTGGCATCTTATGTGGGTAATAAATTGAAAGTTCTTGAAGCATCTTTAGAAATTTAAGTAATGAACACAGACAAATGCCTTTTGAAGCCACATTATGAGATGCAATATTTTATTAAAAATCATTTAATTGTTGTTTTTTACTTTGTTTCTTATTAATTTTGAATAATAAAACATTCTTCTTCATAGAAAGAGAGTCCGAATAAATTTAAAGGCAATAACTTAGTAGTATGTAATGGTAGCTTATCTCCCTGATGTTATCGGCGCTTATGATTGAAGGGGGTTGAAGAATCTTTAGAAATTTAAGTAATTAAAATAGACAAACAAATGCCTTTGGCGACCACGTTTTGAAGATGCTTCAAGAATTTCAATTGATCCCACCAATCTAAATTCTAAAATAATTGGGTTTTTTTCCGAGAAGTGTTTCGGTATTAGTACATTATTTTTTAAATTCACAATTCCTCTACTGTTTACTATTCTGCACGTTAGCCGAGTGACTAGATACTCATTTGGAAATATCAGGTAGAAACATAGTCTCTACCCCCAATAAAATAAGTAAAAAAATGATTTTATCTGCTTGAAAACAACAGAATAACTTAACAATAGACATGTATTTTTAAATGTTGAGGAGAGGCTAGCTTATATATAAAACTAGAGGTTAGAGAACCTAACCCACCTAAACTAAAAAAAATGATTTTATTTGCTTAAATACAACAGAGTGAAAACTTATTTAAAAATATTAATTTTAAAACTAGAGAGGATGAAAGTTAGCCCCTTCTGAACGGTCCTTATTTTCCGTTACCAAATTATTCTTGCTTTTTGACATTCACTCCTATTAATTTACTTGTGCCATTTTACCGGGACCATTTTCACCGAAGACATTTTTACAGTGCACCAATTATTTTACAATTTTTGGTCTATATAGAAACATGCTTAAGTAAGTACTCTGGTTAATGTAGTATCAGAATATATCTGGTTATGAAGGTCTAAAAGCCTTGTAAAATTTTATAAAATATTTCCATAGTATGAACGATATTCGCACCATTTTTGAATACAAAAGATACTACAATTTTATTCCAGTAAAAGAGAATGTATTTTAGTAAGGATTTCACGTTGGACACAATAGCAACATAAGACGAAATTTAAAAAAATACTTTTGTTTGCATTGTCTTTATGGCGATCAGGACATATTTAAAAAGGTGGAGGGTGGGAACGTACGTACAAACATGAAATTGCACTTGCGTATTATCTCTATATTTATAAAATTAGGTATATATATATATATATATATATATATATATATATATATATATATATATATATATATATATATATATATGTACAGGCTAATCTTCTAAACTAATGAACGGATCATCATGAATATTTGAATATATACTAAAAAATACTCTGAGTAACATGGCTAAATTATTTTTTTTGTAAATGCTGATATTTAAAGAGTGCTATATATATAAAGTTTTATTTATTTATTTATTTTTATGAACCAATGAGGATGAATTTAAAATATATATTTTGGCAACCCGTTTTTGTTTTTTTGTAAACTATTTAGAGAGTGCACCCGCATTTAAAATACTTTTAAAATAAGTAATATATAAAAAAATGTAATAGAGAAAAGAATTGATCTTCATCAAATTTTGAGTTATATTACGTAATACATTTTTAAAAGATTGGTACGCGCATGAACGTCAATATGTAAAATCCTAAACTACTGAACTTATCATTATGATTTATAGAATATGTATTCTAGGAAACAGAGTGTGTAACGTTCGCACATCATTTTTTTAAAATATACCATTTAAAAGGGTCTCACTGAAACAGTACCCTACCTCTCAAAGAAGGAGAAAAACATTCACATTTTAAACTAATGCTGTATTTATTCTAATTACCCGTCCTGCTCTAAAGAGTATTGACCACTTTTGGGTTGAACAAAGATTATTTACCAATTAAAAAAAAATAGAATGTAACATATTTGAATAATGTATAAATGCCACATGCACGTAATTTGAAATTAACAAAATCTATTTCACATAAATGCCCTGACAAAACCGACGAACCTTACCAATACCTATCTTTTTTTCGCACTAAAACCGGTATACCGGAAGAATACCCGACTCAAAGTCCGCAGTAAGCGGTATCCGGTCAGATTTAGTTCTTGATATTAAACTTTATTCGTAGAAATAACTTCCGGCGATAGTTTCAGTTTCCCAACTTTATTAATTTATTTATTAAATTGTTAGGTGAAAGTACAAAATAGTAAACAAAGTCCCCCTATCCATGTTAAGAATGGCTTTCTAAATAATAACGTTATTATTTCAGCACGGTCAGTAAACAACAGAAGATAATTTATAAAGCCATTCTTAACATGATAAAACTGGGGCTTTGTGAACTATTCTGTACTTTCACCTAACAATTTACTAAATAAATTAATAGATAAAAATCAGTACAAAACTTGGAAACTCACAAGAATAAGCGACCCAAAACAAAGACAAAGCTCTTTTCCTTCAATAACTACAAGGAACCTTTCCAACCACCGATTGTCATGGCAAATAACACCCTACCTGAGAGTTCATCATTCAAACTCCCCGGACTAACCTTCACAGGTAACATGAATTGGAACAAATACATTGAAGACATTGCCAAGGCTGCCACAAAGACGGTTGGCTCCCTCTACCGTGCTAGGAAACTCCTCACACCTGACATTATCCTGTATCTCTACAAAGCCACCAACCGCCCAAGCATGGAGTATTGTTATCACATCTGGGCTGGTGCATTATCTACTAGTATCTCCCTCCTTGACAAGGTCCAAAAAAGAATCGCCAACCTAATAGGTCCCTCACTGTCAACCAAGCTCCAGTCCCTGTCCCATCGCCGCAATGTTGCATCCTTGTGTTTGTTTTACAAATACTTCAATAGATTATGCTCCGGTGAATTGGCTACTCTGGTGCCCCCTCGACGTAAATTCACTAGACTAACTCGACAATCAACTCAATCTCATTCATTCACTGTGGAGGTCTCCAAATGTCGGAGAGTCTTCTACTCAAATAGCTTCTTTCCTCGTGCTACTGGCATCTGCAACTCCCCCCTGCACCCTGTTTCCCGACAGTACAGACATGCAGAAATTTAAAACTAATGTAAACAGACATCTCGCTGCGCAGATCCCAATTTAGGTTGACCCCCTACCTTCTCCCCTTTTCTTTTTTCTCAGTAGCCCCTTACGTCTACAGTGGCGTCCTGCCTTGTTTGGGGTGAACTATGTTAACAAAAAAAAAGTATTTAATATCAATAACTGAATCTGATTGGAAACCGTTTGATACGGACTTTGAGCCGGGGGTTCTTCTAGTTTGCAATAAAACCTTATTAATCTTGCTTAAATTTGGCAAAAGGGCAATCTACAAATAACTGCTGGCGCTTCAAGAGGTAACTCTTTTAACACTGTTGTGCAAGGTTAATACCGTCCTACGTCCTAAGATGGGGGAGTAATTCGAGGCGTAATCCTCCTTACATCGATTCCTTGGTGGACAGCTGAGGATGTAGGCGATAAACAGCAGGAAGTACTTGGCTGAGCCGTTAGGTCCACAAGTGGTCGGCCTTCAATGGTGGATGCTGTTAACCATCTAGTGCGACCCTGCTAAGGACTGTCATAGCTCGGGATGTAGTGCAGATCAAGACAAAGTTGGCTCAGCCTGACCAGGGTCAACGTCGTTACAACAAACACGCGAATATATATGCATCCTTGACAAGTGTAGTGCCAGTGAAAGCGAAGCGATGTTTTATTTCTTTTCAGAAAGATCTCAAATTTTAATGTCATTTTCAGCATTTATCCAAGAAATCATATATTCGTGGAGAAGCAAATAAATAAAGACGATATAATTTCTTGTGATATTTTAAATAAGGGATAAAAAACAATACATAAGAGGCCTCCAGAGTGTTGCAAAAACCATCCTTTCAGATAGGCGGCTTGCGCACGGTCGTAAGCGATAGTGTTCTGAACAACTGATTGTAATCCATTGATAAGCGCAAGAAAATGGGTTAGTGACGGGAACGGCGGTGGCTGGCGTTCAAACCTAATGCTGTTAAGATCCAGAAAGGAGATAAGATTAGTTGATGATTTGGGAACTAAGCCCGACAAGGCTGTAAATAATGTTTACTTGATAGGAGCTGTGTTTTCGGTCTGAGCAACCAGAGACGCTTGATGAAGGGGCATTCCAATTCCCTCTTTGTGTGCATTAAACCGGAGAAAAAGAAACGTTCGCACGAGTGAGCGCACTTGTAAGCAACCCTTTTATTGTTGTTTCAGTATTTGCTCGAATCTCGTTTTAGGCAGTGTTATCTTTTAGAGTATTCTACAATCCCCAACCAGAGATATGTACAATGACATTCATGACAAGCGTCGGATCATCGAAATAAAGCGATGTTGAGCCTGCTCAGTACTTAGGTGAGTCTTTTTTTGTCCTTGTCGCAGCTGTCACTTGCGATAATTTGTGCCGGCTCCCATCGATTTGTCAATAACGCTCTGTACCGCTGTATCCCAGACTAGATGATTTCGATGTGCCCCCGTGGGAATTGTGATTTCACGGGTACAGTCGAGACCCGACACAAGCGAAAGATCCGCTCTGGTGGCGTAGATTCAAGTTTACAAATGATCAACCCGTCATCTCAAGCGGTTAGAGACTTTTGTGGGTTAGAATTTAGAAATAGTAGATGGCGTCAGTTTAGAAGTGGGCCTGACTGTAAAATCAACTTATGCAATACCTTTGAGCAAGGTATAAATCAATCCCGTTTCTCCCCATCTATTAGTGAAATAGCAGGTTAGACAAAACTCCCAGGCCTCGTTAGAGCAAATAATCTAGAAGAAAAAGTTGTAAATAGCAACAGTATTTCTTCTTTTACTCAAGCGTTACTTCCGCTGGTCTACGGTTTGTCGTTAGATTTACGCAATGCTGCAAATGGGGATATGCAGAATGTGCCCATTGTTTCTGGAGACAAAAATAGACTAGTCAGCTTAGGTGCCAATAATAGTTCTATGAATAAAAGTAAAGTAAAACCTATTTCCTTTTTTAAAGATGTGAAAATAAACGCAGATACCACATTTTTTTATAAATACAATTAAGTCACACGTATTTCTTTTTTATGGATGTCAAGCGCGATAAAATTTAATAAGAAATTACAACATTGTCGCCAGCGATCAAGGTATTGTATTAAAGTTCGATTTGAAATAAATTAGAACTTTATTTCGAGATAAGAAACACAATTAAAGACTAATAGAATAATGTTCATCCAAAATGTTTGCGAGAATCAAACGAAATAAGCGAGATATTTAAATAATCCCTATAGTACAATTGAGCGCCGAACAGACACGTTTATTTCATTCGTTCAGTTTTTAGTTTTAACTATTTAGTAATTTGAATTTTTTATTATAAAGGAGGGTGTAATACATGGGAGGATTTCCCCACACCCCGTTAAAAACGGACGATTGAAAACATGACTGATACCACACTTATAAATTCCGATAAAATCCATTTTTTTTCATTCATTTAAAAATGTCTAGTCACAAAAGAATATATATATATTTTTTTATTGCTGCTTGACGTTTTGGCTAAGATCAATGTGTAGTATTTGTTCTCTTAACACCAGCGCCGGAAGTTTTCATGTAATAATCTCCCTTGAAACTAAAATTGTTTAAATGTTTTTTTTTTTCAAACTGTCGTTTTATTAATAAAACATCTTCAATTATTTGTATTAATGATTATAATGATATTACTGTCGAGGAAAATATTAGAAATATATAATAAAATTCCAATTATAAATGTATATTACAGAATATTAATTTATTAGAAACTTAAAAAGAAAATAAATATGCAAATGTGCAAAAGCGGGTTTTGTTTGGCAGTTTAGAGATTACTATATATACTGTATCATTATATTTATGTTTAAAAGTTTTGATGTATATATATAGGAAAGATTTGCATTTATTCATATTTAGATTAGATTAGAATATTAGGTTAGCTAACTGCAATATTCCCCATTATTTCGCAATGTTTATATTACGTTTAAAAAATAGTGACAAACGTAAAAAATCCCTATTTATATCAGATTTATGGCAGCTTTTCTATTTATTGTTGTGAAACAACAATATGAATGAAAGAGTTTTAAATTGGAATATTTCATCTTTTTAAAAATGTGTCTAAAAAAGACAAGCGAATGATTTTGCTTGATTAATACAGCTAATTTCTAAAACACTTCATCTTTCTTGTTGGCTATTTTTCTCGGAAACAATCAGAATATTTTATGGTTGATAACCCAAATTGTTCCAATAATTTATATTTATTGTGGCTAGTAAACAAATTAGATGATTTGTAGGGATTTATAAACCATATATCTTGAATACTTGATCTTTTGTCTTGGTATATGTTTAGAAAAACTAGCAGACCGGATGCTTGTTCGCAATTAATTAATCTAATGTGTAGAATATTGTGTCACTTAGTCGTGTGTCAAATAGTACAAACAGAATGATTTTAAAGACTGATAAGCCTTATGTTTAGAATACTTTATCGTTTTCTCTTGGTCATGTATCTTGTATGATGATCGGATGATTTAAAGGTATTAATAAGTATGTATTTTCTGGTAAAATAGATACCATTCACTTCATCATTGCCGCCGTATCTTAAATTTTAAAAAAATGAGAACTGGTTTCATCCCCTCCCCCCCCCCCCAAAAAAAAAAGCTTCAGGGGAGTGTTATTTCTATAATTTATAAAAACAGTATTATTTGTTAATAATTGTTTGTTTCTTTGTAATATAATTATATTTGGTTAATAATAAATAATTAAACTATTTAAAAAATATCTTTAAAATAAAAACTTTCCAATTATACAACAAATTGGATTCCATGAGTTTTTAAAAATATTTTCAAAATTTTTTTTTTTTAATTCCAATTATATATACAAAAAAAGTTAAATTTTATGATTTGTTAATAATTTAACAATTTGTTGAAAACAAATTGTTTAAAAGAAAAAAAACAGGCCTAAACTATAATTGGGGATATTTTGGATTAACACCGGTTCCCATTTACAATTTCTAATGATGAAGTGGATACTTTGTATGTTACCTTTTTCTTGACCAGTTGACTTTAAATACATCAATACATTTATTTTTTTATCTGCATTATTTTGGATTCTAGCCGTTTCAAATTTTCAAATGACGCAAGTCTTCTACACTGCGGAAGTATTTCTGATTCGGATGTTTATTTGCAATTTATAAACATGATGTCCAGAATATTTTCTTTTTCCACATAGAAGAGAAATTGTTAGTCTCCCCCTACTCTATCGTAATTTTCATAGACTAAACTCCAATCTCTGGTTCAACCTTGTAAGGCATTCACAGCAAGAACTCCTTTTCTACCACAAATAAATAAAACCTTTACTTTATTTCTCTGTGCGCCTTGCGCATGGCTGAATTTCTATGAACAGAGATCATTTACAAGGGCCCCCTCTCTCTTCCACACATTACCAGTAGACTGCTTCCGTTCAGATTACAACATGGTTGTTTTCAAATCAAATGTTGACAAATACTTGTCATAAACCGACTCATATGTAATAAACAAGTACACGCCATTAATCATTTTTAATTCTTTCTTAATATTCTTCAATCTTTTAACTAACAATTATTCCATCTCAGGAACTCTTATCCTCGAGTAGCTGTTGGCCTTGATAACTGGTGAATCATTATTAGAAAAATGTAACATAGAAGTCATTTAAAAGTCAGTTGCTTCGAGCATTTTGTATTATGTAAACATAATGTGCGGTCCTAGTGAATACGGGCTCTTGCACTGTCCGGGTGGTCGAATTAAAAATTGAGTGCGTGATTGTCCTAATGTGTATGGTCTTGAACTATCAAACCGCATATGCTGTGGTCAAATCCAATCAAATCTAATCGATGGCGTTAAAACTGTTGGAAAGATACGAACCCTCAATTTCCCCCTTCGACTATTAGTAATTTAGCAACAAATGTTACATTAATCAAATACAAACACTCTATAAGAATAAGTATTGTGTTACAGCATTAACTAACTGAAAAGGGATTCATGTGTCGTTTAACTGCCAACTAATACCAAACCAAGACTGTGTTGAAAAAGGTATGAACCCGTAATCACCCTTCGGTTATTATTAAACTAGCAACTTGTGTTCAATTAATCAAATAGGACAAATCTGTACAATAGCTTGTGTACATGGGCATTAAGTAACTAAAAAGGGATAGATATGCCGTAAAATGTCAAATAAAACCCAACCTAAAAGTGTTATCATTCTTTGAATACATTGAGTAAAATAAAGCAGAAAGTTTTTTTTGAACGAAACGTCATAGTTTATTCGTGCAGAGAAAAGGCAGTAATATGTCTAACAGCCAGTATTATTGTCTGTCAGTATTACTACAATTACAGCAATTGTAACTTAGTTATTACTGCTATTACTACTACTACTGCTATCATTACTTCCAACTGTTATAGCTTGTATTTCTATTACTAGTAATGTCGTTGTTTCCTCCCACTGTCTGTATTAGTGGTATTTGCTAACATTACAGTAACACCTGTTTGCGACACCTTCTTGTAATTAACTAGTATTACTAGTCAAGACTTTTCAGTCACTTAAAGAAACAACTCAAGCTAATATTTAAAAGAAGAGATTAGATAATAAATAGTATTTTGTCAATCGTTTTAAAAACCACGTCAATATGGCTCTATATAGCTACCTCAAAATTTGACTCAGGGTCTATAATTTTGGGGTTTAAACGTCATCTCTGAACGCATATAGCTACACTAGATACGACAGGTGAAACTAGGGCGGTAGCGCTTGATATATCGAAGACGATTGATACATATCCAAGGCAATGGCTGAATCCATAGAAAATTACTCCTCGTTTGCAGTAAAAGGGGTCATAAAGGGACGGTCACATTTGATACTACTAGGACAATGCTCCTTGCCCTTAACAAGTACAAGCAACTTTTTCAACCACCGATTGCCATGGCTGATAGCACCCTTCCCGATAATATAAGTACGGGTTTATACTTAAGGATTTTAAATATACTAAAAATCAAATAATTATTTTAATGGAATTTTCAGAAGTTATGTGTTAGGCAATTATTTTTTTGGTCCCCCGATTTATGAAATCGGGGGACTTATGTTTTGAGGCATGTCCGTCCGTCCGGATTTTTCTCCGCAACCATCCATTGAATTTCTTTGAGATTTTGCATGAAGTTGTAACTTTGGTCGTGTTAGAAAGTGACATTCTCCGATTTTTTAAAAACAATCTGGTTAGCCTCCCAGGGGGTCAAAAGGCCCCGAAATGACAAAAAATGACATTTTTTGCCCCATAACTTTTCATCCATCTATTCAATTTCTCTGAAACTTGGCCAAAATGTGGAGGCAATTGGTTCTAATAGAAAATAAGTATCGCTGACCTTGGAAAAATCTGGTTCGCGCCCCCAGGGGGTCAAAAGCCTCCAAAATGGCAAAAAATAACCTTTTCTCCCATAACGTTTGATCCACCTATTCAATTTTTCTGAAACTTGGCCAAAATGTAGAGGCAATTGTTCTGGATATAAAATGAGCATCCTTAACTTCAGAAAAATTCTGGTTCGCACCCCCAGGGAGTCAAAGGGGGTTAAAAAATGCCCCAAATTGCCCAAATGTATTGCATTTTACACTCGCTACATCGAGTCACATACAGAGGGGGACCACGCACGCGCGGCTTGTTTTTTTTAGTATTTTTCTTTTCTTTCAAGGGTGACCTACTTCACTTAAAGAAACTCAGCTAAGAGATTTTTTCCCATAAAAATGAATCCCCGAAAATTATCTCAGATAAAATTATCTATAAAAAAGTAAAAATTTCGAAACTATAACCATGAAAAGGCTTCCACCATGTCAGTCCTTTCAGTCAGCTGTTCGTTACGCAACACTATTTTATTGGAAAGCCACAACTTATCAAGGCCAAGACTTGCTCGAGGATAAAGATTAATGGGATGAAAATATTGTCAGTCGCAAGATGAAGAAGAATCAGTGGGATAAACTCAGTTTGATTACTTAAGGGTCGATTAATGACAAGTATTATTTGACGTTGGATTTGAAAACGACTACATTGTAATCATCAGGGAAGCACTCCCGCAGTAATGTGTTCCACAAAGAAACTCTGTCTTTGGAAATTCCGCTTAAAGCTATGCACATATAGGATGATATAAACAGTATTTTTTGATGTGGTAACAAGACGAGTTCTTGCCATTAATGTCCAACAAGTCTTTCTGGAATCCAGCAGTCAGAAAGCTTACTGGGATGAAGATGTTCACGCACATTTGGTGCTTCTACAGAATACGAACCAAACTCAACCGACTTTTGCCGAATGAGATTTACGTAAACAGCCGGGAAAGCTGAGTCGAACTGAAACGTCGTCAAACAGTCAATTAGCATCGAATGAAAGTACTTTACCCTGAGAATTTTTAAATTATTTTTTATCATAAAAAATCATTCACTTTAATGTATTTTTCTTCGTGGAGAAGGTTTTATTTCGGACGAAGGCAAACACTGACACAATTTATCCATCTTTTTCCCTCGTTTATAATCTTTAAAAAAAACATTCGTTCTTTTTTGTTGCTGTTTGCAAGGGTCTCGGTTGTCAACAAATAATTAATTAGTAATAAAGTTTAGGGTTAGGTTAGGGTTTTAAAAAACGCAGTTGTCCTCTGTACAGTTTTTTCCCTTCATCTTCCAATATTTTGTTATAGGATTGTTGGTAAAATTGTCGTTTTCCAACCAAAATAGCGGACAATAAATCGTCTGCAGTTTTCTGACCTCGCGAATGAGTAAGTAAACCCCAAAAATTTGTTTTTAACTAGTTTTAAATTTACCTTAAATTATTGTAAATAAAATACAGTTCGCAAATTGTTCTAAACAATTTATTTGGGTTTACTTAATCAGGTGTGAGGTAAAAAAAAACCCAGAAAACTACAGACAATCTATAGTCCGCGATTTTGGTTTGGAAACGACATTTTTACCTGATTGTTTCTCTTCATAGAATTCAATTACTTTTTCGGGAGACTGAATAGTCTGTGTTCACGCGGTTAAATGTATACGGTATACTTTTATCAAAGCCTGTAATAGAAAAACAAATCGAACTAAAAGTATACTTTTGGCAGGAGATTAAAGTTGGCATTATTTTCATAATTATGTTAATCAAACAGTTCATTTAATAATTTATTTTCAATTTTCCCATAATATTCTTCATTTTACAAGTGGCAATCATTTTATCTCATGAACTCTCATCCTCGATTTGCTTTTGGCCTTAATAATTGGTGTATCATGAGTAAACATGTAAGATAGTCTTAATTTGAAAGTCAATTGTTTTTAGAATTTTGTATTATCTAGGCTTTATGTACGTTTCCGATTAATAGGCATGGTCGAAGCAAACGAAATTTTTTCTCAGTTTTAAATTCCCAAAGTTTGCTTGAAGAACTCACTTATGGTTTTGTCCATTTTTAGAGAGATAGTTCCGAAATATATAAACCTTGAAAGGCTCTTGAACATAACATTCCATTCCGAAAATCTTGGCATCTAACAATCTGGATGTTTACTGAGATAAAGATGTTCCAGCACATTTAAAAATGCTGAAACTTGGGAAACCCCACGTGGTTTATTATTACGTCAATTGAAATTCTACCTTTTTTATAGAATGTTATTGAATGAATATAAGATTCAATTCAATTCAATTCGATTCAATTAATTCGGCAAAAAAATAAAACAAGCATGTTTCAGTTGGCATGTAGGGAAAGGGATGTAGTAATTTATGCAGAAGAGGATACAGTAGCCTATCACCTGTCCAATTTTGCCGTGAATTGCTGTGTCGCTTGTGCTTTTGCTACATCTCCTGGCAGTCCATTCCAAGATCCAGCGATTCTGATTATGCTGATTGATAAAAGGGGCCCTCCTCCGGTTAAATCAAAATCGGCAGTAAAATAATTCCTGGTTGTGCCTGCGTAGACCACCTTCTGTGTAGAAGTGAATAATATGTCTAAAAGAAGATCATGATGTCCATTGAGGAGGTTGTAGATTGTAGAGCAAAATGACATCACCGCGTAATCGTCGGCGCTCATGGGAAAAAAGGTTAAATGTATACGGTATACTTTTATCAAAGCCTGTAATAGAAAAACAAATTGAACTAAAAGTATACTTTTGGCAGGAGATTGAAGTTGGCATTGGAAATTTGTATGAAGCGTTTTCTTTATTGTACCACTGCGATGCCCATTCACCTAGATAAGATCTGCATTACCTTGCCTTAATCTTGCCGCATTATGATCTTTCCTGCTAGCCAATGGTTCCGCATCTCCGTTGTAATTCTCTAATTAACACCCTACCAACCTTCAGGTTATTAAGATTTTTTTTTGTCCAGCACAAATTACTATGATGAAGGTCACTATCTTATAATATTCTAGGGCGTTCCAGTCATTCATGTCTCTATCTTGTATTTCGTAGGGCAGATCCAACAGACTCTGCACCATTTGAGTAGCCAGTCATTTATCTATCTCCAGATGCTGGTTATTACGTATTAGACATAGAACAGAGGCATCAGCACCATACTAGAGTGGTCTGACGTGGAAGACATAAAGTGGGAGAAATATGGTGTTCCAATATAATTACAGGCTAAATAAATTAACTTGTAAATGTCCAGTGAGATTTAAAACATTTTGAAAAATTACATATAGCTAAAAAAATGTGATTAAATAAATATATATTCACGAAATTATAAAAGGTAACAAAAAATGTGATTTGTTCTGTCGAGGATTATTTCATAAAGATTTTAAGTTTTATTCAACTTTTACAAACAATCAACTCTTTGTCTATATAAGATCAACCTTGTAGGAGAAAAGTCCTCATCTTCCTTCAATTATGAAAATCAAATATATTTTTGGATGTTTAAGCCATTTAATAATTTAAGGAAATTAATACAAATTCTGTTCGATATTATAAAGATCATTTTTTTTAGTTTGTTTGTTATTATAGAAATCGATATGTTTACAGTTAAAAAATCGAATTGTTGGCATTTAATGACATCATTTAAAATTGATGTGTGTTTGACCTAATTAATACGTAACTTGGCTGTTGTCTTGGGCTTTGGTGGTGGGTAATTGGGCACTACGACTCTTTGTATGAAGCGTTTTCTTTATTGTACCACTGCGATGCCCATTCACCTAGATAAGATCTGAATTACCTTGCCTTAATCTTGCCGCATTATGATCCTTCCTGCTAGCCAATGGTTCCGCATCTTCGTTGTAATTCTCTAATTAACACCCTATCAACCTTCAGGTTATTAAGTTTTTTTATCCAGCACAAATTACTATGATGAAGGTCACTATCTTCCAATATTCTAGAGCTTTCAAGTCATTCATGTCTCTAGCTAGCAATACTATATAAAAACAGCCATCTATTTCACTTTGATGCTGCTAAATACGTTAAATGGTTCTGAAAAGAAAGAAAAGAAAGGAAAGAAAACAAAAATCAAATTTATCATGAACAGCCTCTCTATATATATATATATATATATATATATATATATATAACAATAGAAAATCCGAGTTTTTGGATGAAAAGTGTTATTTATTAATATAAACAAAATGGAAAAAGAAACTAATGAAATTGTTTATTATTTTCAATACTGATTCGTTCAACTCATACCATCTCAGAACATCTCAAAACAGATTTTAACTACAAAAGCCATCCAATAACTAAGATAAAATAAGTTAAGTACTAGAAAAAATTGATATATATATATATATATATATATGTGTGTGTGTGTGATTGTGTATTTTGTATAAACATTTTAAGTTCAAACAAACGTTTATACAGTAGCTCAATTATGTATAATGTCACTAGAGCTCATAATCTCTCATATAGTTAAATAATGTCACATTTTTCCCGTGTAACTTCAGTCACAATAGGAAAATAACCGAAATCTTCCTATGCATATCTTTTCCACTCAACACAAACTGTACTTTCTTACCGCGTGTTTCACGAAAATATTCTTACATTTGTATCATTACAAAAGTTATTACATTTATACCGAGATTTCTGCTTCTCCCAAAAACATCTTCGAAAAAGCGGGTAGCAACCATATTCCTCCCTATAACTGTACACAAGATCCTTGGTATATAGAAGCTACAGACCGCTACATTCTAGATTGAAGGGATTTTATTCTGTTATTCTGGATGCTTGATATTTATACGTTTCGGGTAACTGGATTACGTTTTAATAAAAATATCGTTTTTACTACGTTTGTATCTTTTAGGAGAGTGAGCAGTAAGATTTAACGTATGTATGTACTTTGTGAACTGGCAATGAATATTAAAAAAATAAATCTCTTTTTAATTAAACAAAGAATTGAAATAAAACGTTCACATCAATATTATTCACGGTTTTTCTCATTTTCTATTTACACTTTCTTCATTATTTTTTCTGACCAATCAGAACGAATGATTTTTTAGTCGTCTTCTATTAGGCTAATATATAAACGACCGTAATTCACTTCTGTCTGCATAGATGTTAATATATGAACGTGATATAGGATGTGTTTGGTATGTCTGTATAAATGTCTACAATTTTTGTATAGAAGAAATGAAACACAGAAAGGCGGAGCGACTGCAACAAAAAGAAAGACATTGGGAAAACAGAGGGGAATTAGGAGATGGTTAAATGTACAGTAACAATATAAGAGACACAAAGGGAAAAAAGAAAGAAAGAAAGAAAAACGAGGGGCTGAAAGCTAGATAGAGACAGGGTATCAATGTAAAGAACGGAAAAAGAAAGAAGGAACTTATGACTTCAATACACTAAATAAAAGGAAAAGGAAATAGACAAGAAACCAACAAAGAGAGTAACAATGTGACAGAAAGAAAGAAAAAAAGAAAGGACGAAAGAATGAAAGTAATAAGAAAGAAAATAAGAAAGAGAGAAATAAATAAAAAAGTAAGAAAAAACAAGGGAGAACGTGTAGACGGAAATGGTATGCCGTCACTTCTGTTAATATGTGCATTAAAATAAGAAAGAAACAAGGAAGAACGTACGGACGGTAATGACATGGCGTCACTTCCGTCGATACGTAAATAAGAAAGAAAAAAAGTAGCACGTACGGACAGTAATGGTATGACGTCACTTTGGTCAATACGTGAATTATAAAGAAGAAGCAAACACGGGAGCACGTACTAACGATAACGGTATAACGTCACTTCCGTCTTTGCGTTGAATTATGAAGCCGAAAGAAAGAACAAAACAAAAAGTACGTGCGGGCAGTTATGATATGACGTCACTTCCGTCGATACGTAAATCAATGTAATTACTGATTAAATTCTAGATGCCGAAGAAAATATAACAACTAAATAATGTTCTTGAACTTTGCTGTTCTACTCAACGTCACTTTGATCGTTGCTGTAATCCAATTATTGCAGTGGTTATCATCATTATCAGAGTCTCCGCCGCCCCATTTTCTCGTTATGTCTACAAGTTTAACATTACTTATAGGGGCTGTTTACAAATCCCTAATTCTTAACAACTAATAAAAGGAGAGGTAAACAAGCCGGCCCACATGACAAGGATTGTTCACGATTTCCTTAACACGGTCTCCTCCTCGTTATTTCCCCTTTGATAAACGAAGATCCTAAAATAGGAGGGGTTTTATAGGCGCCCCAGCGCATCTTACGCCCAGAGAGGATCATAAAAAAGACATCCATCTAATGCAAACAGCGCGCACACACTTTTATTGTGCGCCGAGATAATAATGTGCGTTATAAGGTATCTATCTAATCTTTATTTAAATAAAGCTACATATGTTTACATGTATAGGATACACTCCTAAACAAATTAACCGATCATTTTGAAGTTAAGAACACAGCTGTTAGGCATACGAGTAGGTAATGCTGGCTATATTTAGTTTAATTTAGGTTAATGCAAACGAGGGGAAAAGGGGGACAAGACCTTAACGAAAATTCAAATACCTCCGAGTTTTGTGAAATTTTGCATTAGACAACAATTAATAAATATTCCCCAAATTTCAGGGCTTTTTTTAGTATTGTAAAGGTTTTTTGGGGGACATTATATGGGAACCACCTCTCATTTGAAAATTGAAATATTTCAGATTTACCTTAAATTTGATTCAAAATCATTACACACAAGATTCAATGAATTTCATTTTTTTTCTTGAATACAATTCAGTTTAAGCTTAAAATTTTGAACATTTTTCAGAATCAAAACCATGTAATGAACTTTGATCAAAATTGGAACAAGGATTCTAGACCTAATGTTCAGTATCATTATACTGTAATTATTAACTATTTGAAAATAAATATATTCTTGAAAGTTATCCTCCAGTTCTTTCTAGACTGTTGCATGTGCTGTTACTCCCACCATCCATGACAATATCCGGTAACCCTGTAAATAAACATCTATATCTATATAATAAAATAAAGTCGGTACATTTCAAAGAGTTGTCATAAATAGAATATTAGTTGCCAAATCTATATTTGATTCATACTAGCCAAGTTTACTTGTTATTTTCCCACCATGCTCTTTACACAAACATAATGTATTTAGATTTCATTGCTTTCTGAAAATACTTTTCCGGCTCGGTAGATAATCTATTAATAATTCAAGTAAAAGCGTATAATAAGACATTAAAAATGTCGACATTTTTCTATCGATTCCAGCTATCAAATAAACAGTTATGTATTGTTTTATATTAGATTATTTATTTCTTAACATTACTTTAAAATATTAATAGTACGTAAACTAATTTTATTTTGAACAGCTAATTAACTTTTGTTTCAGTGTAGTGATGCAAGCGACATTGTCCGACGCTTAATAGGTCGAAACAATCTAGGTATACTAACATAACTCGTCCCCATATCGGTTTACTTCTCTACCGTGGAAAAGTTAAACACGATGTATATTCTCATATACAAAAGTAAACATGTGTTCAGACAATTACACAAAAATTCAACAGACGAATGATCAACAAATAATCTACAAATTCGATAGTCACTCAATAAGAAAAGGTCCAACCTAAACAACGTTGACTTTTATCTTCGATGTGAATTCTTTCTATTTTTCAGACTTGGAACTTTTACTGCTCGGATTCTCTATATTACGCCCCAATCTCAACCTTATATCTGGTTCATCTAGTTGATTCCATTGATATTCACATGAACATTTTATACTTCTTAATTGAAGATGATTTTTTTGCTAATAACTTTGTGTATTTTCAAATATTTGCTAAACAGTAATAGAGATTTTACTGATTTATTTTTCTTATTTTCCTATGATGATAAAAGATTGTTCATATTCTTAGTTTGACCTAATTGACGATCTAATAAATATTGTATGTTAACCGGTTTGAATTTTCATCATTCATGTTCTTATATATATATATATATATATATATATATATATATATATATATATATATATATATATATATAATGTAAGTGTAGTATTAACACAGCGTGACGTCGGTAGCTATATATGCATCGTTCCGATGGCGGCCTTTATGAAAAACATCCGTTTGCTGATTCCCTACTTAAATAAATACAAAATACAACATCCCTTGTGGTTCAGTTTCGTCATTGAGGCTAAGATCAGAGCAAACTGAGATTTTTTTTATTTAGAGAGACCGAGCTAGATAGAACAGAGGAGGAGTTTAGTAATAAAACTAAACATATTTGTTAAAACTAAACACATTTACTAAATACATTTTATAAAACGGAATTATATATTAATACTACTACTAATAGCAATAAGTAGATGATTCATATTCAATGATTAAAATTTTAAAATTGATTAAATAAATTAATTTAATAAGATTTTCATTTATTTCAGTGCACAATATCACAATATTACGTAGCAAAACTAAAAACATTAATGTGGATTTACGTGTTAGGAGCATGAGTTGTTTGAAGTCAGGCAAGTATATATATATATATATATATATATATATATATATATATTTGTTTTGTTTTGTTTTGTTTTATTTCTATTCATATTCAATTTTTATTTTTATTTTCTGTCACCTTTATATAACTTTGTGGAATTGTAAACTTATTCTAATAGGCATAATGCTATTTCAAGACCTGAAGATCGGGAGCTCCTAAAAACTGCTCTCGTGAAACAAAATCAATTTTGTAGTCAAAGTGAAATAAATTATCATTATATATATATATATATATATATATATATATATATATATATATATATATATATATATATATATATATATATATATATGTGTGTGTGTGTATGTGTGTGTGTTTGTGTTTGTGTCTGTGTGTGTGCGTATCTGTGTGTATGAGTAATAAAAGAAGACGCCAACTCTGAAATTATTCTTTTATTTCGGGAGACAACTAGAGAAAACAGAGGAGGTGTTTAGTAATAAAACTAAACACATTTATTAAATACATTATTTTATAAAACGGAATCATCTGTTAATACTACTATTAGAAGCAATAAGTAGATGTTTGATATTCAATGATTAAAATAATAAAATTGATAAAATAAATTAATTCAATAATATCACAATATTACGAAACCAGACTAAAAATATTAATGTCGGTTTCAGAGTTGGGAGCATGAGTTTGTTTTGGGCCGCGCTAGTATATATATATATATATATATATATATATATATATATATATATATATATATATATATATATATATATATATATATATTAGAGTTGGGCGGTTTTGAAATTTTAGTTTCGGTATCGGTTTCGTTTTTTCCCCTTAACACCTCGGTTTACGGTTCGGTTTTTCGGTTTTTTGGAACAAAATTTTTTTACTATGGAAGCTATTCATTCTCTTGTGTGATGATTAGTTATTATTCAACGTTTAGTTGAATTATGCCACTGTTTCGATACTTTTGTGACTTAATCATTCTCCATGATATGAATCATAACGATTCCTGCGTTATTTTGCCGGTTCATGTATATTTAACTAAACATACAGTGAGGCCCGGCACAATAATTTTTTACTAATGTAAAGAGATCGTTATTATGCCGGTTCATTTTTTTTTAAACCTTAAGGGCAAATATTTAAAAACAATTTGTTTTCATCATCAGTTGTGTCGGTTAAAGAAATAACATAAAATCGACCTGCCCTATTGTGTCGGTTACAGAAATATCTGCTTTTAATACAAAAAAAACATTAAAAGTAAAATAATTAAATGAACGGAAATATTAGAGACAATTAGATTATTTAGTCGGATTTCATTTGCTGTAAAGCGTATCTGATGTAATTTCTTTACGAATTGCTGTTTGCAGACGAACATATTGGGACCCCATTCGTACACAAGCATCTGAAATCCAGCTAAAGAATCTAATTGTCTCTAATATTTTCGTTCATTCAATTAATTTTTATTTTCAACTGCTACACATTTTAATCCAAGGTTGAATTGTTTTACAAACAAACATTGTGAAGCGGCAGCACTTTTTATACCCGCCACGGGAGCCGGAGATACCACGTGCACCAGTAGGCGTGGCTCAAATGAACCAAACAATCGCAATCATTTTAAAATAGATATTTTACCTTTATTATTAAAAAAAATACTATTTTTCTTTTCGGTTTATTTTTATTTAGTTACTTTTCATAATATAATTAATGTTGATGAATCTTCCCAACATTACTAAGTCTGCTCTCGATTTAAGTAATTGAAATTAAGGAAAGTTATATATATAAAGAAAAAAATAAGCAAGAAATAAATGTTACCAAAGGCAACATAAATTATTCTTCTACCTACCTGTATAAGTTTATTTGTTTATTTTATTATTTATTTTGATAAATGATTTTTTTAAATAAAAATAAATAATAAAATAAACAAATAAACTTATACAGGTAGATAGAAGAATAATTTATGTTGCCTTTGGTAACATTTACTTGTTGAATTAACTTGTTAAAAATGTGCTTTAATAGGTGTTGCTTCGTAATCCTTGAACCAAGCCAAACTTTTAAAAATAATGAAGTTATTAAGTTGTTGAATTAACTTGTTAAAAATGTGCTTTACAAAGGAAAGATTTTAATGTAAAATTCTGATTTTCTTTATGAAGAAAAACTTCGATAATGTTAAAATATACAGAAAATCACTGGATTTAAACAGTTTCTATTTTAAAATGTTCTTTCAATGAAATCATAAAATAAGTCGTAATTTTGAAGAGTTCACTCCTAATCAAATCAACCGGAAGTAAAAATTAATTTTATCGTTATTTTAAAATATATTGTCGCTTAAAATCAATCAGGCAAAGTTTAATTAAAAAAACAAACAAAAAAAATCAATCAGGCAAAGTTTTAAATAAAAAAAACAAAAAAAAACAATCAGGCAAAGTTTTAAATTATAAATCAAATGTCGTTTGATAAAGTTTTAAATAATACAAAAAAATTAATTTAAATAATAAAAAAAAATAATTTATAGTTAAATAAACACGAGCCGGCAAAATAACGTAAGACTCATTATTGTGCCGGGTGTCACTGTATGTTTAACAATTTAGTTAAATATACATGAACCGGCAAAATAACGCAGGAATCGTTATTTTGCCGGGACCGGCAATATA
This sequence comes from Sepiola atlantica, assembly GCA_963556195.1. Taxonomy (NCBI): domain Eukaryota; kingdom Metazoa; phylum Mollusca; class Cephalopoda; order Sepiida; family Sepiolidae; genus Sepiola; species Sepiola atlantica. Next base: position 89,893,025 of record OY744520.1, on the reverse strand, counting down.
GCCTATTCGTAAGTTTTAAGGTGTTGACTGTTATAATCAGAGTTCTGATACCTTTTCAACAGTTAACTCGTTAAAACAGTGACCAAAGATTCATGAAAGATTTCTGAAGAATAAAACTGAGTTTGAATATACATTCTATCTAATTCTTTAACACATCAGAAGCTAAAATATAACTCAGAAATGCAAGAAATTAAAAAACGAAAATGTATTTAAACAAACGAAATAATTTTACAAATAAGATTAAGCAAAAATGATGATGAAAATGAAATATTGTGAATGAAATAGATGTTCGACATCATACGGAACGCGTTTGATTTTTTTCTTTTTCATTCGAAAATGCTAAAAATACGATGTCATGTTGTCTGTCGTATTTCTCTTTTTTTCATTTGAAAATTCAAAATGTTAATGATAAACAAACTGTAAACAAAGATTTCTTCCTACAAGTCAATTAAATGTGTTTATCATATATTTGTCCAATCTGTCATCTTACTAATATAACATTTTTTGGTAATATTCCATTTTATTCAAATCGGAAAATCTTTTCAACCGTGTTTCCTTGTATATGGTGGCTTACTGTAGTAAAAACACAATACCAAACGGTTACGGTTTAAAAAAAAAAACTGATTCGGTATTCGGTATGGAGACGAAACCGAAAAACCGCGGTTTTTCGGTAAAACCGCCCATCTCTAATATATATATATATATATATATATATATATATATATATATATATATATATATATATATATATATATATATATGTGTGTGTGTGTGTGTGTGTGTGTTTGAGTAATAAATGAAGCCGTCAAATCGAAGCTATAATGCCTAGTACTTTACTGTTGAACACTGTTATGTCGCCTTGACACATATATAGAGTTTATTTCTAATCGCGTCTGTAGCCATTTATTGATAAGCGCGATCGGAATTGGAGTTAAATCTGACTCTTGTTTCTACACTGATGAGTCCGTTAGGATGAAACATATACGTATGTAGATCATAGAGAGAGAGAGAGAGAGAGAGAGGGTGAGAGAGAGAGAGAGGGGAGATTTAGTATTAGGTATTTTGTTAAACTCTTTACTATTTGCTGTTATTGTAAGTTGTTGAACATTTTTAACAGAAATGGAAAGCACTAAATATTTCCCCGACTCGTATAGTGTAATCCTTTTCTTGTCTTTTTATTTTAATTGATTTACTTTCAAGTGAAGTCCTTCCCATAACTCCGTGTGGCCTGTGTCCATACTTTGTGGCATTGTTATTCTAAGGATGTATTTCTCACATATCTGACACGTGATTCCCGCCCAGTCAATACGCTATCTTGTTAGGTCCTTTTCCTCGTTTCCTTTTTACTCTTCCCATCACAACCCCCCAGTATGATAATAAAATAAATACTTCCTACCTACACGTTTCTCCCGTTTATTACAAAGGAGAATTTCTAGAAATGATATGATATTTGACTGAAGTGTTTTATCAATAAATTGATCTTCCGTTTTTACGACATATCAACCCCTTTTTGCCTTCTTTCGGAATTTGTGAAGTGAGGATTCATAATTTGCATGATTCGGACTATTGTTCTCATCTCGGATGTTCTTCTCATGAAACGCTGCTATATTTAACCCCCGTTCTTTTTTGGGGGCGTCTTGTTGAACTCGGGAATCTATACGGATTCTTTATTTAATCGACGGGGTAGCGGGCTTTCGTTTACGCCATGACCGGGTAGAAGTCTTAAATAATTCGCAATTGTATTCTTAAGATTACACGTCCATATTGCAATAAACAAACTCATACTTAGCACTGTTATCCGTTACGCCACTTGTCCTTGCTACGCTGGGTCCTTGTGGCGCAACGGATAAAATTGTGCACGGAAATAAATGAAAATCTGATTAAATTAATTTGTTTTATTAATGTAAATATTTTAATCATTGAATATAAATCATCTACTTATTGCTATTAGTAGTAGTATTAATATATAATTCCGTTTTATAAAATAATGTATTTAGTAAATGTGTTTAGTTTTATTACTTAACTCCTCCTCTGTTCTCTTTAGCTCGATCTCTCAAAATAAAATAAAAATCTCAGTTTGGTCTAATTTTAGCCGCAGTGACGAAACTCTGATCACGTAATGGTAATGATACTTATTACCTTAAAAAACTCGCCCAAAAGCTGAAGAGCCGTTGCTCAAAACGACGTGAGACTATGAGCAGGCTGATTTTGAATCACTCAGGGATCACATCAGCGACGCACCATGGGTGAAACATTCTCACTCCCTGCTGATCATTGTGCAAATGAGCTAACCGAATGGGTCAAAACAGGCAAACCCCACTCTCCTCAATGGTTCATCTCAGAATATGCAGCTGAAGCAGAGAGGCAGAAGGCATTCCGAAAATTCGGCCGCCATAAGTCAACTGCGAACAGACAAAAAGTTGTAGAGGCAAGAAATGGTTGCAAAGTAGTGATAGATAAAGCAAAGATAAGGTATACAGAGATAACAAAAAAACGCATTCAGTCAAAGAAATTAGGTACTCGTGATTTGTGGAAAATCTACAATAGTGTGATGAACAATGGACAATCGACAATTCCCCCGCTATCAAATCACAACGATGTTTTCACAGCAACTGATAAGGCTGAACTACTGGGCAAGCGTTTCGCCTTAAACTCCACTTTTGACTCGGCAAACCACCCCCTCCCTGAATTCCCATTGCGGACTGAAGCTACACTTGAGAACCTGGTCATCACTCCATCTCAGGTCAAAGTCACTATAAAAAACCTTGACACCTCCAAAGCCTGTAGGCCTGATCTTATACCAGTAATAGTAATAAAGAAATGATCTGTTGAGCTGGCCCCTGCCCTCTCCAAACTATACAACAAATTCCTTACTGAATCTTATTTCCCTGATAGTTGGAAAATTGCCTCTGTGGTACCAGTCTTCTAGAATTCTAAAGATAGAACTGATTCTCTAAACTACCGTCTAATCAGTCTAATCCCGATCTTTGCTAAAATCTTTGAATCATTAATCAATCTTGCTATAGTCCGGCACCTAACTAATTCTAAACTCCTTTCTGATCATCAATACGGATTTAGACAAGCACAATCTACCGCAGATATCCTAACGGCCATCGCTGAACGAATATATGATATACTGGACAAGGCAGGTGAAGCTAAGGCGGTAGTGCTTGATATATCCAAGGCCTTTGACAAGGTCTGGCATGAAGGGCTTCTCCTAAAACTGCACTCATATGGTATTACTGGACAAATATTTAATATAATTAAATCCTTCTTAACAAAAAGAAAGATCCAGGTTGTCCTCGATGGCCGTTCATCTAAGCAACATAACATAAATGTTGGTGAACACCAAGGATCCATCCTAGGACCTCTACTGTTCCCGATTTTCATAAATGACCTCCCTGATGTAATTGAGACTGAGATAGGAATATTTGCTGACGACACCACGCTCTACTCTCGTCATGTGGGCAAGACCGACGCGCACATATCTGATGCAATGGCTGAATTCTTAGAAAATGACCTCCAGTCTGTAATGGATTGGGATCAACAAAGGATGGTAACTTTTAATGCCGCAAAGACAAAGCTACTTACCTTCAATAACTACAAGAAACTTCTTCAACCACCGATTTTCATGGCAAATAACACCGTACCTGAGAGTTCATCATTCAAATTCCTCGGCCTAACTTTCACGGAATTGGAACAAATACATTGAAGACATTGCCAGGACTGCTGCCAAAAAGGTGGGCTCCCTCTACAGTGCTAGTAAACTTCTCACACCTGACATTATCCTATATCTCTACAAAGCCACCATCCACCCATGCATCGAGTAATGTTGCCACATATGGGCTGGTGCATCATCTACTAGTCTCTCCCTCTTAGACAAGGTTAAAAGAGAGTCACCAACTGAATAGGTCCCTCACTATCCACCAAGCTCCAGCCCCTGTCCTACCGCCGTAATGTTGCTTCCTTGTGCTTGTTTTACAAGTACTTCAATGGATTGTGCTCTGATGAACTCTCTGCTCTGGTGCCTCAACGACATACATTCACTAGACCAACCCGACAATCTGCCAAATCCCATTCATTCACTGTGAAGGTCACCAGATGCCGAAGAGCTTTCGACTCCAAAGACTTCTTTCCTCGTGCTGCTGGACTCTGGGACTCTCTCCATGCTCAATGTTTTCCTGACAATACTGACATGCATAAATTTAAAACTAATTTAAACAGACATCTCGCTGCACAGCTCCCAATTTAGGTTGACCCCCCCCCCCCCAAAAAAAAAAATATCTCACCCTTTTTCTCAGTACCTCCTTATGTCTACAGTGGCTGTCAGCCTTGTTGGGGTGAACTATATTAAAAAAATGGTAAGTTATAATTATTTTTCCGGGAGTTAAAGGTTCAATCCTCAGTGATCCTTTATTTTGTATTCTACTGAATTACTATATCCATATATATGTGTAGATTATTTTAAATAATACTATACATTAGTTCAGCAGTGTCTCGATACCATCGGTTTCAGGGAAACATTTGGATTCAAGTCTGTAGAGCTAAATAATAAAAAGCGCCACCGCTCTTCAGCTGATGGTCTCAAAGTGCTTACTTAACTTGTTAAACAGGACTAAATATTTCATACCACTAGCTGAACAGCGGTCCCGCTTGGTATTTTTTGCCCTGCGGCCTGAAATTCAAACGTTTCCGTAAAATGGCAGGTATCGATAGACGATCGAACTAATGTATATTCATATTTGAAATAAAAACATATGATGCTCTTACATATGTAATTGAAGACTTCTATAGAAAAACAAAATATATATGTATATATATGTATATATATATATGTATTTTATATGTTTTTATATTTCTAAGTATAGTATTCGCTTTTAAACTAATTAACCGATCATTAGAAGAAAACACAGCTGATAGCCGCAGTAGTTGGTAATGTCAGCTATATTTTGTTTTACTCAGTTTAATGCAAAAGGGGAAAAGATGGAGTGGAAATTCTTCGTGAAAATCCATATACCTATTTTTGTGAAATTTGAACAACAGGGATTTGACCTCAATTAATAAATATCCCCTAAATTTCAGTTTCTTTTGAGCATTTTAAAATGATTTTAAAGATGTAAAATATGGACACTGCTTTTCATTTAAAAATTTAAATATTTCAGATTTGCATTAAATTTGATCCATGGGCAACAGACACTAATTAAGCAAGATTCCCTGAATTTTATTTATTTTTCTTTAACTCCGTTAAGCTGGAGCCTAAAATTTTAGACATTTAAATATACGCATATATTTCAATTTAACTTTTATTTATATTTTCAATATAGATATTGAAAACACTAATTAAATACCTAAACAATAATCAACAATTATGCTTTCATTAAAAAAAACATTTGTTAAAAAACCTTTTCTCACAATTTATCAAGTCCAAGAGCCAATCGAGCATTGAACAATTGTCGACCAATGTTGATCAATGCAATGAACTTAGTTTAATTAGTTATGAGGCGGTTAACGACAAGTACTTGTTGACTATGTAGTATTCTGCAGGGGGTCAGTTTCGCGATGGGTTCAATAGACGGGGGGCTCTTACAAAACCAGACCTAGGAGCTTGTCAAAGTAAAGAGCTTCTTCGATGAGAGAGTCACTGATTTCGGGCGTTTGGAGGAATGAAGCTTAGTTTTAGAAGTTTTAAAAGCAAAAGCCACTTTTCGTGCTCAAGAGCGGAATAGAAAGTGAACGAAACAGTTGTTTCGTTTGCGTAGATGTAAGCAAATTATCTAAAACAAACTATTTATTACACATCCTCGTAGATGTTGTTACAAATTAAGCAAATATTTGTTTAAAGAATGCAAAAACGCCAATTGTTGGGAAAGAGTTCTGTATATCTTGGGATGAGAGAATCAGATTACCAGCATTGAAATAAAGTAAACTAGGATGTGTCGCCGCTCAGAGCACTCGCCCCTGCCTTGACAGAGTACAAAATCGACTTCGAAATCTAGTTAGAAGTGTGCTGTTCTTTTCTCTGAAGCCGTTTTCTCACAGCAGAGCCGTACTTAGTCTTTCTTTACTCTATCGTAATTGTCACGATAGTTGCTCGACTAAGCTCCAATGTATAACCCCCCTGTAAAACATTCACAGCAAAAGGTCGTCTAGATACACCACTGTAAAAAAGTTATTGTTTCCTCTTGGTACATGAAGCAAAACGGAACTTTCATGAGCAAAGTTTCTTTCCAAGAACTGGCTGTTTGTGGAACGAAATACCACGGAGCTGCTTCCTAACCGACTAAAGATGATCGTTTTCAAGTTCAATGTAAACACATTTTTGTTGAACTGTCCCCTTAAATAATCAAATTCTGTCGAGATTAAACCATTGCTTGCAATCGTCAAGGTGTTTGTCTTACCATTCACCTGACACGAACACATTAACCTTTCTTGTAGAGTGGCATTTGGGCCGCTCTGTGCGGTGACTCGTTAGTAAAACAGATGGTAGTCTTACGAGTGTTCTTTTAGTGTGAAAAATCGTACTTCTGGCTAATTTGGGGGCATTACCAGTACACTTTTCATTTAAGTAGATATTCGTTCTAACCTTCAGTAGATTCTGAGCAAAAAAAAATATTCGCGACTAAAAGTAGTATTTTAAAGGGGTTCCAGGTTTAGAATCTCACTACTTCTTTTCAGGGTCTAGGTTTCGAATCCCATTACTTCTTTTTAAGGTCTAGGTTTCAGATCTCACTACTATAACACCTCTCTAATATAAGTAATTATTTAAATCCCCTACTTTAAACCGTATTTTTGAATTTATGTTACGTTTGTTTAATTATAACAATAATAATTATCCACCGTAACATCGAAGTTTATTTAACCAACGGCTATTTCAACTGAGATATTCTTCAATAATTAGTTAGTGTTCGTTATAACTATTTTGGAAAACTAGCTCTGAGTGATGAAATAAAGATAGCGGCCTGACTGCAATTCTGTCATCCTATTAGCGGGGTACCCATTGTTTTCTGTTGTTTATTTATTTATTTTTTTAAATTTTGTTTTTTGTCTTCTCTTTTTCTGCAAGAACTATGTACTTGATATTGTTACATAGTCACCGAAAGAGGTGCGGCACCAAAAGGGGGATTTGTTGCATAGCCACCACTCCTGTCTGGACCGCGGCAGTTCTCTTAAACCAATCAAACAACTGGTTACGGTCCCAAAAAGGCATTTGTTGCATAACGCTTGTGAATTAAATCTTCTCGGAACCGAAAACAATACGAAAAGTCTATGAAAAGATTATGAAAGCGTTTTCAAACTTTTTTAACACTTTCTGTAACGCACCTTTAAGCGACATTCTTAACAGGCACTTTTAATACACATTTCCTTAGGGCGATTTTAAGCCTTCAAACTGTCAAACTATTACACATTAATTTTTAACCACTTCTCGCTATTAAAACCTTTTTTCTCTTTTTAAATATTTCAAATTACGCATTTTAAACATTGTTCGTTCAGCATATCAAATAAAGCATGGTGCCCATTTCCTTCCTGTTTTTTTTTAGTTCTTTCAAGTTTTACAGATTAGGACACAACATGTTATGCACAAAAAAGTTACCTTACATATTCTTTCGTCACCTGGTCGTGGGTTTGCTCGCACACTCATCTCCGTTGCTGGCTTGTGATCGTAGTGGTGTACCTGTCTTGTGGTTGAACTCTGTTTTCATGCACGGAAACAAAAACGTTCGAAGACAAGACTTTTTTAGAGAGGTTCCATTCGTTTATTTCACACTTCAATCGGAGATATCTCCATTCGTCGGTTCGTTCACTCAAACTCTGTCTTTCTTTCATACTGCTTTGTGGAAATATGACGGATGCAATCGGCTATATTCTTCTACATCTTAGCCCATATCTGGCGATGTCACCCAGACTACGCATTGCAGAGCTCAGTTTATGGACGTCTGCCCATGACGCGCCTCCATGGTGAACTGTCTAGAAAGGTAATTTCTCTCCAGGGATCTGTGACGTCAGAGCCCTTTGACCCTTCAATGAATATAATAACAGAACTCAGCATCGCTTTTTGTCTAACCTTTTTGATCCGAGCGTTTCATCTCGGTTTGCATACATCCAGTATGTTATGATTCCCAGAATGAATCATTTTGTTTGTCCCAAATTATCAATGCACCTAAATTGCACTTCATCCTATTTCTTTCACCCAGTTCATAATCAATACTAGCTACTTTACCCGTTTTCAAAATACAGCCTCCGTCATAATGTAACAATATGACACTTTATATATGCCTTTAATTTAGGTTTTAGCGAGAAAAACAAGATCAATGACTGCATTTTATTCGTTGAGAAACAATTGTAAGACCAAAAGCAATTTTGCCATGGAAATATAACAGTAAATAAGTTGATTAAAGACTGATTTTTTTTGTCATTGGAATATAAACAATTACATATATATATATATATATATATATATATATATATATATATATATATATATATATATATATATGTTGTGTTATTGTTTTACTAGTAATATAACACTAATGTGTTTACCGGTGCAGTTGTTAGTTTTCGCTTCCTGAATGGTTTAAGAATATGTAAAGAAGGATTGCATTTATTCGCCCTTAATCGGACGTGTCATCAATTATACATACATATATATATATATATATATATATATATATATATATATATATATATTGGCAATTTATACTGAATAGAATTTATATATATATATATATATATATATATATATATATACATACTATCCAATCATAAGCCTCTGTCCAATCGTCGCAATGTTGCACTCCTGTGTTTGTTTTACAAGTACTTGAATGGAATGTACTCCGATAAACTTTCTGAACTGCCCCCCTCGAGATAAATCCCCCCAACTGAACCGACAATCAGAAAAATTCAACACATTCACTGTAGAGGTCTCCAGATGCCGGAAGGTTTCTTATTCTAATAGCTTTTTTCCTGGAACTGCTGGCCTCTGGAATTCTGTCACTGCTCCCCTTTTCCCTTACGAAAACAAAATGCAGACATTGAAATGTAATGTTAACAAATATCTCACTTCAAAACTCTCTACTTAGGATGTCACTGTAAGTATTGCCTCTAATTCACAGTACCCACTTATGTCTCAGTGTCAATGTGCCTTATTTATGGGGGTGAATACTTGTAATATATATATATATATATATATATATATATATATATATATTGATCAAGTTGTTAATGGAAGATGCCGGAATTTCACAATTAGTATTTGCTACACCATCTCCTGTGGAAGAGCGTGTATTTTCGCCACTGATCATTTACATCAAATATAAATATGTTTGTGGCGATCACAGAAAACCCTTTCCTTTGCTTACTACCAAAAGAAAAATTCACAAAAGATTATGGTCGAATCAATGCAGCTCTCTGCATATTCTAAAACCGCTCCGAAAACGAAAGATAATAAATGCACCGGTAAATACACCGGTGTTCTATCGCTAGTAAAAACAATAACAAAACAAAAAAAAATCTGCATAACATCGTATGCAATATAAAATGGGACAGGGCGTCCTAGACCGGTGGTAAAACACTAGATTACAAATATTTACATAGAGGGTTCGACCCAGCCCCGGTAGTCATGCTCATAGCCATAAAACGTGCCTATGTCTTCTTTTTATGTACGCGAAAATTGATTTATAAAAACTTAATTAATTAATATATATATATATATATATATATATATATATATATATATATATATATATATATATAATGTATTTTTATTGCTGATTGCAACGTTCGTTGATTTATGCTCACTACTACTTCGATTGTTTCACATTCTAAGTGATGAAGATGCAGAAATAGCATTATTAGTCGCCCTAAACTTTATAGGACGTATTTCTCCTTAATATATATATTTATTTATTTTGATATGTACATAAAAGTAATCTATGGACACTAGTTTCTGGCTGAAAGCCGTCATCAGCGTAGCTAACTTAGACAAGGATCGCACCTTCGATATTTATGTCTATAGTCCAGCGTCTTTACAACTAGGCCAAGACACTTGACTAGAAATATGTACGATTTTTATCAGCTTAATATTAAATGATTTTTATGTGATTATTTTTATTGGTGATTGCAGCGTTCGTTTTTTTTTTGTTTTTTTTTTTGCTTACTATTAATTCGATTGTCTCACTTCCTAAGTAATTAAGATGCTGACAATTACTTTATTAGTCGCCCTAAAGTTTATGGGACGTATAGGATATATATATATATATATATATATAGTCTCGGAAGTGTTTCAACCATTAAAACTATATGAAAACAAAAACAAAAAAACACATTTTAGTCCCAAGTCATTCGGTGGAAAATCACTTTTCTTGTAAGTCAATTTACCTTTTACAGTTACTATATTAGTTTGCTTCCAAGAATTTACGCTAGTCTGAACATTATTTAAGGGATCATCAGTTGTTTACCATGAAAAACTGTTTCGGGAATTTAAAAACAAGTATTTTATCTCATGGCTTCCCACCAGAGTTGATCAGACCCCACTTCCCTTAAAAGACAAGAACAAAAGCGTTCCGTATATTAGATCTAAGTTGTATATATACACACACACCCATAAACACACACACACACACACATATATATATATATATATATATATATATAGAGAGAGAGAGAGAGAGAGAGAGAGAGTGAGTGAGAGAGAGAGAGAGAGAGACCGTCTGAAATTGTTACTTTCCTGCACTGATGAGAGCAATAAGCTTGAAACGCTAGCGTCTGTGGTATTAATAATTTAATATTTATTTATAAATAGTATACTAAGCCCCTTTAAGAAATTTAAGTTGAGCACTCTCGGGGATGTTAAAAATAGACTGTCAAAAAGCTCTAATGCAAAGTTCCGAATACGTTCGTCGAACACTCTCGACTAGTCTTCTATCTGTGCCCGCTTCTAAGTACATATAGATCTTAATTTCCCTAAATTACGTGACAGTTTCCGTTGCCCGAGTGGATATGGCTGACTCTGTGTACCGGGTTCGCGCCTCCCGACCGTCTGAAATTGTTACTTTCCTGCACTGATGAGAGCAATAAGCTTGAAATGCTAGCGTCTGTAGGTATTAATAATTTAATATTTATTTATGAATATTATATATATATATATATATATATATATATATATATATATATATATATATATATATATATATATATATATACATATACATATTACAGATCTCCTCGTTTTTCTTCGCCACTTTTAGCTCTTAAAAAGAAAAGCAATAGTATTCTGTAACAAGCTGGGTGCTTCTATTTACCAGTATGGTAAACAATTTACGTAAACGAATTGTTCGATTTAACTATGGTATAATTTCTCCCAATATAAGTGACAGGTTTGATTGCTTTCGTGGTAAAATACAAACCTTATTCAGTAAAGATTCCCCACGTTGTCAGCTGACTGAAAAGAGTTTTTTTTTTCCGGTCCCGGTTTCGAATCTCGCTAGACCGAGTCACACTGATAAATCGTACAGACTACTAAACACGTTCCTGTGGATAACTATACAAACTAAATGCTGATAGTTGTATTGTCTATTAAATAGTAAAAGATGAAACTTACTGATATCTATGCGTTTGCATACATGAAGAATGTTTATATATCAGTGAAACCTCATATTAATTGAATAAAGTCTATTTCACGTGAAATGGGTGTTCACAGTCATTATTTGTCACATATATATATATATATATATATATATATATATATATATATATATATATATATAAGTGTGTGGGGATGTTAATACCTGTTTGGGGCATAGAGCGTGTCACCTAGCTTCCATACGGGGGACTATAAAAAATAGAATACAGTAAAAAAAAAAGGTGGGGTTGGTGAGTGATGTGGCATGATTAATGTCGCTTTCCCGTAAGACGTGTATGCTCAGGATTGTTCAGTCTCTTTTCGGACGTAGTGTCTGGTCAAGCGTGACTGTCGCTTTTCTTAGTTTGTGCAAAGGGTCACTCATAGGGCTTGTCCTCCCCGTGGGAAGCAAGACAACTTTTATTTGTTCGGCGTTGTTCCGGCTTTTCTTTTTCTTGATGTTATTTTTTTATATTCTTTCTATTATCATAGTTTATAGTTTTCATTTTTATATTATTGCTTACACACACGCATTCTCTCTCAATCAGATACACACACACACACACATATATATATATATATATATATATATATATATATATATATATATATATATATATACTAATATTAATTTTAAGTAAATAATATTAAAATATTTTACCCACATAGCTTTCAAGCTTTCGCTCTCATCACTGTCGAATCTCAGACGGTCGCAAAGTTCGAACCTCTGCCTGAGAATCTACCTGGACTCCGCAAGCAAGCCTCATGACAATACGTCCACGAGAAATTACCACGTAAAGAAGGGAATTTAAGTTCTATGTATGCAAAGGTAGGCACACACAGAAATGGTGATGAGAGTATTCAACGAACGATGTCGGAATATGCCTTATAGCTACGTATCAGTCTATTTCTAACTTCCCCGAACAGGGTTCAACTTTAATCTTATTAAAGTGGCTTATAACAACATTAATTTAAAGTAAATAATATTAAATTATGTTTACCTACATACGCCAGCATTTCAATATATATATATATATATATATATATATATATATATATATATATATATATATATATATATATATATATATATATATATATATATATATATTGAAACGCTGGCGTATGTATGTAAACATAATTTAATATTATTATAATGGATTTACATATCTGATGAGAGCGGACCACTGCTTGAAACGCGTTATAAAGAAGTGTAAAATTATAAAATAACAAAATAAATAAATGTTGAAAAAAACATTTTACAAGTTTGGTAGCCTTACTCCTTTACGTATATACTTTTCTCTCGTCGGAACCGCATTAATACTGCACTACCTTCTTATATATATATATATATATATATATATATATATATATATATATATATATATATATATATATATAGTGTGTGTGTAATTCAGTGTTATAGGAGAAATCCCAAAGGTGTTCAATTAATTGTGCAAGATAATATATGTATTTCTATTCAATGGACTCTATACATTAATTTGATTTCCCTTCGGTAACATCGGTTTCACGGTAACACCCGAAACCAACAGCAGGGTTACATATATCAAATGTGACAGATTTTTCAGCCGACGTTTTGAATTGTAGGTTTATGAATCGGTCACATTTGGTAGGTTTATGAATCGGTCACTCAAAGGCATGGGTGTTGTGTTTCCAGTGTTTCCGTTTGTAGCAATTATTCTCTCCTTTCAAAACATAACTGCACTAACCGGCCGGTAGGTGTTGCTGTTCACCGTCAGGTGGCGCTGAAAGCGACCAGGAGTTATCTGCCATTAGGGGATATATAACCAAGGGACACCGGAAAAAGGCCTCTTCTCTATTCAATTGGCCTCGCTGAACGACGCTAAGACACCAGCGCTCCGTCAACACGTGTTAAACAACGGTAAGAGTGCTCAACTCATTTTCTTTGTATACGGTTTTCAAGGACTTTCCCACGCCGAACTCATTTCTTCACATACTCTTTTCAAGAACTGTTTTCTATCGACACACATACATACACCACACACGTCATCATCCCACATGCACACACGTTCAATAAACCTTATTTGAACTACCTCCTTTTGTTTGTTAATTATTACTCTGTTTTTGCATGCAACAATTGCTTGCTTTCATGAACTCGCTTATAGTCGGGAACACGACCTGATTCTATAACACGTCAAACCAAAGATTACGATGGAAGATCCAACTCATTTAAAGTGTCAATTTATTGGTGAGAACGATTTCAAAATCTGAATGAACTACATATTTCGATCTGTTTTCCACAAAAGTATTTTATTTGTGTGACAAATTGCCTAACCAGATTAACAATAGCATAAATAATTGTAAGAATAAACTGGATGAATTCCCTTATAATTGTAATAATTCATTCACAAGGACAATTTAAGTCTATCAAATGAGATATTCAAGAGTATTTTTATGTGTATATTATATATTCTGAGAATTTACCTTTCAAAGATGAAATAAGTACATCAGTTCTGTTCATCGTAGAGGCTCACTACTTGGCCCATATAGTAGCTAATGAACTCCCGCATCTTATATTATTTTCACCTTGAATTTGGAAAATTCAGTCATGGTTTCAAGTAGAAGAGTTCCGAAAATAAAAGAGTTTGTCTGTACTCTTCTGTGTTTTTTAATACATCAATAATGGAAGAAATGTTCAACCGAATTTTTGCATCTCTGACGCGTTGCATCAGATTGGTGTTTATTTGCACCCTGCTTGTGTTTGACTCTTTTAATTGTTTTCATAACTATTGTAAAATCTTTTTGGTATGAGTGACGAATGAACTTTTAATTCTTCTTATTTCTCTATCTGGTGAACTTTGTATATTTATATCTCGGCTCTAGAGATAAGAATTGGTTGTTTATAGTAAACTACTGTTTACTATGCAATTTTCTTGAACAATTGTAAACTGCATAATTGGTTAGGGTATACATTATAAAATTATATAATAATAGGTTTTTAAGTAAAAATACGTTTTATTAAATGCTATTTATTGGATACGCTTTATTAAATACTAAGTATTGAGCTTATTTTTGTAATTGAAACTCAATCACTTCGAGAATAATGTTGATCTATATAAATTTAATCTACATACGTATACGTTTCATCCGTACGGGAAACGTTAGTATAGAGAAAAATTATTCACATCGATTTCTCTCCCTTGTTTTAATCGATTGAAAATAATAATGTAAGTCATTCACCTGAGCTTTAAGTTTTAAAGTTTCTGCTCCTGTCAACATAGAGGTTCCACCCCCCATTCGTTAAAAATATAAATATAATTTAATTTATATTTGTTTTAAAGTATTCCCGGGCAACTCTGATTTTCTTATCTTGCTCCTAACACTTAACAATATAATAAAACCTAAATTTATTGCCGTGTATTTCCGAGCAACACTGAGTTTCATTTCTAGTAGACAACACTATAACAAAACATATTAATTGTTTCGCTAATGTGCAACGCGGCGTTTAAACCCACCTGTTCTATCTAAAATATTCAACACTTTAGATTAACTCATACCATTTACCAATATTGTAATATCACTATTATAGCTTCTCGCCACGCCGAATATATATTTTTCTATTACACAGTAATAAGAAAACAATGAAGTTATTTCTTCCGGCCAGCGCGCCGTGTAAACACAACACCTCTATCTAGGGTAGTGAGCACATATACCATTTTCTTAAAGTAATACAGTAGTATTACCATTATTGCTCCTGGGTAATGTTGAGTACTTTTTGTTGTATAAAACAGTATAACAGAAGACTGAAGTGTCTGTCTTGTGGGCAATGCAGCGTTTAAACACATCTGCTCTATGTAAGATATTGAGCGATTTTGAATAATAAACATATATCACGTACCAATTGTAATACTGTGTTATTACTGTTATTGCTCCCGAGTAACACCGATTAACTTTTTTCTATACATCATTATAGCAAAAAACAATAAATGTCTTTCTCCCGAACAATGTACCATGTAAATCCACCTGCTCTATCTAGTGTATTTACCCCCTTTTTCCATAGGATATACTACTTACCAAATATAATACTGTATCATTACTATTATTGTCCCGGGCTACGCCGACTACTTTTTCTTCTATACACAATGCAAACACTACACATAACAACACCAGGCTAATGATAGTCACTTGGAACTCACAAACTCGTTCAGCGCGATGATTCAAAAAGCCCTCAGCAGCAAAATGATATCGTCACGAAGGAACTGTGTTGGTATAGGATCGACATCGCTTCACTGACATAAATACGCTTCAGGAATGAAGATGAACTGCCAAAGGTTGTGGTCAAGATATACTTTCTTCTGTGAGAGAAACCTTGAAGGTGAAAGGCGAATAGGTGGAGTGGACTTTTCCCGGCGCACAAAGCTAGTCAAAAGTGACAAACAGCTTTATGATAGATTCTTGAGTGCATGCACTGCATTAAGGCTTGAAAACGAATTGAATGTCCACTTCACCTACAATATACATATATATAGCGAAGTTTTTCGGTGTATTACTGCCCTCTCCTAATGGTTGCGTTATATACAACATTGCTTAAGTTTCAATTACACTGGATCTTATAAAAGTACAAAACAGAAAAGCTTTATACAAGAGTGAAACCTATGCCTGGATAGTAGCGTATCAATTATAGCATAAGAATTTAATAACATATTGAATCAGGAGTATTAATTTCGTGATGCCGACACAGAAATAAATTTAAAATAACATAGCAATAAAATTATTAGTCAAAATTTATACAAATACAGATTTAAATATGAAACATTTTTATACTTGATTATGTTAAAGTACGAATGTGTGTATGTGGGTGTATGGGGTGGTCGTGTATGTACTATATCTCTTTATAACTATAAAAAGCAGGAAAACGCCGTATGTCGTAACTGGTTTTAAAATTGTAAAATACGTAAAGTTAAATATAATTGGAAGTAGTATTTTAAAATGTCTACATGTATAACTATTCATATATAATTTCTTTTAGAGACATGGTGTGTGCATATGTGTGTATGTGGTTTGTGTGCAGATGTGTGTACACTTACGTTAAACCTGTTTCACACATACTCGTGCATTTCTAATATCAAATGAGAAAGAGATACAAGTTTAAGGACATTGAAAACGGATAGAAAAATTAATTAAACAATCTATGCATGAGAAATGACCCAATAAAGCCCCCCGCACTCTCTCATGATTTGGGGATGAAATTGCAAAGCCCCGGTTGCATTTTCATAACCATTTCATGAATTTAAATTAGTGATGCCACTCTGAAGAATCGGATGTAATAGACTTCTACTTACAAACTAGTATTACGTTTCTGTTTTTCATATATATATATATATATATATATATATATATATATATATATATATATATATATATATATCTTCTCCGCCTGAAGGCGAATGAGAGAGTCAGCCAAGAGTACTTGCGAAAAAATGTAACAAAACACGTACGAAGCCATCCTCCGACAATTAGACGAGTATACAAGAAGGCTTATCCGAAAGATCGAGATCAAAAAGGGATTGATTAAACAAAATCATTCAGTGATATACAATAGCGTATGTCTAAATGTCTGAATGAATGCATGCTGACTAAATGCACACACACGCACAATATATATATATATATATATATATATATATATATATATATATATATATATGTGTGTGTGTGTGTTTGTGAATTGTCGATATTACATACAAATCGGGGGTATCTGAATTTTAACGAAGGGCTCCCCCTTTTTTGCACCCGTTGTATAAAACTACATTAAACTAAATATACCCAATATAAGCCGCTCTTACGTCTTCTAGCTGTGTTTAAATTTTCATAATTATCACATCACTAGTGATATATAAACATATGCATATACGTAACGTTATACGAATGCACCCTCCCCTAATGTTAAAATATACAAGACAGAATAATGTGTCCATGTTACGCTTGTCCTCAAGATACACATTCCAAAATTCCTAATGATCTGTTCGATTATCATATATATATATATATATATATATATATATATATATATATATATATATAAAGGTACTTATATCGATCTTGACCCAGTTTTCGCGAGTTTCTTGTCGGAAGCGTTCGGCTATCCTACGCAAACGCCCGAGAGATTTGTACCAGACGACAATTTTGATACGGTGTTGCGTCCTATGATTTTAAAGTTTCGCTTGTTTTGGTTTTTGTTGTTGTTAGGGTTAGGGTTTAGGGTTAGGGTTTAGGGTTAGGGTTAGGGTTAGGGTTTAG
Source organism: Sepiola atlantica (assembly GCA_963556195.1). Lineage (NCBI taxonomy): Eukaryota > Metazoa > Mollusca > Cephalopoda > Sepiida > Sepiolidae > Sepiola > Sepiola atlantica. The sequence goes on along the minus strand of OY744520.1, from coordinate 89,875,126 downwards.
GGTTAGGGTTACGGTTAAAAATATTTATTTGATAACAGTAATTTCGCTCTGTTTTGCTTGTTTTATTTGTTTTGTTGTTTAAAAAATTTCTTGCAACTATAACTAAAAATTATAGGACGCAGCAACGTATCAAAATAACAGAAAATATTTATTTCATAACAGTAACTTTGCTATGTTTTGCTTGTTTTTTTTTGTTGTTGTTTCTTTTAGAAAATTTCTTGAAAATATAATTTAAAATCATAGGACGCAGCACGGTATCAAAATTGTCGTCTGGTACAAATCGGCTCGTCATCTCTCGGGCGTTTGCGTATGATAGCCGAACGCTTCCGACAAGAAACTCGCAAAAACTGGGTCAAGATCGATATAAGTACCTATATAAATATATGTATAATTAAAATATTTATAAATAAATATTAAATTATATTTACCTACAGACGACGCCGTTTCGAGCTTTTTACTCTCATTAGTGTAGGGAAGTGATAATTTCAAACGTTCATAAAACGCTAACCCGGTTCACAGAGCCACCTTTGATTCTGCACTCTTTTACTCTGTCCTCACGGCCATAGAAAATAACCACGTGAGACAAAGAATTTTATGTTTTTATATTTGTTTTGTTTTACGGCATATCAACCTTTTTCAGGCCATGTAATGCCGAATAAAGTTGCATTCTTTAAAACAAATTTGCAAAAATAAATATTCTTTAAAAATACAAAAAATATATATTTTGAAAACATTCGTTACACTTTTTTGTACGGCATATCATCCCTTTTGAGTTTATTTAATAGCAAATCAAGTTGGATTTATATGTCTTTAGATAGTTATATTTTTTTAATATAGAGATTAACAGCTTTTAAAAAGTTCATTATTGACTCTACTTTACTTTTCCTAAACAGTTCCTTCTTTGTAGAACGTTTCTCTTATAGGGTCCAGATCAATGCATTCAGTAAGAATGTGCTTGATTACGTACGTAGTCTGGTATGCGTAGCATATTGGTTGCTGTTTGTCTTCAAGTAACTAGGAACGTGTGTAATCCTTGCGAAATCTGCATTACACTATTTCCTTCTTTCGGATTTTTTCGTGAGCTTTTTTCCATTCTCCTATTGTAGTTTTGATCGCTAGGAGTTGTTATGTGTATTGCTACTCCAACTTTGTTGTTTTCGTTGTTTGATATATTTGTTGATCTTCATTTTTAAATTCGTATATGGAATCTTAAAATTGGTCTCCTGAGCCATGCCTAAGGCAGACCTGGCCGCTTTATTAGCCTGGTCATTTCTTCTGATTCCAATATGACTTGGGATCCAACACAGTAATATTCCATTGTCTTTTGAAAAATATTCCATTTTACATAGTAATTTGGTGATTACTGGATTGTCAAATTTCCTGTTTTGTAGCGATATTAGTACAGACAAAGAGTCTGAAGAGATAATGAATTTTCTAATTTTGAATTTTAAAATAAAATTGAGCGCCATATCCACTGCACGTGCTTCTGCATTAAAAATGGAAGTGTCATTGGGGATACGCTTCTTATTTATATTATTGTTGTAAATTGCAGCAAATCCTGTTGTTTCTTCATGTTTTGATCCATTAGTGAAGATGTGCATATTTCTTGGATACTTTTCTTTGACTTTATCTAATTTCTTGTGGAATATTAGAAGATGTATTTTTTTATTTGTGGAGTTTGCTTAAGGTTAGTATGATCTTTGGGATCCTTATGGTGCAAGGTGGTATTTTTGGTATCATAGTATCATGTATTTTTGTCAGACCCAATCCTGCTTCTTTGTTGATCATGTCTATTTGAATGTCAAAAGGTCTTATAGCCCTTTCATTCCTTTGGAGTAATTCTCTGTATTTTGGATGGAATGTACCATCATATGCAGGATTTGATGAACAGGGTTATAGTTTTACATAATACTGCAGAGCTAATTTTTCACTTCTGATATCTGCGGGTGCCTCGTCAGCTTCTACATAAATAGTCTCAACTGGGGATGTTCTGAAGTCTTCAAGGACTACCCTTAGTAGATGGTAGATCGGGTCTAGTATCTTTTAGTAGGTCTTTCTGGCTGATCGATATATAAAAATATCGTAATCCAATTTGGATCTAATCAATGACCTATATAGTTTTAGTAGAGTGTTTCGGTCCGTACCCCACTCAGTGTGGGCTACCACACGTAGTATTTGTAATGTTCTATTACATTTAGCCTTTAAATGTTTCAAGTGTGTGTAAAGGTCAGTTTTAAAATAACCCCCCAAAAATGTGTATTCATCTACAATTAGAATTTCCACCCTTTCAAATTTCAGGGTCATTGTGCAATTTTCTCTACTGACAAAAATGAACACATTTTGTTTTTGTCTGAGAAAATCAGAAACCATTTTCTGTTGCATATTTATTGACTTTATTCGGGCATTGTTGCAATTTGCGCTCAATGGTATGCATATGCTTAGACCTGTAGTATTTAGGAAGTCGTCCACGTATACGGATCCATCCACTCGAAGTAGTAAGCTTTTTATTATGGTGTTTCTTTTTATGCTCAACAGAGTCACAAATTGTATGCTGCCTTGTGGGACACCCTCTTCCTGAATGTTAATGTAAGAAAGACTAGATCCAACGCGAACTCGAAATCGTCGGTTCGACAAAAAAAACGCCAATAAAATGAGAAAGTCTACCTTTTAGACCGAAATCGTTCAAATTTTTCGTAGTGCCATATTTCCATATCGTATCCTACGCTTTTTCTAGGTTGAAGAAAGTAGCTACGAGATGTTCTTTCCTAATGAATGTCTCTCTTATGGCAGTTTCCAAGCGGACCAAGTAGTCTACTGTGTCCCTTTTATTGTAGAATCCACATTGTAGATGGGTAATAAGGCCATTGGATTCCAAATACTAAACAAATCTATTGTTTATCACTCTCTCTACTGTTTTGCATAAACAACTGGTCAAGAAAATTGGTTTGTAATTTTGTGCATCCGAATTGTCCTTGCCTGGCTTTGGGATCGGTATTACTGTAGTTCGTCTCCATATGTCCGGGAATTTTCCCACTGTCCATATTTTGTTGTATAATTTTAGGAGTAATTTTAATTCTTCTTCTGGTAGTTGCCTTAAGAACTCATAATGGACTTCATCCGGTCCTACAGCAGTATTATGAGATCTTTAAACAGAGTCCCTTAACTCATTCAATGTGCATGGATTATTATGCTTTTCCAGATATTTTATTTAAAATTCAATTCATGCTTTTTTGCATTTCTTTTAGTGGTTATATTCTTGTTTTCCATCCTGACTTGATGAATCTTTGAAAAATGTTTTATCTAGTAGATTTTATATGTCTTTTTATCTGCTATTGTGCAGTTATTTTTGTAGAGGTGTTGGATTGGTTAGGTCTGGTGTTCAGGCGCTATTTTCCTGATCATTTCTCAAACTGCTTTCTGTTTAGAAGAGGAATTTACTTTGCCAACATATTCTTGCCAGCATTAGTTTTTCGCTGCTTTTATCACCCTGCGGTCCCTGGCTCTGCTTTGTTTGTATTCTATTAAATTTGTTTGAGTTGGTTCTTTTTGGAACTTCCTTAGAGCTGCTATTCGCAGTGTAATGACTTTTTTACATTAACTGTTGAACTATGTTACGTTTGTCTGGTGTAGAATTTCTAGGAATACAGTATTTTGCTATTTCAATCAACCTCTCTGTAAAGTGTTCTACTGCGTCAGAGTCTGTTTTCACACATGTCAGTTTCTCCTGACATTTTTCTTTGAACATTTGCCAATTGGCTTTGTCAAGTTTCCAACGGTTTTGTTTACTTTCACCACCAGGTTCTATATTTTCTCGGAAGATTTGGAAAATGACCACTGCCACAAGTGTCATCATAGATTCTCCAAGTAAAGTGTATATAGACTCTGGGGTCGCATATGGTCAAATCAATAGCAGAATTACTTCCATTGAATGGGTTCATATATGTTGTGTTCCTTCGTTTAGCATGCACAGATCATTTTTATTAATACATTTTTGTATTGTTTTACCCTTTTTGTCGTATTTTTGCACTCCCATAGGAAATTGTGACTATTAAAGTCCCCCAGTAGGATGAATGGTGTTTTTAATAAAACTCACTTTAATTTATGTCCTCGTTTGGTAGAATATATATTGAACATATGTTGATTGTTTTATGAAACGTCGCTTTGATGGCAACCGCTTGGATATTGGTTTAGATATTCAGTTTGCTATGGGGTACATCATTTCTGATTAGAATTGATACCCCTCCAGAGGCGCTGTATCGAGTATCACAGATGTGGCTGAATATCTGATATTTTTTAATAGTGATATTGTCCTCTTGTTTGAGGAAAATTTCTTGGCGGCAAATAATTGTTAGATTTTTTAGTTAGTGATAAGAGCAATTCATTAAGATTTGCTTTTAAACCGCGACAATTCGATTGAATTATTTTTTGTCCCATGGTTTATATTTCGAGTGGGGTGTTTTTTGTTTTGTTTGTTTGTTTTTTTTCAATGTTTTCATCTTTTATTTCCATCATGTCCAGTTCCTAAAATCGGTTTTGTGTCAGTTTAAACTTGAATTTTAGCTTTAGTTTTTGAGGTGATTTCTCTTTTCTCCTCAGGTTCATGATTTTTACCTGAAGGCTTTTTGAATGGAGATTTTTTACTTGGAGATATTTTACTTGGATCTTACCGGATCACTATATTTTTCCTAGTAGACTCGGTTGCATTATTCATTTCACTTGTTTTTGACTGTGGTGGTGCATCTTGGGTGGGGGTAACCGGTTGAGTAGGGTGCACAATGATCATCCTTTCCTCTCTTGGTTCCACCTGTTGCTTTCTAATGTTTACCTTCGGTTCCTCGTATTCTATTCTAATTGTTTCCCTGTCTAAGCTGCAGCAACCTTTGTAGTATTTTTTTGTTTTTACTATCCTTTTCATTATTCGTCACCTAAGAATATGTCTCTTCTCTACTAGTTGTTTCAACAACTGTTCTTGCTTCTTAAAAGGAAATGTTTCTTATGTATTTTACTGTCAGTATCTTCTTTTCTCTCGTCCATCTCTCACAGATTTTGGCATAAACTGGGTGGTCACCACCACAGTTTGCGCATGTATGGTTCCATTTACATTCATCCATAGAGTGGTCAGGGTCTTTTCCCCACATTTTCCACATGCCTTTCTTCCGTTACGTTTGCTTTCGTAATCTCTATATTTCTGGCATTTGTAACACCGAAGAGGATTAGGGATATATTGTTCAACCTTTTCGATTGTATATCCTATCTTACTTTTAGTGGAATTGTCAGCATATAAAATGCCATCACATATATGTTTGTTTTGATTATTCTGTATTCTCTTTTCATAGAGATTCGCTTCACCTCGATTACTCCCTGGGGTTTTAATTCTTCTTTTATTTTTCTATAGTACACAAGGGGAGCTCTTGGATTTTTATTACTCCTTTTGAAATGTTTAAGTATTGATCCGGGTATGATGTTATTTATTTATTGTAAATAATTTTCGTTTTCCTAACTTCTATCAGTAAGTTTCCGTTGCCCATTTTGTTAACAACTTTTTTTTTTAACATAGTTCACCCCAAGCAAGGTAGGCCGCCACTGTAGACGTAAGAGGCTACTGAGAAAAAGAAAAGGGGAGAAGGTAGGGGCGGTCAACCTAGATTGGGATCTGCGCAGCGAGATGTCTGTTTACATTAGTTTTAAATTTCTGCATGTCTGTACTGTTGGGGAAACAGGGGGCAGGGAGGGAGTTCCAGAGGCCAGCAACACGAGGAAAGAAGCTATTTGAGTAGAAGACTCTCCGACATCTGGGGACCTCCACAGTGAATGAATGAGATTTAGTTGATTGTGGAGTTAGTCTAGTGAATTTACGTCGAGGGGGCACCAGAGTAGCCAATTCATCGGAGCATAATCCATTGAAGTATTTGTAAAACAAGCACAAGGATGCTACATTGCGGCGATGGGACAGAGGCTGGAGCTTTGTTGACAGTGAGGGACCTATTAGGTTGGCGATTCTTTTTTGGACCTTGTCAAGGAGGGAGAGACTAGTAGATGATGCACCAGTCCAGATGTGACAACAATACTTCATGCATGGGCTGATGGTGACTTTGTAGAGATACAGGATAATGTCAGGTGTGAGGAGTTTACTAGCACGGTAGAGGTAGCCAACCTTCTTTGCGGCAGCCTTGGCAATGTCTTCAATGTATTTGTTCCAATTCATGTTACCTGTGAAGGTTAGGCCGAGGAGTTTGAATGATGAACTCTCAGGCAGGATGTCATTCGCTATGGCAATCGGTGGTTAAAGAGGTTTATTGTAGTGATTGAAGGAAAGGAGCTTTGTCTTTGCAGTATTAAAAGTTACCAACCATTTATGACCCCAATCCACTACAGCCTGGATGTCATTTTCAGACGTCATGTTAGCCGAAATTATTTCCTTAATGACGAAGGAAGATAATGTAGCAAGATTTGTTCTTCTAATGCTTCGAGTACAATACATCTTGGAAATCTAGTTTGATCGTTTTCTTGTTCTTCTTCTCGTTCAAAGCTTGTATCCCTATGCATTCCCTATGCATTCTTTTTGTGGTTCTGTTTGGAGCCATAACTTGTTTTTTTTTTAATTCATCATACCTGCTCCCTACCAACCATGGAGTCTATTTCAACTCAAAGTCTATAGGAATTGCCAAGGGGGAAACCCAATCGCCTTGACAAGACAAGGCTACAGGAATGGTATACGCAACCATATCGTGATCACAAGCACTCGTATTCCATCGATTTCTCTGCCCACTTATAGCGAAACGTCCAGGGAACACAGCCATGTTGTGGTCATTTATCTTTCAAGTTGATTGACCCTTGCCATCGCCTTCTAGCACTTATTTATAAACTAGAGTTGGTATTGATAACTATAAAGTTAATAAATTTCAATATTGCTAATGATCGGGGCAACTGATAGAACAAGTGCTAGGGCAAGACTTCCATTGTAGCCGAAGTAAGGATCAAAGTAGAATGTTGCAAATCACGTGCCCATTTATGCAACCAGGCCACGGACCGCTCAGCATCCAAGATCCCGTCCATAGACATTACGGGTCGCCACCCACGGCCAAAAGATAGCCGTTTTCGAGAGGGGGATACTCTCTGCATGGGGCTGCAGTCGGCGAATTCGCGGTCCTGCCGACAGGGCAAGGGGAAGTTTAAGTTATATTTATGCCGATTATATCGAAAACATCAAGAACTCAACGAACTTTCTCGGAGTCTTGATTTGTAGCTAAGTGAATGTCTATTTTAAATATATCCTAACAGTGTTCAACTTAATCTTTTTAAAGGGGTATTAATAATAATATTTTTAAATAAATATTAAATTATATTTACCTACATACGACCTCGTTTCTCGCTTTTTTACTCTGATCAGTGTACGGAAGTCATAATTTCAGACGGCCATACGGCGCGAATCTTATATATATATATATATATATATATATATATATATATATATATATATATATATAGAGAGAGAGAGAGAGAGAGAGAGAGAGAGAATCAGGTTGTATATGAAAAGAAATCAAATAAAGTGCTCGATCATATAAGGGAGCTAATATAATTTATTTAGATACTGTATATTACATATTTCAGCAATGTACCGCGGTTTCATCCAAAAGATGTCTAAATCTGCTCTTTTGGATGAAACCGCGGTACATTGCTGAAATATGTAATATACAGTATCTAAATAAATTATATATATATATATATATATATATATATATATATATATATATATATATATATATATATATGAAGTTATATTCCTTGAAAATTCTATGACTTGTATGAACATTTTAGTAATATATCTAGATAAATAGCGAGTGCGAACACTAGCAAAGCATGATTAATATTAGTAGGTAATTGAAATAAAGAAAATCTTGAAATAAAGAAAATATTACTTAATTGTTCTCTAATGTCTATGGGTAAAATTCAATGCAAATCTGAAATATTTAAATATTTAAATGGGAGTTTGTGGCAATATAATACCCCTAGAATCACTTTAAATTAATCAAAAGAAACTGAAATTTAAGAAAATATATTTTTTAATTGATGTGTAATACCTATTTTTTAAATTTGATAAAACTCAAAGGAATCATGATTTTCGCGAAGGGCTATAACTCCCCTTTTACCAACTTTGTATGTAACCAACAGAACTTAACATAGCCAACATGTGAACCCCTTAGGCGTAACAGATATGTTCAAACATACATAATGATGTGTTACTTAGTTTAAGAGTGAATACTTTACATACAAATATATAAACATATAAATATATCTAACTTTATATATATATATATATATATATATATATATATATATATATATATATATATATATATATATATATATATGTATATATTATAATATAAAATGAAGTAATAAAATAAGGTGTCAATCAAATTTTATTAGAATTCAAAGTTCATGCAAAGCATCCTTAAGTCCTTAGCTCATGAGTTTTCAAAGATAATTCTTCTCTTCAGAGGACCATTACCGCAGTTATACTACTACAGGCAATAAAATTACGCTTTGAAAATATATAAAATTATATACACAAATATATAAAAATACATAACATCAAACATATCAATCCAAAAACATACTTTTGTTGAATCCATACAGTCCATCCAGGTCATACAAGTTGAGAAGCATAATCAGGAAGGACATCACTCCAAGATACAAACAGCAGTCCAAATATGCGAAATTGAAGGGGCCGGCAAAGTTATCCAGTCGCGAAATGTGTCCATATTCAATGTTAATGATAAATAATTATAAGATATTAGTTGACGCTTATATCTTTTGTTGGATTGCTTCATATATATATATATATATATATATATATATATATATATATATATAAAATTGAAATAAAAGCCAAATATATATATATATAATGGTAATAATCCAGGTAAAAAATATCCACAGGATGGTAATCCAGAGAATTTTTACCGGGTTTATAAAAAGTGCTCAATATCAAAATAGAGCTTTATATATGATAATTTTTATTTACACAGACATGTACAAAATCTGAGGAGATAGATAGATAGATAGATAGATAGATAGATAGATAGATAGATAGATAGATAGATAGATAGATAGATAGATAGATAGATGTGTGCGTGTGTGATGTTCGAGAAAAGTTTGATACTCTTGTGAAAATATTTATTGGATACTAGTTTATATCCTCTCGATGTTTATCACCTTGATATGTGTAGTGAAGTATCACTCTCACCTTAACTCCAGATTTCACAAAGCTTCATACTGGAAGGGTATTATTCTGAAGATAATATCAACAAAAAAAGAAAGAAAATGGGAAGAAAAGCCAAAGGTGTGCCCGTCAGTAACAAAAGGACTGACACATCGTGATAAACTCGTTAATTGGCCATGGTCGCCGGATTAACTGATTCGATCCGTCGTATTTCGAACGATTCATGGACACAATCGCGATTTGTATCACCCCATTAATACTTTTGTATCGGGTTGATACTTTCCGTTCATCTGACACTCCCCGCCAACGGCCACACGCTGTGCCAGATATATCATTTCTGCAAATAATTCTCACTACTTTCATGCTGTTCACTAGCAACATATCAAAATTAAAATCTTATATATATATATATATATATATATATATATATATATATAAAGTAATCCAACAAAAGATATATATATTTATTATTTTTTATTAATTGATCACGTTCAAATGTGTTAATAAAGTGAACATAAAACAAAGTTTTCAAGAGTGCTCAATACCAAGTAGAGTGCGCTGGCTAGCACACACACACACATAGTATTGATTTACTCTTCTCCAGGAGTTAGGCAAAAGGCCAGTTTTTATCTTACTCCCACAAGTAAGATGTGACCCAAGGTCGTGTTGGGAAAGTGGGGTTTAAAAATTGCCTGGGCAGCCCCGTCGGCATTCCCCGGTAGGACGCCTCAGGCAGTAAGCAATAAACTTACTCCTCCCCAACGAGGGGAGGCGAAGCCTGGGAGGGTGGACCTCCTAGAACTGCACAGGACAGACCCATAGACCGGCGTAAATCAAGCCCCAAAGGTCAAAACAATACCAGTCTATGGGGTGCAGTATCAACTGGAACAGAAACTACACTTTGATCTTAGCCAAAAAACCAAAAACACACACATAGTAGAATAGTATATATATATATATATATATATATATATATATATATATATATGTGTTTTCGTATTTAATACTCAGGCCACAGGTTCGAGTTTCGAAAGGAGCAATTCAATTTAAACAGTTATTACTCAAGTTTTGTTTTATTTAAGCCGCTTTACAACGAAGTGTATATATATATATATATATATATATATATATATATATATATATATATATAAATGAATAAATGCGAAAGTTTTTTTTTTAATGTTTTACTCCACCATTACCCACAAAACAGGGGATGTTATTTTAATTAATAATACAATAGTATATATTCAAATACGGTGTATATGGTACTAAGGAAACACATATAGACATTCAAATATCTATCTAATTTGCACAACTTCTTTTTAACCGTCTATAATTAATTAATGTTTGCTGTTATTTATCTATGATTATATTATTTTATTTTCCCTGTGTATCTACAATAGTTTTGTGTAAATTAACAGTTATTAATGTAAATTATTTAATAAAAAAATGAATAAATTACGAAGAAACAAGGGAAATAATTTAGATGAAGCTAGCTAGAAAGATATACTGAGTTCACAGAAAAGAGGAAGTGATTGGTGTCTCTCTCTCTCAAGGGGACACCCTCATTTAAAAATAATAAATACATAAAATTTGGCGTCGTCATCACTACTTGTCTCTCTTCTCTCTCACCATCTCCTTTTCTAGCGACGATAGATTTTCTTTTTTTTAAATTGTTTTTAAAGTATATGATTTATTTATGAAATAAAAGAACAAACTATATAAATATAAAGTCTGAGATAAAAACGTCTTTTACTAAAAATACAAACCAATAAAATTGGACTTTCTGTTTAAATTGTAAACTTTTTTTAATTTAAAGTTTTCTCTCCCCCCCCCCCCTCGCCAAATATTAAATAAATAAACAAACAGGCATGCTGACTTTTTTTAATTAACCCCTACACTTTAGGAAAAGGGGTATTTTCCTTTCATTTGACTTTAATTCCTATTTCAGTCACGTAAATTATTTAAAGTGAAATAAGTTTCGGCATTACTTATAATGAACTTACGTTTTGTTTTTACTTCAACCATGTTTTAGTAAACAAAAAATCAGAAAACATTAGAAACTCTAAGTTATATTAATTTTCGTCGTACACGTGAAGCACCAAAATAAAAATTAGATCGGAAAAATATAGTCGCAATCTAAACAAGTCAAGTAAGGTGCTAGCTAAGGAAGAACGATTACTCACGGTTATAAACATGTCTTTTTTAATTAAAAAAATATCAAAGTAAGTTATCGTTCTTCATTAACTTGTATACATATCTTAGTTGTTTTTTTTCAGCCCACTTTACATTTCGGCATTTTACATGTACAATAAAACTTGCCATACCATACTCGCAGGTATTACCTTCTCGTTTTATGGGGTGATACTCCCAGATATTACCTCCTCTATCGTAGAGGGGTATTTCCGACCAAGCATAACCATATCTTTTGTGTGTGTGTGTGTGTGTGTGTGTGTGTGAAGGCGGGGGGGGGGGGGGAATACTGCGACGCATAACCTACTTTGAGGGTTTGTGTAGTATATTTTCATTCCTCATAATACATTCCTCCCGGGCATTGCCTTCTCTTTTTGTTGGGGGGGGGGGGCAGTATAATATATGTTCGTTCCTCACGATATCATCGTCTCAGGTTGACTTTCTCCCTTTTTTTAGGGCGTCGGGGTAGTTTACTATGTATTCTGTTTCATGATACTATCCTCCCAGGCATTAATTCCTCTTTTGAATCGAGGGGTGTAGTGCTCGTTCGTCATGATATAATCCTCTTAGTCACTACCTCTTCCTTGGGGAGGGGGGGGCAATGTATGCAGTTTGTTCATTACGATATCATGCTCTCGACCTAGCAAAAATATGTGATCGAAGGGAGCATATATTTGCCAGTATATATATATATATATATATATATATATATATATATATATATATATATATATATATATATATATATATATATTGCGTGTGTGTATTTAGGCAGCATTTTCTCATTAATGCAAGCATTGTTAAAAATGTATAATGTTAGTGTTATTAACTAGAATTTGTCTTAAATCAGAGGGAGGACAGCTATGCCTTTGTAGATGTTGGCAAATTGAGCTAGAGTCCACAAGATGAATGGTGACATGGCGGGACAAATTCTTGTTAATAACACTAAAATTATACATTCCGAAACCAATTTTGAAAAAATAAAAAAATACTTGAAGCTATCTGCATAAAAACATAGCAACCTAAAATCAACAACACCACATATGAAACCAGTAGTAACATTCTAAAATGCTTAACGTAATGCGATTTTGTTCTGTGATGCCATCCAGCGTTGCTGAATTTAAAATCGCCAACGACTTCCTGGAACAATACGGAAAACGTTCTCTACGCGTTTCTCTGCCGTCTTTTTAAAATTCTCTTCTTTCTCCGCATTTTGTTCATTTGCTTTTGACACCTAAGGATGATTCGACGAAGAATCGAAAACGTTCGTGAAACATGTGACACTTATAGAAGATTTATTAATTTTTATTATTTTAATACAAGAAAGACCATCAGAAAAATAAAAAAAATTAAAAAAGGTATAATCTAAAAGACTAATTCTGTAATTTTTAACAATGTTTGCATATATATATATATATATATATATATATATATATATATATATATATATATATATATATATATATATATATATATTAGTATTTATATGTATATATATTTATATGTATATATATGTATAGTTATATGTATATATACATATATATATTTGTATATATATGTATGTATATATATGTATATATATAGATATGTATATGCATAACTGTATATATATGTGTATATATATATGTATATATATATATATATATATATATATATATATATATATATATATATATATATATATATATGTGTATGTATTACTGACAAAATCGACGAAAATGTTTGTTTCCCAGATATGTTGTTCTTAGCATTTCATAGATACCTTTTTTATTGCGTGCATATATATATATATATATATATATATATATATATATATATATATATATATATATATATATATATATAGGTAAGCAATAAAAACTGTATCTATGAACTGCTAAGAACAACATATCTGTGAAACAAACATTTTCGTCGATTTTGTCAGTTACTGAATTTTATGAAGTTTAAGCAGCCAATAATGCGCGTAGCCAGTATCACATGTCAGATCTTACAGCGATATCTCTACTGAACTTTAGCACATTAAGAGACTCGAGCTGATCGTAAAGTGAAGCTTCAGTTTCATTTAATCGCTTTATTGGTCCAATCTGTCAGGGCATTTATTATGCGAATTGATAAGACTTTGAAGAGCGGAACGGACAAACTTGTTCAATACTTCAATCTATTAAAGCATAAAAAGGGCAAAACACATCCGAAGCTTTAGGCGACGGAAACACAGGTGAATAAAAGAAACACCCTTAACATTTGACCCGCCACTATTGAATCGTCTTTGTGTTAAAAGTGTATAGTTTCAAATTGGTGTATTTGTTTGCTAGCTTAGGAATCCTGGAAATTTCGTTATTTGTTTACTTTCTTGACTGGAACGATTTCGTTTCGGTTAATTTAGGTGTTTGTATTACCTATTCTTAGGGTTTTATGTTATTTCTTTAACTTTGAAAATTAGATCGCGACAAGATAGATATTTATTGTTACATGTGTAGGTCAACATACCCGCTGCAGACATTACCTCCCCCAAACGAGTCCCTACATATTTAGGCGATTACGTGTAAATAAGTTGAAAAACCCGCCAGAAAGAAAAAAAAACAGCAACAAAAAATATTTTAGTATTTAGAGGGGGGAATCAGTTTTGGTATACAAATTTAATGTAAAAAAAGCTTTAACACATTTCCGGGTTATTATAGAATTTTAACAAAACACTTTTTTCCCACTAACCCTAAGTCCAAGTGGATGTCAGTTAGGGTTAGGTTAGAATTTCGTTAGAAGTTCGTAACGAATGTTTTGAAAAGTAATTTATTGGCGAAAAATTATTTATCGGAATGCTCAAAAAAATGATCTATAACGCGAATGAATGTTTTGAAAACAATATTATTGAGAGGGTGAAATTCAGCTATATCGCTGCAAGTTTGATCAAGAATATTTTTGTCTTTATGATTAAAGAGTTATCATCGGGTACAAAATTGACTTAACATCGGCAAAAGGAGACAATACGAAACGGAGAATAAACGGAATGAAATTGCTTCACAAGAAAGTTTAATAGCACAGAAAGTATTGCTTGAGTGGCTTTTAGTCTTTATAAGTAGTGGTTGCTTAATAACAAAAAAACACAAAAACCATGGTGTTAAATACCTTTGCTCATTATTAAAATAAAGCTGGGTAATAAATGTTACGTCCGGTGTTACTATAGTAAAGTGCTCGACTAGAGTTGATGGTCGCTCGAATGCTTCCATTTCATTGGTTACTACACGGAGATGTAGGGAGCGCAATTCCTTTCTCAGGATTACTCCACTTACCCTTTGATTTTCCTTGTATAATGCCTAAACAAGGGGGCATCAAATACCATATTTTTTGTTTGTAGTATGACTCGACCGGGGATAGAACCCTAATCTCCTGGTCCATTATCAAACACACTAATCATTATGCCAAATTGCCTGGTTAAAAGATAAGTACTTTTATTTTTTAACAGGATCCAGAAATTTTGTGATTCGTGATTAAAATATATGTCACCAAAATGTTCCCCGTATTAAACGAACGACATAGCAACACGTTAACCTCAAAAGTAGAATTTTGCTCAGGAATGTTCGTTCAGGTTTTTGTTAAAGCAGGAGACTTACCCGTTGGGTCACAACTACTACCACTATCTGTTCCATGTTGATTTCATTCGAAAATCCATTAACTGCGATATATCTCTTGAGAAATTCTTCTTGTGTATAACCAAAAATAATAAGTCTCTTTATTTCTAAGTGACCATTATGGATAATATAGAAATAAAGCGACTTATTATTTTGCTATCTAATTTACAAACGTGTTTACGGTGTGCAAGATAACACTATGTAAATTAGCTGGAACGGGAGAGAAAGAGAGTCACTATTTCTCTAAATGCTCAAAGAGAGGTAAGAAATAGTAGAGAGTGCTTGAAGCAACATGAAGTTAGAGGTCGCGAGAGAAATATATAGATAGCCAAGAGATAAGTAGGTGACTTTTTACGTTAATTAAAGATTACGGCAAATAAGAACAATTAAAACAACATTTTAAAACATAACTCAATCTCAGAACGAAGGTATGTTTTAGCATGTTTTTGCATGTATGTTGCCTTATTAACATAGATAGGAAAATCATTTGGGAAAAGACGTTTAGCAACTCATATTTAATATTATATTCGATACGTTCGATTGCGATTTTTCCGTAATTTGAAAAGTGTACAGGGTGTTATATAAATAAAGTATTATGATAAAAATGTCATTATTCTATGATTTAAAACACTTTTAGAATAGAAGAACTTTTACACATAATTCTATGGGAGCCGGAAGAAAACACAAGTATTCCAGGCTTCTTACTTAAACACCCCTTCATCAGAAAGTCGACAAAAAGACACATCGAAAGACAATCTAGATAAGATCACAGGAAAATGGTACATTGGTGATCTCAGAATACAAATTGTTCGACACCGAGGAAATGAACAGCAAAAACAGTCGAATCCAGTTAAAAGAAACAAATAATTATGCTCAAAACACTAGAATAAGTTTAATGTATAAATCCAAATGATTTTATGACATAAACACTCCGAAAATCAGGTAAATTGAAATACTGGATAACGTCCTCCGTTACGGGTGAAAATGGTCAAGGATTGAAAAGTGCTATTCAAGGGTTACAATGAAAATAAAATAAAACAATCAAGATTATTATTTTATTTTAAGTAATGCAAAGCAATTATACTGTGCAAAAGAGATATCTTAACTTTGTAACTCAGAAAATGCCTAATAAATAGAGTGGATATCGTCTAATATTAAGATGGTTAAACTTTAAACAATATAGTGTAAGTTGATTAGATATTAAAGTATTTGATTAAAAAGGAATCTTTTACAATGATCAGTAGAGTAAAACGCTCAAAAAACAAATATTCAACAAATAAATGTAACTGTAGGCGATAAAAGTTATTTTCAAACTTACGTGTGGCATTTGTTTGTATTTTTAGACCGTTACAACCACTATTTATTAGAAATCAATAGTTTTGTCACAGGAACATCGAAAAAAAAAGGCCGATTTTTTTTTTGGGGGGGGGGGTGCTAAGGAAGTAAGCTGAAATCGCCATCTTGTTTTTAATAAAAACCGCTGTGAAAAAAAACAAGAACTTTTTTTTTTACATCTAATAAAAACCTATTTATAATACGTAAAAATAAAAACAAATTACATAGGTAAGTAAAAAAAATATCTATACTCGTCGTAGGTCAACTTTACTTGTTGCAAATTTATGTTTTTAGACCCTTTCTCGTTCTTTTTTTTGGACCCCGTTCGCGACTCTGCTGATCATTGTAAAAGATTCCCGATTAAAATAATAAGTGTATTATTAACTTGCTAAATAGAAAGCTTTATTAAAGTAAACAATGTTTATCATTTAGTAAATGAGATACAGCACAGTTAAAGACTATTTGGCATAAATATAAAATGGTTAGTGGAAAATAACAGGAAATAAAAGTTTAGTCGGGGTCAATTTGCTGAACTCGAGGTTAGGATTTACTCGACTGTAAGAATTATCAATTCAGATGTGACGTCACATAGCTCTAAGAGACAGTGAATGCCTGGAGTTCTTTGGACGCATTACACGTGTGAACATGTTCATTTAAAATACGCGGATAAGATTAAAGAGTCAGTATCGATCTCGTTCTGTATTCCTCTGTCACCACTGGTCAGAAATTTGGGACGAAGATGAAGTAGTATAAATCTCCTCTGTATTCCAACAGTTACGTTTTGACTAAAATGAATTTCAACACGCTATGTCAACGTATCCAATCTCCTGAAAGAGAAATCGCTTTCTGTAAACCTTTAGAAGTAATAAATAAGCCAAATAAAAACACATTTAGCGAAAGAAATGTAACCAACCTTAACTTGGACTAGTGGACTAGTTTTATTTTCTTTGGCAAAAAAAATATTTATTTTAAAAAAAATTAATAACACTTGTTTCCCTATGTTTTTCCTTGATTATATAAAAAAAACTTTGACCAGTTGTTTAAAAAAGAAATTGTTTCATATAATTTAACATACGGTGACTACAACGCTGAGCGTTTTGAATTCATCGTCTGGCAGTTTTCGCGTCGGCTTTTTCCGGCTGCTAAAGTAACCTGTCGGAAGATGCCAACGCAAAATTACCGTAAACTGGATAAGTACCGTTTTTTCTTATTTTCATTTTCGTTTGTATGCATGGCTAATGGTCTTTATTTATTTATTTTCTATGTGTTATTCCTTTTTCCCCTTCCTCGTCTCCTCCTACTATTGTTATTTAGATGTTAGATCCCCCTGTTTTTCATCTCTTTGTCTTCCTCGTTTTCTTTCTGTAAGTAGACTCATTTTTAAAAGATTAAAACCAATATTACGTTGTGCATGTAAGTCTTTTCCTTCTTCTGTTTCTTTCTCTAAAATCATAGTCACAACACTATTGCAAAAAAAACAAAATTGTTGGAATACAAAAGAGATGTATTTGACAAGATCTTCGTTCCAAATCACTGACAAGTCGAGTGGCAGAGAGAGAGAGAGAGATCGTCTAATTATATCTTATCATCACATTTTATGCTAATATGACATATTCACACGCGTAGTGTTTCAAAGGATCTCCAGACTTATCTTATTTTAAACCAACCAATGTATACACTAATTGTTGTACTCTCTCAAAATTTAATATATGGTATATTATGGATGTTCAAGTATAACATGTGTTTAGAAAGTGAATAATATTATTGTTTCTTAGATTTGCCAATGAAATAGGTAGCGGTACGGACAATTTAGGTAAAAAATATTGCTGTCGGAATTTGTATTGTTATAAATAACATTATTATCGATGTTAGTATTATATTCAATGCTATTAAGAGTATTGATATTGTTATTGTTATTATTAATATTGCCTACAACATTATATAAGTTGGTGCTATAACTATTGGGTGGATTATAAAAACTATAGCACACTCATCTGAAGCGGCATTTATGTATGCAGTTAATACTGAAAAGGCATTTACTTTTATCAGTACAGTTACAGAGGTTGGCTTATGATTATGGCTTATTATAATCATCATTTTAAGCACTATTAAATAGTTTAAATGTTGAATATTAAATATTTAATATTGAACTTAATTTTTACTTTGGGAAATTGCTTCATATTCAAATCGATCTGAACTATATAAATAAGCATTCATATTATTACCTACTCTCTCTCTCTCTCTCTCTCTATCTATCTCTCTCTCTCTCTCTCTATATATATATATATATCTGTGTGTGCTTTATCTATTGCAATATCTAGCTGCCGATGTATATATTTATGCCTTTATCACAACGGACATAGTTTTTTTTACTACCCAGGTTAATATGTTTTGAGAGATAATTGTAGAAGTGATATGCCGAATCAAACAATTTATTTACGTATGACGAAGATGTTTGATTTTAACTTCATCTCTTTCCATCTACTTCATCGGTTGATATTAATCATGTCACTTATATACATTTGAAGTGGATGAAAATTGTGATGCTAGTATAGCAAAAAATGTTGTGTAAAGTCCGGATAGATAGGAGCGTTCAGACGTTTCGTGTACCCTCTGTTAATAGCGAGAAGAGTGTTATCATTACGGAAAATATGCCGTAAAACAAAACAACCTAACCAATCGTAATGATTTCAAATGAAATACGTATTGCGGAACGTTTCATTGTACACAATTAACTGGGTTTAAGGTGTTATTCTAACCATAGAGGTAGATTATGAGTTCATACCTTTCCCAGTCTTATTAATGTATAGCAGAACATAGTAGATCCGATAGGATTGTAACTTATGACTGTAATATCATCATTTAGACTAATCGCTCAACCCCTGTGGACATAGACAATAGAGCAGAAGAAAAGCATTGCTCACTTGTTTGCTCTTTTCAGCGGCATTACTTCCGGTTCGAGTTTTATGCCTTATGCTAGCGCCCCTCCACACAGTCCTCAGCCCTCATCACCCACCTAGCTCGACAAACTCTTGTCCAGGTTTTCACCAACCGTCATCCTCTGCGAGCACTGACGCCACCATCCTTAAGAACCCCCATTCCCTACACCCTTCAACCATTCTTTCGTTTTTAACGCTATGTAATTAAGCGTTAGTCAGTAAGACTGATGTCTTTGTCACACCAGAGTCCCGAGTGGTGGCAGTAGCAGAGATGTGAACAAAAAATGGCGTCGTCCACGCGAAAATGGGCGGCTGCGGCTCTGGTCAACCTAAAGTTTTCGGTCGGATTCGGTTTTAACCTATCATTAAAGCCAGAGGAAAAAGAACCCCCGTCCCTGCTCCTACTACAGCACCATCTGTCGATGGATTATTTAGCCGATGAGACGACCAACAAAGCTCAAAGTCAAGCCGACAAAACATTTGGTTGGTTCGTTTAAAAAAAAAAAAAAAAACAGTCAATGACCAACATGCACCATGACAAAAAATATAAATAAAAGTAAATCCTACGACTGTTTTTTTGTTTTAATCTTCTCTTACTAAAAAGATGACTAACTGACCGAAATCTGTCACTCTCACTCTCTCACTTTTTTTGCGCGCTTGCTTACCCTCTCTCTCTCTCTCTCTCTTTCTCTCTCTCTCTCTTTCTCTCAAATTTCAGCATCTTTCTTTGTGCTTTCATTTCTTTCTCCTTTTTCTCTTTCTTAATATATACGCACATGCACACACACAAACACACACACATATATATTTATATATATATATATATATATATATATATATATATATATATATATATATATATGAATAGATGAAAGGATAAAATAATCCGACAGTATGAAATTAAAATGGAATAAGCGGAAGACCTAAAAAGCTCAACGTTTCGCCCAAATGTTATATGGGCTTTGTCAAGAGCGAACGCAAAAATGGCATTGTCATTTTTTGCATTTTTTCGTTCGCTCTTTGCAAAGCCCATATAACATTTGGGCGAAACGTTGAGCTTTTTAAAAGGAACAGCGGAAGACCGAAAACTCAGCGTTTCGCCCAACTGTTGCGTGGGCTTCATCAAGTGCGAAAAAAATGCTAAAAGTGGCAAAGAACAAGAAGATAAAATTTAAATCTATTTAGAGAGGGAAGATATGCAAATATGTACATACACACATACATAAACACACACATATATATAAATTATATATATATATATATATGCATATTATATACGCGTATATACACACACATATATATACATATACATAAAATAAAATTTAAAAAATAATGAAAATAACAAAACGAAAAAGTAAATAAGATTAAATAAAATAAATAAATGAAATCCACATGCATAAATATGTGCTCGAAATATGTATACAAAATATTTTCCCGTTTCTAAATGGATTTAAATTTTATTAACACTATCGCTATATATATTCCCAAAATCACAGCATTTCTCGTCTTTGCCACTTATATAATTTTTTTCGCTCTTGATAAACCCCACGCAACAGTTGGGCGAAATGTTGAGTTTTAAGTCTTCCGATGTTTTATTTTAATTAATATCGTCGGATTTATTTTATCCTTTCATTTATCATATATATATATATATATATATATATATATATATATATATATATAAAATTTATTTAGACACTGTATATTAGCTTGCCGATGATTCCACTGGGCACGGAGATTTACTAAAGATGTCTAAATCTGCCCTTTTGGATGAAACTGCGGTACATTGCTGAAATATGTAATATACAGTATCTAAATAAATTATATTAGCTCTCTTATATGATCGAGCACTTTATTTGATTTCTTTTCATATACAACCTGACACACTCTCTCTCTCTATATATATATATTTATTTATATATATATATATATATATATATATATATATATATATATATATATATATATATATATATATATATATTGAGAGAGAGAGAGAAGGGGAGCGAGACACACACAGACAGACAGACAGACAGACAGACAGAAAGAGTAATCCAGGTAAGCTTTGCATCCACTGTGTAAAAATTCGGAGCTATTATTATTTACAAGTTTTATTTATACAAACATATCGTTGCTACACATCTAGAACATATTTCAATCGTAGCTTTCATGAGCTCGTTTTCTGTGCGGGCAAAAACCCACCGGACAATAGCCGACCGGACAAACGCCCACCAAAATTATTCAAATCTGGACAAAAGCCCACTAACGTAAAAATAAATAAATTTTTAAAAACTAAAAAAAAAAATTTATATTTAATTTTTTTACAATTATCAATGACTTTCTGTCTGTAATTTATTTTTCTTGACAAAATTTTTTTTTAATTTCATTTTTAAACATTTCTCCAGTATTTTGTAAATACTGCATTTTTTAAAGATTACATCATTAAAAAAACGCAACCTTTTACTTTTAACCCTAAATCCAGGTGGCAAACGAGAAAATAAAAAATTGAAAGAAAAAATAACAATTATTTTAGAATGCAAATTGAGGGATCAGTTTTGCATATAATTTTAACCTTAAATGATCCACCGTTTTCGGACCATTCTAACTTTTTAGGTCATTAACCAATTTTCTCTTGCGATGGAAAATTAATTATATTGTTTTTACGACTTTGCCGGTCGGACTTAGGGTTAGTGTTAAACACATTTAGTTTACTGCCCTAAAAGGTTAGAATGGCCCGAAAAAGGATATAATTTTACGTTAAATTTGTAGGCGCAACTAATCCCCTATTCTAAATTAAACGAATAATTGTTTTCTTTCAGTGGGTTCACACGTAATCGCCTAAAAATGTAGAATCTCATTTCTTGGAGGGGGGGGGGTACTTTTATATTTTCCATTTACGTACTGTATCCAAGATTTTGATAAACTCATTATGAAATTTTTATCAATATTTTTCTCCTGCGCCATTTTTACCTATTTATCAACTTGTGCCATTTTACCGGTGTCATTTTAACTAAATTACGTGAAAATAGCGATTTGAGAGATAGTTTATCAGTCATAAGTTTTTAAATTCTCTATTAATTGAAAATTGGTTTAATTAATTCTAAAGGGGAATAAGCATTAGGTTAAAAGAATTTCAAACCGAAAAAAAAAATTAAACTAGACAACGACACCAATAAACAAAACAGAAAATAATCACGGTTTGAAAATCTTGAAACCTAATGCTTATTTGCCTTTGAAATTAATTAAATTAATTTTCAATTATTGGAGAATTTAAAAACTCATGACTGCTAAACTATCTCGTAAATCGCTATTTTCACTGAATTTAGTAAAAATCGCACCGGTAAAAATGGCACAAATATATAAATTTTAAAAAATGGTACAAGAGAAAAATATAGATGAAAATCTCATAATGTGTTTATTAAAGTCTTGGATATAATACATAAAGGGAAAATAACAAAAAACAGATTCTACATTTTTAGGCGATTACGTGTGAAAACACACAACTAAATTCTTTTAATTTAGAGTAGGGGGTTAGTTGCCCAGATAAATTTAACGTAAAATGATCCCCCCATTCCGAGCCATTCTAACCTTTTAAAATGTTTTTTTTTTTCAAAAGAAAACTTCCGACCAGCATGAGGACAACGCCGAGTAAATACCGAATATATATATATATATATATATATATATATATATATATATATATATATAATTAAATTTAAAAAAATTAAAACTAGTTTAGAAAGTCTCACGAGGCAAATTTTATTCCAACCTCTAAAGAAGAGAAAGCTTGATATTTTAACATTCCATAAAATAGCGCTTCAAGATAAATGTTACTCGGTTTAAAAACACATTTAAATCAAGTTTCAGAAGTGAAACTTTCCGTGGGCATGTTTACGTACGTTTCGAAACAAACGTTTATTTAAGGCTGGCACAAGGCAAAAACAAACAGTCTTTTTCTTGGTATGTTTAGGCGCTTTCTATCTAAAGCGGACCAAGAAAAATAACTAATTGTTATCCCCTTTTTTACAGGAATTCCAAACTTATTTCATGTTCCTATATCTAATAGCCTAATATATTTAGTGGCAGTAAATGTATACAAACGTAATCTTCCTAGTATTCTATAGAAACTAGTTTGCACGTGACCTAAAAAATTACGTCATATATTTTTGGGATATCTAACATATCTTATATGCTAATAATATTATTACAGTTTCAATAATATTAATTTGTGCATTATCATTTCTTTTAAATTAATTTAAATAAAAGTTATAATCATGCAATATTCAAGTCAAATTTTAATGCATAGTTGAATAATTAAAAAAATTCAAATAATCCATTCCGTTATCGTGTATCGATTTACTAATACTAACCCTAACCCAAAACCGATTATTTCGCCAGTGTTCGCAGTAACATTGATATAAAACTAGTGAATTACATAATTGAATATTTGATATGAAGACTTCAGATGCAAAACTCGATAAATCTAGTTTTGTTCAATTGAGAAATTAAACACTAAAAAAAACGAGCATATCAAATCTACACTTCAAAAGCTCATTAAAATTGAAAGTAAAAAAAAATATGCCGATATTACATTCTGTAAAACATGATTTTGGGATGTTGTAAAGTGTTGAAAGGCAACCCTTTCTGTAGTGATATCTTCGCCATTTTGAATCTAACGTGTATCGCGTTTTGCATTCGAACTATTCATGTTTGCTGTTATTCCTCAAATGAATTTTTAAAAAATAACAGCAAATTGAAATTATTTTGGTTTTTACTAATGAGTTTGCTTATCCACACCAAAATCTTCTCGAGGATAAAAGTTAATGACATAGATAGATTGTCGATTTAATAGTGAAGAATATATTATGGTGGCAAGAATAATGACCCCATTTTGTGGGAGCTGAGGCTGCCTACATTCAAAATACTGTTTACCTAACTTTGACTGCACTTTGAGAGAGACACGCAAGAATCGTAACCGCTATGCACTTTTAACATGTCATCGTACTACAGACTCGCTTATTTTTTGGAAAACGAAACGTCGATGTCAGATCAATTCAGTGACAGATGTGTAAGACGGGCGTCATTTATCAAACAGACTGTCACCCGAGATATGTTGAACCTGGAAAACACTGACGACTGTATACTTTATATCTTTCTTTCTTTTCATGCATTTATGTATGTGTGTGTCTCTCTCTTTCTCTCTTACCCCCCTTCCTCTCGCTTAGTTTGCAACGAAGGGGTTTGAAAACAATTTGCTGACGACTTTTGTACGCATGGGTCGCATGCTCGCCAAAGTCAGAAACTTTGAGTAAATATTCTTTTCGGAATGCAAAATAAAAACTATTTTTCTTCTATATAAAGTAATGTTGTTCCTTCATCACAATGCTTTCCATTCCAGCCCAGGGTCACAGCCAGGGATGTGCCTATCGTTGTCACTCGGGGAGCTGGGTACTGTGTCAGGACGTTAACAGCTATTCCAGAAAAGTCTCCACGGCGCGGATCACCGAGTTCACACTCCTCCGGCAAGCGATAGAACTACATTGGTCCCGTTCCCAGGATAATCCAACGATCTTACTACATTATGAGAGAATTAAAATGTTTTACAGAATGAACAGAGATTAATAACTTTTTATCTATGGAATGAATCGGGAACCCTGTTAATGTTTTACTAATGACTCACCATATATCAAGGCTAAAAGCTACACGAGGATAAGGGTTAACGAGATAGATGGATTGCCGGTTCAATGATGAAGAATATTATGAGAAATAAGAAATGATTAATGGAATGAACAAAGTCTGGTTACTTATGAGAATCTTTCGTTACCAGTATTTTTGACGTTGGATTTGAAGGCAACCAACTTATATTCTGCATGAAATTTAAAATATGAGACGAAAAGGAATCGTTTCTCTCTTTATTTCTCTTAAACGCTTGAAAAATGGGATTTTACTATAAGCTTTGAAAAATGTGATAAATAGTGTTTCTCCTCTTACTGTTTCACACGTCATAATAATGGAGCGTCTTGAATGCTAGGAATGAAACTGAATATGTTTAAACAGACACACAATGTTTATTATACTAGTAGATGAGGCATTTAAGTTTTAGTTAAATATCGTGTCGATTGTGAACTGTTTACCGTGCGGACTTGTAGTGTCATGTTCAAGTTATTTCAAGACTATTGCATAAGTTGTGCTAACACCCTTGCTAAATGTATGCATCCATATCTCATTTCCCAAACAATCCGTGAAATAAAACACCTAGTCTATTTTCAATCCTCTCATAATGTTCTTAACTTTTCAACTGGCAATCATTCAATCTCATTAAACTTTATCTTCGAGTGGCTGAATCTCCGAAATAACACTCGCTTTTTATTTTTTCTTGTGCCAGCGCAGAAAAGAGAGCGGACAAATCTAACATAAGTTATGTCAGGGTTATTTAAATGCCCATCCAACGGCAGGAATGTTACGCATGTCGCCGGTTTATAGTGAGGAATCCAGCTTCCATTTCTCACTAGTAATCCTCTAATATTCTCCTTCTTTCAACTGTATCTCTATTCTCCTTCTTTCAACAGTATATCTATATTATTAACTTTTGTCTTGATAAGTGCTGACATATTAGTAAAAATAAAGTTTATATGTACTTTTAAAATTGTTTTCTTTTGCAATAAAACGGTTCAGACGTTTTTCAGGGGACGGGTTCCTATGACCGAACAGAACTATACTTCACTCTGATCCGAAGGTCATGATCCATGTGTCAAGAACCGGTGTTATGTTTGTGCGGGATCTGACACAAGCAGAAAAAAAAACGGCGAATTGTTTTTTTTTAATATCAAGTCTTGTTAAATAGGATTTAATGCAATACTTTCCCAATGTATATGAATTTTTTTCTGAAAAGTATTTAGCAAAGAATGAAAACTCTCATCGAAAATAGGACACAAGTTGAAGGACTGAATTCTCCATTGAAATCATTTCTTCATTGTGTTTTCTTATTTTTTACGCAACCGTTTTTGAGGCTTTTAGCTCAGCTTTGTTTGGACATTTTTTTCTATTTGTATGCTTGTGTCTTTCTTGTCTACCCTTGTTCTATTCAGTACACGGATGCATTTTCTTTATTTCTTTTCTGAATTTTTTTTTCTAGTTGAAATGTTCAAAGTAGTTTTATGGCGACCCCGTCAAATGTTCGAAAGATAAACCGGGCCGCCTTGTCTCTTCGCAGGAAATAAAAAAAATAAAAGTAAGACATGAAGTGTTTTTCAAAAGCAATCGACACAAGAGAATGCAAGAAGCGGGAAGCGGTGTAAAGGGATGAAAAGGAAATTGAAACGGGAAATGATTGTCGCAATGAAATTGGAGACGATTTACAAACTGCGATAAGAAAAAAGAAAAAAAAACGGCATTCAATGCAGAAGTCACGATATTTTCAGATGCGAGTGTGGGAAAGGATAAAAAACGAAAAAAAGAAAAGAAAATAGAAAGAAATGGCAGACGATAGAAGAACGCGCTGCTGAAAAGAGGCGGGAGATAATTAATCTGCAAGAAAAGCGAAATGAAGAAAAAAATGAAGAAAATGAAAAAGAAACTGAAGAAGAAAATGAAAAAGAACTGAAGAAGAAGAATGACACTGTATTGAAATAAAATTGCTGTTTGATAAAGACGTATTTATTACTCGAATGCTCAGTGGTTTATTTGAAGAAAAGTGTAGTATCTGTTTTGACGCTATATTTCATTTTTTCTGTCCTTGGTCAGTAAAGGAGATATACTTCTAGACCAAGCCAATTTTGATATCTGTCTCAATCTTGAGTGTCCGTTTTTGGGGAACTGAATTTTTCCCACATTAAACCCCGTCCTTGTGTCACCCACTCTCGTGGGGAGACAATTAAATATGACTCTTATTTATTACAAGAATATTTATCGACCTATTTAAAACAAAGTGTTCTGATACTACACTTCATATGGTGTGTCCTCGGTCATTGAAGAAGCAATTCTTCTAGACTGAGACCATTTGTTGTGCTAGTCCAGAATGCCCCTTTTGGGAGAGCTAAATGTTCTCAACATTAAAAACCGACCTTGTGAAGAAAATAAAATAGAGATATTCTATACTACTTTTAATATAAAAGGGGTATCTTTTCGAAGTGTAGTATCTGTTCTGTCTTCAGTCAGTAGATAAGATATTCTTCTAGAGCAGGGGCGGGCAACCTCCGGCCTGCGGGCCACATCCGGCCCGCGAAAGCTTAGCGTCCGACCCGCCACCCTGCTATGCTTTATTATTGTAATCCGGCCTGCGGACCTCCCAGTAAAACTCATATCATTTTGTGACATAAACGTAAAACTAGGTTTCGATTAAGATTTACAGTGAAATAAAAATGTATAAATATCAGCAATAGATGATGCATGTATATTTCATTTTTTCTTTAACTATTAATTTCAAATCCTTGGCCTAAGATAAAACTAGAAAAAGAGAAAGAGAGAGGAAACGAGAGACGAGCAAAGGGCATGAAACAGAGAACCTATGTGAGGTGTGTCAAAACGAATGCTGGATCAACTTGCTACTTCCCTCGTTATTATGTTTTATGATTCCAAAATGGATCTTCGTCAGCGCATTTTATAGCATTACATACAGAAGTCTCCTGAGAAAAAAAATCAGATTTGTAGAGTGTTCAATACAATTTTTTTACAATTTATTCATGTAAAGAAAATATAGTAATTCTGAGATTTCGTTTTTCACTCCGGCCCGCGATCTCCTTCCAAAAGTCTCATCTGGCCCTCACTCTTTACGCACATTAATACCAAAAGGAAAATCTCAGACGATAGAATGAATGTGCTGCTGAAATGAGGCGCGCGATAATTTGTAAGAAAATCGACATGAGAAAAAAAGGAATGAAGAAACTGAAGAAAAATGACATTGAATTGAAACAAATTGTTGCTTGATTAAAAAATTTGTTATTACTAGAATTATTGATAACCCATTTTGAACGTAATGTAGTATCTGTTCTGATATGTTTTATACTAATGTGTTATCGCTTATCAAGTCCCAAAGGCTACTCGAAGATAAAGGTTGATGAAATTGTATGTTGGCGATGAACAGCTGGTGAGAGAATCGGAAACGATGGTTGAAATGGTCAGAATTTGATTATTTAAGCGGACGGCTCGACAAGAATTTGTTTATTTTGGACTTTAAAAAGTTATAGTCAGCTGGGAAGAAGCTCAATAGAATCGTATTCCACACATAGGAAGTTATTGGAAAGAAACATTGTTCATGGTAGTTCTATTTAGTTACTACATTTCATATTTTCTGTCCGACTGAGGCAATTTTTATTTTTATCCCAATTCAGAGTGCCCCTTTTGGGAGAACCAGATTCTACCCACATTAAAAACCGACCTTTTAACTAACTCTGCCCTCGTTGGAAGGTAAGTAAATACGGACACATTTCGATCGTATATAATGAAACAATAACAAAACTCTAAAATACGGCTAATTCATCTGCGCATTTGCTGATGGAAATGCTAATTTAAACTTAACTGTGACAGACGATAAATGCCATTTCGAAGTAAAGCCTGACAGATTAATATAAGTTCTATTCCAAACTTAAGTATGTTTATTTACCTTCTCGTCAGGAGGTTAGAAACAAAGTCAGGTGGCTTTTGAAAAGCCAACGCACTAGGTGATGTGTATTCAGGTCTACAATGTCCGAACAGCTCCGTCGGTATTCCCCAGTAGAGGCGCCTAGGGCGATTAGCACTAAAGTAACGCTTTCTCAGAAAGAAGGTACGGTCTGTGAAGGTGGAATAGGACTGAACAGAACCATATCTCAGCCCGACATCAACAATGTCACTGTCGGACTGATGTCGAGGACGTATCTCGAACTAGTACGAACATTTACTCAAGATGAACCGGATATAACACACTGACTAACATTTTATTTTAATTCAAATCGTATTTACGGTAAGAGTTATCAAAACAGGTATACAAAATGTGTTGTTGTTTTTTTACACTAAAAGTTACCGCTTATCAATACTCGAAGGACACTCGAGGATAAGGGTTAAATAGTTTGACTGGTTGACGGTGAGACAACATCGCGTTCACCGGCACGACAGTTGTAGCAGGGCAGAAATTCATTATTTATGGGGACGGTTCAACAAGAATTTGTTTACATTGGACTTGAAGACGACCATATTGTATTCAACGGGGAAGCAGGCTGGCGACACTGTGTTCCACAGACGGGCAAATATAAGGAAAGAAGCACTGCCCATTGAAGTTTCGTTTTGTCTTGGGCACGCAAAGATAGAAAGGGGAATAATTGGCAGTGGTAGTAGCTAGACGAGTTCTTATTTTGAATGTTTTACAAAGGGGTACAAAGATTTGAGCTCAGTCGAACCTCTACCATGAAAATAACGGTAGGGCAAAGAAAGACTAGCAACGTCTCTTCTGTGAGAGAGTGACTGTAGGAAAGAGAAAAAGAATATCCTCCACTAGATCTCGAAGTCGGTTTTGGACTCTGCCTAGGCAGGAAAGGGTGCTCTGAGCGGCACCTCCCCATATATGGTAGCAGTACTCCATTTTATGGCTATTTGACTCTTGTACAGGTAGAGGATGATGTCGAGTGTAATATACTTTCTGGAGCGATAGAATGATCCAACTATTTTTCTAGCGGTCTTAGCAACAGATTTGATGTAAGTCTTCAATTTCAAGTCTGAAGAGAAGGTCAGTCCCAGGCGCTTATCAAAGCTGTGGGCTTCCTCAAGGGGAGAGCCGTTCATTTCAACTTGAATAATGTGGGGATCGGAAAGTTGGTGGTGAAAGGTAAGGAGCAGTGTATATAACGCATTAAAAGTAACCAGCCATCTTTTCCCCTATTGCACCACTTTCTCCAGGTCGGAGAAGAGAGAGAGAGAGAGAGAGGAGGGAGAGATAGAAAGAACCAAATCATGAATGCTCTTTGAAGTGTTTCCATGGATGGTTTTGTCATCAGCATAAATGTCGACGAAAGATCTTAAAATGTAGTTTTTGTGATCATTTATGAAGATCAGGAAGAGGGTTGGGTCCAGAATGAAACACTGAGGCCCGCCGACGTTGATACACTATGCCTCAGACTTCTGTCAATCAACGACTACATTTATAAATCTGTCAGAGAGAAAGGATTTGGAAATTGAGAGTACATTTCCAGATATCCCATAGCTAGCAAGCTTGTGAAGTAAACATTTATGCCAAACTCTGTCAAAAGCCTTTGATATATCAAGAGCTATTGTTCTAGAAACGAATCTCACGTCAATAGATTCATTGATCCTGTGTGATATTACAGTCAGCACATTGGCTGTTGATCTTGCAGGACGAAAGCCATATTGCTTGTTGCTGAGTAGACTGTTTTTGCTAAGGTGATTAACAACACATATTCAATCAAATTACTAGTGACACACAGGAGACTGATTAGTCTGTACTGAAATGCAGAGGACCAGTCACCAGTATCTTTAAATATTGGGCAAACTGACGAGGTTTTCATGGGTGTTGAGAAGCACTTCTCAAGCAACGATTGAACAACTTTGTAAGAATAGGAACAGGTTCAGTTTGCAGTTTGTTTAAATCACAATGAATTGGATGTTTTCAGGACCAGTTGTTTTGCTGGCATCAATGTTTTGGATAAGTTAGGCAACATCTCGGACAGATATGTGGATGTTGCTCATGGTGTTTACAGTTGGGGGGATTCAGGAAGTAAATAGCTCTGATCGTAAAAGGTGGAATTTGATGCAAAGTTTTTTTGCAAAATGTTTGGCTTTGTCAGACGCTGAAAAAAACACCTCTCGTCCATTGATGATGGTTGGAATAGAGGATACGCTTTTGTTCATGACCCTGTTGGTAATACGTCAGTTCAGAGAAAACGTTTACCTCCAGCACCGTTATTGGTGACATGGCAACAAGAAAAGAGAGTGAATTACTTAAGTCATCTCTAGCTATTGCCAACACCACACTGCCGCCCAAGGGGACAGCGGTTCTTCTCTATTTGTCAGAAACATCACTAATAGGATGTGGACTAAGTGTCAAATTAGGGAAAGCGAGAGTTACAGGTGTTGAGTCAGGATTTTTCGTTTCGTCTAGCCAAGTCATTGCTGGGGACGAAAAAAGGAACATAATGTCCGGAAGCATAGACGTTTAAACTCCGACTATTCGTAAAATACGGGATAAGGTGTGGGCGGAAGTGGAAGTTGCCTATTCCACGCAAACGATGTTCTTGTCGAACAACATATAAATCACTCCGCGAGTGAGAACTTGCAAGTGTGTTCTAAACAAACAACGTATTAATCACTCCGCGAGTGAAAACATGCTAGTGCAAATTAAAATAGATCGTCATTATGTAACTGCTACAAATTAAGCACCTGGTATTTAGGTTTTGGTTTTCACATAAATTAACCCTGAAATGTTTGTTTTTTGTGTTTGAAATATGACACATTTGAACAAAATTCCTATTTAATATTGTATTTAACGGAAATGTGTCAAACTGTAACTTGCTTAACATCTGAAACGAGCCTGTTAGCAAATGTGAGTAGGTATGTTTATGATGTTGCATCAGCACACCCACTGAATCGGTAATCAGTATCTTCGATGATATTTTTTCAAACCAATATGAAAAATAAAGGATTTAAGGGTTAATAATGTACTAAATAAATTTTATATTAGACCATATATGGTAGCAGTACTCCATCTTATGGCTATTTGACTCTTGTACAGGCAGAGGATGACGTTGAGTGTAATATACCTTCTGGAGCGATAGAATGATCCAACTATTTTTCTAGCGGTCTTAGCAACAGATTTGATGTAAGTCTTCAATTTCAAGTCTGAAGAGAATGTCAGTCCCAGGCACTTATCAAAGCCGTTCATTTAAACTTGAATAATGTGGGAATCGGAGCGTTGGTGGTGAAAGGTAAGGAGCGGTGTATTTGACGCATTAAAAGTAACCAGCCACCTTTTCCCCTATTGCACCACTTTATCCAGCTCGGAGAAGAGAGAGAGAGAGAGAGAGAGAAAGAGAGGGGGAGAGAAAGAGAGAGGGAGGGAGAGACAGAAAGAACCAAATCATGAATGCTCTTTGAAGTGTTTCCATGGATGGTTTTGTCATCAGCATAAATGTCGACGAATGATCTTAAAATGTAGTTTTTGTGATCATTTATGAAGATCAGGAAGAAGGTTGGGTCCAGAATTAAACACGGAGGCCCGCCGACGTTGATACTATATGCCTCAGACTTCTGTCAATCAACGACTACATTTATAAATCTGTCAGAGAGAAAGGATTTGGAAATTGAGAGTACATTTCCAGATATCCCATAGTAAACAAGCTTGTGAAGTAAACCTTTATGCCAAACTCTGTCAAAAGCCTTTGATATATCAAGAGCTATTGTTCTAGAAACGAATCTCACGTCAATAGATTCACTGATCCTGTGTGATATTACAGTCAGCACATTGGCTGTTTATCTTGCAGGAAGAAAGCCGTATTGCTTGTCGCTGAGTAGGCTGTTTTTGCTAAGGTGATTAACAACTTATTGGTTTATCACAGATTCAAGCAAATTACTAGTAACACAGGAGACTGATTAGTCTGTACTAAATGCAGAGGATCGCTCACCAGTATCTTTAAATATTGGGCAGACTGACGAGGTTTTCCAAGGTGTTAGGAAGCACTTCTCCTTTAAACAACGATTGAACAACTTTGTAAGAATAGGAACAAGTTCAGTTTGCAGTTTGTTTTAATCACAATGAATTGGATGTTTTCAGGACCAGTTGTTTTGCTGGCATCAATGTTTTGGATAAGTTAGGCAACATCTCGGACAGATATGTGGATGTTGCTCAGGGTGTTTACAGGAGGTAAATAGCCTTGATCGCAAAAGGTGGAATTTGATGCAAAGTTTTTTGCAAAATGTTTGGCTTTGTCAAACGCTGAAGAAATCACCTCTCGTCCATTGATGATGGTTGGAATAGAGGATAAGCTTTTGTTCATGACCCTGTTGGTAATACGCCAGAACTCGTGGGAACCAAGCTTCTGCTCGGCCACTCTGGATTGAATAGATTGGGCGTACTTTTCTGTTGTGTCTTTTAATAACACTATTGCAGTGGTTACTGTCAGTCCTAAAGGCGGCTTTGGTTTCAGAGCATCTATTTTTTTAAAAACTATTGAAATTGTTGTTTCTGGGTGATAGCAGCGGCACATTAGGGGTGTAACACGACTAAAGGTTTGTTTTTTGTTGGAATTTCTTGGAGGGTATGAAGTTTCTAATTTCTTGGAGGGTATGAAGTTTCTAATTTCTTGGAGGGTATGAAGTTTCTAATACCAGCGATTAGCTCATCAGAAAAATCGGATGTGATACAGGATACGTTTTTTTTAAACATGGAATGTAGGGGAATTTCTGATAAAGGATCTGAGGCTTTTCTCAGTCGAGCATCAGGTAATGATACACTGTGTGATAGAGATGGACTTAAGATGACTTGTTGCACTTTGTTCTGAACTTGATTGAGACTACTGAGTGATCGGAAGATCCCAGTGGAGGCAGGACAGAGGATGGGCATAGTTCAGGACAAGTTGTTAAGAAAAGATCAAGAAGACTGGCAAAATGTCCGTCAACATCTGAAACGCAGGTGGGGTTGTCAACAACCTGTGTTAGATCATAAGCAATGGAAATATCGTGACAAAACCTCCCTTCGTTGTCAGTCTTGTTTGAATGAACTAGCCATTCAACATTGTGGACATTAAAGCCACCACAAACATGGATGCTAGCAAAAGGATGAGCAGACAGAATCTTGTCAATTTTGTCGGAAATTTGCTTAATGACAGAAACCCCGTCGGAAGGGGGGCGATATAGAGAAAAGATGAAAACGGTGATGTGCGTAAAAGCAACAGGAAAACACATATAATGCGAATTATGGTCTTCGTAAGTAGTGTCCCTACCACAAGGAAACCCATCCCTGATGTAGGCACAGATTCCATGACTATGGCGATCATGGGGGTCGAGTTTAGATATTATATTTGAGTATCCTGGGATTATGAAGTCATCAGTAGAAACTGGCGAGCCCATAGCAGTTTCGCATAGAAACTAAAGGGCATGTTTGGTTTCCTGTAAATATATTTTAATCTCCGGAAGGCTGAAACGTAGACCCCTGGTGTTGGAAAAGGAGACGTGATAGTAGCGATCTACGTTGGGAGTTTGGGGTTTGGGGTTTAAGCTTTTGATTTGTTGGGAGATGTTTTATGTTGGGAAATGTAAGATTTATAGAAGAGGTCAGCAGATGAGTTTAGAGCAGAACACAGAGAGAGAGAAAGAGAGAGAGAGAAAGAGAGAGAGAGAGAAAGAGAGAGAGAGAGAGTAAGAGAAAGATATCTTTTAAACCATTGAAGAAAAAAACGTAACACTTCCTACTAATATGGCATTGAGAGGGCCCACTAGAAACAACTGCATGGTCCAGACTCCATTTATTAAATCGCAATACAGCAGCCCCGGTATTTTACACCTGCTGACGGGACAGCATCCTTGTGGGTTATTCCAAGGTTCGGGTTCTTAGACTGTCAGGTGGATAACGTCAGTTCAGAGAAAACGTTTACCTCCAGCACCCTTATTGGTGACATGACAACAAGAAAAAAGAGTGAATTACTTAAGTCATCTCTAGCTATTGCCAACACAACACTGCCGCCCAAGGGGACAGCGGTTTCGTCTCTATTTGTCGGAAACATCACTAATAGGATGAGGACTAAGTGTCAAATTAGGGAAAGCGAGAGTTACAGGTGTTGAGTCAGGATTTTTCGTTTCGTCTAGCCAAGTCATTGCTGGGGACGAAAAAAGGACCATAATGCGCGGAAGCATAGACGTTTAAACTCCGACTATTCGTAAAAGACGGGATAAGGTGTGGGCGGAAGTGGAAGTTGCCTATTCCACACAAACGATGTTCTTGTCGAACAACAAATAAATCACTCCGCGAGTGAAAACTTGCAAGTGTGTTCTAAACAAACAACGTATTAATCACTCCGCGAGTGAAAACATGCTAGTGCAAATTAAATTAGATCGTCATTATGTAACTGCTACAAATTAAACACCTGGTGTTTTGGTTTTGGTTTTCACATAAATTAACCCTTAAATGTTTTTTTTTTTTGTGTTTGAAATATGACATATTTGAACAAAATTCCTATTTAATATTATATTTAACGAAAACGTGTCAAACTGTAACTTGTTTAACATCTGAAACGAGCCTATTGGCAAGTGTGAGTAGGTATTAGTATGATGTTGCATCAGCACACCCACTGAATAGGTAATCAGTATCTTCGATGATATTTTTTCAAACCAATATGAAAAATAAAGGATTTAAGGGTTAATAATGTACTAAATAAATGTTATATTAGACCATATTTTGATAAATGTTACTTTCGACGTTGTAAACAATTATGGTGATTAGCTGAAGACATTATTTTGGATATTTTCATAATGTTTTTTTTTTTTTCCTTACCACGAGAGCAAAATTAACTTCCTCACATTAAACCCTTAACCTCGTGTCTAACTCTTCTATGGTGGGGAGGCAACTAAATAAGACTCTTATTTATTAATAGAATATTTACGAACCCAGTTGGAGACAAAGTGTAGTATATGTTATGATACTACTCTTCATATTTTATGTCCTCGGTCATTGAAGGAGAAATCTTTGTAGACTGAGACTAGTACGGACGAGGTAATTGGGATACGATGGAAAATATAACATGCAAAATTAGCTTTCAAAATAATAGAAAGAAAATTAGAATGAATAAGAAAAAACAGGAATTTCCCAAACGAAATAAAACTATATATACAGGGTCTGCCATAAATGACTTACTGTTTTCTTTTCTCTGTAAATTTGTTGATATTAAAGCGTTTCTTCTATTTCATGTGTTATTTGAAAGTGGAAATTGTATTGTTTTATAGCATCATTAAACTTAAGGAAGAAATCCAAGCTGGCATTGCTCAAGTACCGGTGAAACCGTGCACCGAGTCTGCCGCTCAGTTTTTGAAAGATTAACAAAGTACATTGTACTCCATGGAGAGCACACAAAGCTTGTGATTTAGGTTTTAATAAACATGTTGCAAATAAATTCAATGTACCGTTTGTAAGTTTATATATTGAAGTTGTATATTCTTCCATGTTACGTTTAACTATGTTGAATTAAAATTATATAGCTACATATGGTGGAACCTATATATATATATATATATATATATATATATATATATATATATAGGCGATTAGTATGGTATATGTTTATTCTTCTTGGTGCCATCCCCTAAGCACTATCTCCTCCCTTTAAGGGTAATGTAGTATCTCTATTTTGGTCATGGGGCCATACACCAAGGCATTACCCCCTTCGTTGCGAGTAGTGTAGTATATGTTATTTTGTCATGAGACCATCTTTTTGGTGTACGTCAACAAGACATTGTCACAATCGGCCGTTCATTATCAAATTGAACACATACAAAATATATACTAGCAAAAATATGCAATCAGAGGGAGCATATTTTTGCCAGTATTATGAATTTATTTCTGTTTTTATTTATTTATTCAATAATTGTTTAATTTATCAAAAAATAAATAACAAATTAACTGTTTCTTAAGTTTTAGAGATGAGGATGAATAATTTCTATAATTTGGATTATTTGGACTACTGTTTTCATCTTGAGTGTTATTATTACAACGTTTCGGCCGCTGTACCTCCGACCTTTTTCTTTTCGAACTCGGGAATATTTCTGTCGAACTCGGGAATCTGGACGGAATTTCTAACAGAACCCTTTATTTAATCCACGGGGGTAGCATACTCTCGTTCCGTCAACCATGACTGGCAGAAGTATTCAGTAATTTGCAATTCTTTGTATCGTCCGCACCGAAGGTTAAAGGTTCAATCCTCGGTCGCAGAATAGATCGCTCAAAAACCTTCCGTTCACATGTCTCTTTCAGTCTGGTCGTGGGGATAGTGCACAACCACTGTGTGACACCAACTTAATTTTAAATATCTAAAACTAGAGCTTTCTCTCTTTACCCGAGATTGAGCTCAACCGATCAAAGCCTCTGGTACGTCTCAGGGTTTATTTTTTAATATAAAAAAACTAGAAGGATACCCGTCCTAGGCATGGTAAATTGATTTCCACCCAAAGAAAAGGTTGCACCACTTTTATATTCCCTTAGCAAGATTAAAATCACGATATAATGTTTTTAAATCCCACGTCTAAAATCCTTATTCCAATTTTATTCAAACTCCATTGCATAATTTTTATTATAAACACGTCTAAAATATAAAGCTTAAGGTGATGTGATTTTCAGAAGAAATTGAAATACAAGGAATCTTGCTTAATTGGTGTCTAACGATTATTGATAAAATGTAATGCAAATCTGAAACATAAATTTTCAAATGTGAAGTTGTGCCCATATTTTGTCCATTAAAACCCTTTAAAATACTAAAAAAAACACTGAAATTTGGGGAAGATTTATTAATTGGTGTCTAATACAGATTTTCAGAATTTCACAAATATCGTAGATATCTAAATTTTCATGAAGGGCTTCAACCCCCTCTTTGCCCTCTTTGCATGAAACTAAATCAAACAAAATATAGTCCACATTACAACACCTTACGACTGGCAGCTGTGTTCCCACATTCATAATGATAAGTTAATTAGTTTTAGGAGTGAATCATGTACTATTTGTTTATGGAAATCGCTCCAGATAAGGCATTGAGTCACTTGATGTAAGGAGCTAACAAGAACGAAAGATGATTCTCGCAAAGACGGAGACGCCTATTTGCCTTAATCTTGAAAAGACCAAGACCATAGGTAGGAGGGAAACAGTCAGTAGGAAGAGAGTTCCATAATCCTGCAGTTCTTGGAAAAAAGCAACTGTATCACAAAGAGGTATAAAAACAGCGAATTGATGGAGGCCTATATCTCAAAATATATAAACATATACACATGCTTAATTTTATATAAATGCACGTGTAGTATGATACTCTGATGTCAAAGCTGTCAACCAGTACAGTAGGTCGTCTACTTTCCATAACTTCTCCCCTAAATACTTCATCCGCTCTTTATCCTACCCTTTGTCTATACACGTTAAATCATCATAAACACCCACGTGTAAAATACGGGCATGTTTTAGTGTCTAAATCGTTAATTATATTTACTGTTAATTGTCTTTTATGTGCGTTGTAAAGTCGTCTTTCGAACATGACTACGGCTTACAACTACCGATCCCCAGCTCTTAAAACTTTAAATGAATTTCTCACAATCGACGTTTAAAGACACAATTATGTGTTAAATGCGGGACTATTTAATAGTATTTACTACTTATATTATTTTATTTGATTCATCAAGTCGTATTTATTACACGAATGTTCATTAAGGACGACCGATCTTGAGTGGTTTCAATTAGGTATGACGTCATTACCACCCACACGCGGAAAGTAAAAGCATGATTTTCATCATGCATTTAACATTATCTTCTTTGTGCGAACTTTAGCGCCGTTTTTATATTTAACGTGTATTTAATGAATTTATATGTCATTGCGATTATTCCCATAACGCCTCGGCAAAATGTTTAAAGGTGATCGAAACTAACAAATCGAACGACTGAAGACATTAATAAGAATTAAAATAAGTGACTAATTAACCATCATCATCATCATCATCATCATTATTATCAAACATACGCCGTGGTATTCCTTTTTTTCTAAATAAAATTATTAATTATTTAAATAGAAGATACTTTAAGTGGCATAGTAAATGAACAATAATACGCTTTGCGTCTGTGTTTCAATATATATATATACTTATTGAAAGTCTAAGATATATAGCTCTTTATTTTGTTTGTCTGAGTGATGACGGAACGGACCGTAAACAATTGGATCCCTTTAGGAATGAATAAAGACATGGTAACTGGAATCTAATTTTCTACTCTTTATATAAATATATATATATATATATATATATATATATATATATATATATATATATATATATATATATATATATATATATATATATAAATAAATAATACTATTACGAAACAATGGTTTAAAAAATATGTCTAAACACCCTTTCCTATCCAAACCGGCGTTATGCAGACATAACGTGATTTTCTAACTAAAAAGTCCATTTCCATCGGACGATGAAGAAAAAAAAAGAAGAAAAGAAAAACACTCTTTGAAAATGAGAAGTATATTCTCGAAAGTTAAGATTAAAATAAATTTTATTTACTTTACACCACCATTGTTATGGTTTAAAAAAAAAATACTATTACGAAATAATGTCTAAACACCCTTTCTTAAATATATATATATATATATATATATATATATATATATATATATATATATATATATTATAAAGGAAGGAAAATGCAGAACGCAGATTCATGCTATTTTTTTATACTTTGTATCATTTTGGAAAATTTGTCAAGAAATGTTTGTTTAATTGAAACGAGTCAAATAATATATATACGAAGTTCGTAGTAGTGGTGAGAGGAGGAAAGGGGCAATTGCGTGATGGATAAATGATAGTGTTGTGGTGGGAAGGAGTGGGGTTGGCGCTAGTTCTTTGCTTATTAC
Organism: Sepiola atlantica; assembly: GCA_963556195.1. NCBI lineage: Eukaryota > Metazoa > Mollusca > Cephalopoda > Sepiida > Sepiolidae > Sepiola > Sepiola atlantica. Next base: position 89,835,225 of record OY744520.1, on the reverse strand, counting down.
ACATACTCCTGTTAATGCATCTATATGTGAATGGCTATTCCTACATCGATGATTCTGAAAATATAAAACGTATACGTATGTAGGTAATATATTTAAAATAGTTATTATTAAAATATATATTAGTAGCCCCTTCTCAGCTTGGCGCTTTAATGAATAAATAAAAGAAGTCGCAAAAAGCTATCATGCATGTTCTTCACTATCGAACGTTGTTACTATAGCTGTCCGCTTCCCTTGATATATATATATACATATATATATATATATATATATATATATATATATATATATATATATATATATATATACGTTTATGTTCTTGTTTTTTAAGGGAAGTGGGGGATTATCAACTCTGCTGGGTAGCCATGAAATAAAATACTGTTTTGTTTTTAAATTCCCGAAACAGTTGTTCATGGTAAACAACTGATGACCCCTTAAATAATGTTAAGACTAGCGTAAATTATTGGAAGCAAACTAATATAGTAACTGCAAAAAGTAAATTGACTTACATAAGTGATTTTCCACTGAACGACTTGGAACTAATTTTTTTTCTCTTTATATAGTTTTAATGGTTGAGAAACTTCCGAGATTATATATATATATATATATATATATATATATATATATATATATATAATCTTTAGCTATTGCATTAGTTTCATTAAACCTATGTGCGAGCTCGAATCACAGTTTCTTTTTGTTTTGCGAATTATAGACTTTCATTGCTAGAGACACCTCTATGTTCCTTGGAATGTTAGATCCGTCTACGAAACTCTTATTTGTAAGTATTAGCAAAGCAACGCAACAATGATCTGCAAAAATTTCGTTTCAAGAAATTTATCAAGTTGATATTAACTCTCACGTCAAAAGCATGTCTTTTAATTCTTCCAAAATAGACATTTTTAAAGACAAGCTAACAAGAGAAAAAAAACTTCTAAACTCATCATCGGAATTGTGTATGCGTTCATAATATTTTAAATAAACTTTATTCACTCCAAACAAAGCACATTGCCACTGAGATGTAAGGGGGTTACGGTGGTTATGGGTCATCTTTATAGGAGGCATCCTAAGCAAAGAGATGTGCAGCAAGATCTTGTTCACGTTATATTTAAGTTTCTGTATGTTAGTATAGTCAGCGTAATAGAGAGCAGGAAGGGGATTCCAAATAATTTTGCCTTCAAATAACGTGACATGTATCTCTCTCTACAGACAACCTTTCTTAACTTTGAAAATATGACCATTTCACCTCGCACCAATAATTTTAGTAAAAATTATTATTTTTTTAAACTTTAATTCACTCCAAATAAATTTCTGAATGTGGTACAGTCGATAAAACGGGGAGCAGGGAAAGAATTCCAAAGGAGAGCGGTTCGAAGAAAGAAGCTACCAGAGTAAAAAGTTTTCCAGCATCTGCGGACCTTTAGAGTAAAGGAGTGGGCTTTTGTTGCTAGTCGTGTTTGTCGGGGTATTTACGTTTAGGGTGGACAAGTGCAGTAATTTAATGGGAGCACATTCCGTGGGAGTGCTTTATAGGCTTTAATAGATAATTGTGTGATATTTTGGCCAAGATCAAAGTGTAGTATCTGTTCCGATGGATACTGCACCCCATAGACTGGTATTGTCTTGGCCTTCGGGGCTTGATTTACGCCGGTCTATGGGTCTGTCCTGTGCAGTTCTAGCAGGTTCACCCTCCCAGGCTTTGCCTCCCCTCTTTGGTGAGGAGTAAGTTTATTGCTTACTGCCTGAGGCGCCCCTATCGGGGAATGTCGAGGGGGTTGCCCAGGCAATTTTTAATAGCCAGAGTGCTCACCTTCTCGGGCGCTGATTCATCAAATCCCACTTTCTCGACCTTGTGTCACATCTTACCGCTGTGGAAGGTAGATAAATAAATCCCTCCTATCTCTTGGTGCGGTATTCAATCGTAGCAAACTGAGTCGGCTTCCCCCGAAAGACGAAGCTTCTAGAAAATATTAAACTGGCCGGCGGTCGATGTATCACTCGGTCAGAGCCATGCTTTTTGACGACGTTAAATTTTCCCGTTATTCGGCAGGGAAGTGTGGCCGTCTACCAGGTATAGACTTTTGTATTCCAAAATCGGAACCCATCTGATACTGACCAAATAAAACGTCGCTTAGCTTCGCTTTACTAAAAAGAACCGGTGTATCAATGGGATTCTACCGTATGTTTGAGTTTTTAATATTCATATACATATACGTTTGTGTTCAACAAGAATCATCAGTTGGACTATATGCAACTGTTCAGTGATCGCATGATTCAAACCTCGGTCCTTTTTCAGTACTGGCTGCCAGTTCCGAAACACTAATCAATGCGTTCACCTTGACAGCCGTACAATATGAGAAAAGCATATATCCTATTGATCATTAAGAATATAGTAAGTCTCAAAGAGGGTTGCATTACCAATGAAAAGTACTTCGCATTATAACATAGAGAGATACTTTTTCATATTTCTCTCCAGAGTGTTCGCCCGTAAAGGGATATATATATATATATATATATATATATATATATATATATATATATATATATATATATATATATATATATATATATATATATATATATTAGCCTGATGATTCACCCGGGGATGAAATGCGGGAGCCTCTGTGTAGCTTAATTGCCATAAATATATTTTCAGAGCTAACTACCTAGCTCTACTTACGTATCGAGCACTGTTGAAGTAAATACTGAAAATTGATACATAAAAAATTATACCTCCTTATAAAGTTTTATGTGGATACCTGAAATAGTAATATATATATATATATATATATATATATATATATATATATATATATGTATATATTTATTTATTTTGGTACAGAAAGATTAGTACAACATTCGTACCGTTTGTTTCAAGCTCGGAAAGTCTTAGCCATCCGGCTCTCTTCAGCTTCTGTTGTCATGTCAGATTTAAATATTATGCTCTTAATTTTTAACTTTAATTCTTAATTAATCGAGCACTCTGTGTGGATTTTTCCTACTATATTACAAAGAAGGTATATATATATATATATATATATATATATATATATATATATATATATATATATATATATATATATATATATTGTATAGGTGTGTATGACATATAATGGCAATGCAGAAAAACCGGAACAACAATCACGGACAGTATTTGTGTTACGAGTCTTACCAATATCTATCTCTTTTTCAAAAGATCTTTCGCATATCAAATCAGTAAATATGAGACTTACTGCTGAATATGAATAATATCCATGATTTTATAACATTTTTTAATGAAAAACTCGTCACCTTTTGAAAGTGATGGGCAGACATTTTAAATTCTTCACTCCGCTTGGCGGTTCCAGTTTTGTATTCCTTTTTTTGGGAAGGGGAGTTTTCTCCCGAAATTATTCTTTCCTTACTTACCTCTATTACTCTTCGCTTTCAGTTACCCCACACTCTTTCGTCTTTTCATCTGATTGTTCTCTCTGCATTTTGAAATTTATTTCACTACAGCTTAAAATTCTGCTTGAATTTCCACATTCTTATTCGCTCCCGGTTTGAACTAATACTACCAAATTCATTTACCCAGAACAGCAAGTAAGAGTATGGTTCTTGACATGTTTACTATTCATTCTTTATCAATTTTTAGCAATTCTTTCAGGACATATACTTACATATTTTCTTATTTCACTCCCAACGTACTTTCACCTCTATTTGAATACCTCTGTCTCTCAGAATGAAACATTTCACGAATTCGGATGTCTAGATTACATTCAACCCATCACTCTACACTTGCTTACTACTTTGAATCCTCGTATTTGATTAAACGAACTTTCTAAGCTTCTTCAACATTGATGTTTTTCTTTGCATGTTTTAAACTTTTAAAATCGTTTATATTTTTATATCTTTTATATGTTTATATTTTCAAATGTTTGCATTACAGTAAATTTTACTTACTGATCTGTTAAACTTATTTTAATGGTTAGAGCATATCTTTGAAAATTCACGGATTAAGGAAAGAAATTTTGTGCTGATTTTATAGTTATTGCATGTCATCCACTGTTCATTCTTTTCACTTATCTACTTCTACTATTTCCTTATCTCGTATATCGAGCTTTGACTCTTCAAGATAAAATATAATTTAGAGATATAAGTTTCATCGTAATTTTCTCAATTCAAATATATATAAGTTCACACAAAGATTTATGTAGTAGCTCAATAGTGTATAATACGATTAGAGCTCTTAATTTAACATATAATCCTAGTTATTAAGAAAATCATTCCACATTTTATTCAAAAACATTTTATTTACAAACAATTCTTTCTGCCCATTTTGAAAATATTCACATACATTGAATGCAAAATGTATTACTCATTTACGAAGAGGATTCATCAGTGTTTGAATCTCGATAGCTAGGCTGAAAAATCAAAGTGCGTCTAAATATTTAATTTATACATATTTTATTTCTATATTTCTTTTTTTTTACTTTCTTTTTATCACGATAATCAAAAAGAAACATTCCTTAGACTCTATAGACTGCAACCGAAAATAGGCGATAACAGATACGCACACTGTAAATCTGACAATTGCACGTACTAATATAAATAAAAAATAAAAAATACATTACGACACCACGTCCAAATACAAGCTCGAAAACATGTTTTTAGTAAAGTAAACACACACAGAATTACATTAATATAAGATCTCAAATACAAGATAGAACCGTCATTGTTTTGTTTATTTACAAGATAAAAGAAAACAGACGATTAAAAAAAAGGCGGAAATGGTTTCTAATAGTCATGCAGATACTTTTTATCGAACTATTATGCGTAAATAATCAAATAACCACACCCTTAAAAAACAGCTTCGCAATAGATTTAAACAATATTTATCCGACATCCTCCTCCCCAAAAACATGTTATTCTCCAATTCTTACTACCCCGCACAAGGGTGACTTCATTTCCATTTTTGACTACACTATTTATTTCCGATGAAGAACCCAGGGCAATTGAAATATTGAAATTGAATTATCACAATACAATATTATAAAACACAACGGTATCGTTTCATGCTTCGACCACCAGTCACTCATATATATATATATATATATATATATATATATATATTATCATCCTGATGAAGTCTTATAAATAAAGACTAAACGTTGATGTACACATAAAAAAGATCCATTTTTTGGTTTTCCTTTTTCATTTTCCCATCACGTCGGATTACCTTCATCCTTCTCTTCCCATATATATATATATATATATATATATATATATATATATATATATATATATATATATATATATATAACATTACGATAAATATTATTAAATTCTTATTAACAGGGACATGTGTTTCATCCTTTTTGTCGGGAATCATCAGTGTAGCGGTTGATTGCTCTACCGGTCACACGATTCGAAATTCTCAGACCCAAGTCAACATTTTAACTTCTGCGGCCACCAATCCACCCAAGTTAAAGAAAGAGAATGAAGATCTATTTATGTCTAAGTAAGGGGACACATATGGAAGGCTGTCAGCAACAGTATTCAACGACACGTTGACCGGAACTTAACATTACACATTTAGCAACCTAATTTGATAATGCTCTTAAAAAAAATCTCCTAACAATTATAATTTCAGTTATTAGATTTCGAAACGATATCATATTATTTGCGAGGATACCGTAGGCTATATATAACATTACAATGTATTTTAAAACCTTTTTCGTATTTATTTTTGATACAATCTTTACTTTAACATAGATTAATGTTTACTTATTTTGTATCTTATTTTGATCCTTTTTTTAGTTAAATAAATATTTATTTTAGTTTCTTAACCCTTTCAACGTTTATTCTTTTATTCGACTAGCTAAAATATTTACACACTTCGGGTCCATATTTATGCTGGTCTAATACGCACGGTGTTTCTGTTTCGATGTATCAACCGACATACTACCAGGCATCAAGAGCAGCTAACTTGAAGTATCAGCATTGGTTGTGAAAAAGACGACAACTGTTTATTTTTAAGTGGCTATAATCATATAAGTTGCTGGTATATTGGGAAGCAATGTTAGAAGTTTATCCCTCAATTTAATAGAACAGAGAAACTAGTAAATGCTATTTCTCCCATAACATATCTGCAACATCAAGAGTTCTTTGTGCCAGTTTTGGTAAATTCTTATCAATAGTTTTGGAGCGTATACATTTTTGTTGTTATTATTAAGAGCCCTAGTAATGCTAAACATCACTCACATGGCATACTCAAAATGCGTCATACCAAATTTTGTGAAATGAAGTCGAGTAGCTTCGGTGCCTATGCATGTCCAACAGACTTACCAAAAATGTTCTATTATGATATTTATGTAACAATGAATAGTCATTGCCTATAAAAAAGAAAGCGTTCTTACATTTTCTACAGCATTCTCCATCTTAAATTGCCCTCTTCTCTCTCTTTTGGATTATACTATCTGTTCTCTACCTAATTTATTGACTCTACTAAATTAGTCAAAGTATTAAATAAATAAATAAATAAATAATAATAATAATAATAATAATAATAATAATAATAATAATAATAATAATATGAAGCTTATTGCCACTCAAATCACTAGTAAATAAATAAACACAGAACGTTCTTGAAAGTAGCAGGTAATGCCTGGGAGGACGGTATCATAACAACAGAACATATACTACACTACCCCTCCCAAAGGAGGGGGTAATGTCTGGGAGGATCGTATCATAACAATAACACAGATATTATCTCATCTAAAAGAGTTCATGCCTAGGAGGATCGTATCAGAACAGATACTACACTACACCCCATCGCTAACGGAGAAAATAATTCCTGGGATAATATCATTTTCCTGAAATATTTAAAATAAAAGTCAGTAAATAAAACTAAAGAGGCCTCCAGAACTCTACTCAAATTATTCGTTCTGCTCCTCCCCTAATTTCAGCAGGCTTTGTTTGACCAAGACCCGAAGAAGTGAAGGACTCTAGCGCTGTCTTTTCACGGTAGATAGGAAGAAGAACTGAGAGGATGAGATTGGATCTGTGCAAAGCCTTTCCTCACTTAAAAAAGATTCATGCGCAGGCATTGCTGTTGTCGTTAAAGTCGACTATATCATTTTCCCCGACGCTGTTCTAAATAAAAGGTTACTAAATAGACCTCCGGAGCGCTGTTGCAATCTTTTGTTCCCCCCTCCACATTTCAACAGGTTTAAGCTGCTTACAACCCGTAGGAGCGGAAGTCTCTAGCGCCGTCTCTTCAAAATAGGTAGGAAAATAAACTGAGAGAATAAGATTGGATGTGTGCAAAGCCTTTCAGGCATTACTGTTGTTAAAAATTACTCTATATGCCTATCCCCGACAATATTTTAAGTAAGGGACACAAAATAAAACTAAAGGGACCTCAAGAGCGCGGCTGAAAAATCATCCGTTCTGCCGCATTTCATCAAACTTAAGCTGTCCACGACCAGAAGGAACGGGGGTCCCTAACGCCGGCTCTTCAAGGTAGGTAAGTAAGAATAGGAAAAAAATGAATCTCCTGATCATATGAAATCCAGTGAATCAGAAAATATGCGTCCTTATCTACTTGGAAGTGTAAATATGTACACTTTCGATTGAGTAGATAGTATTCATGGGACCCGTGACCCCCATTGATCCCTTTCTGAGAGATCGCGACCCAGTACGTAGGAGGTGGGGTGGAGAGCGCCCAACGCCTTGGCATAGTTCACGCATAAACACAGAACCACTGACCCTGTCGCGACGTATTTCTTCTTTCTTTTCCGTTCCCTATCATTTTTAAATTCTTTTTTATATCTTTATTTCATTTTTTTTATTCACTTCTATTTTTTTTATTTAGGATATTGGCCTTGTTATATTTTCACGTGCTCCTAATATTTCGTGTTCACCGGGCGTGAAAACTCCCCGCATGTATTGTTGTTGACACATATAGCACATATAGAAACAAATAGTCGAACATTTATATATACTAGCAAATCTATAAGTCCTCCGGGCACATATATTTTATACTCTGTTCATTCATAAAATTAAGATTTGTTCTTTTATTTTAACGCGATTTTTTCATAATATTCAGCCGCTAGCTGTTAGATATTTTATACGTGAGAAGATTTTCTGTCAGGTCTTTTTGTGTTACTGGTACAATGTAACCTGTTACTAGCAGTAACATGGTCGGGTCATTGACGACTAAACCGGTACCAACTACGAGCTTAAACTAGAGTAAATTGGGTGAGAAAATTAGCTAACCATCACATTAGAGGGCGTTGAACCTAAATCAACAACCAGTAGCATATATATTATTATGTTTTGAGGCATATCCGTCCGTCCGGATTTTTCTCCGCAAGCATCCATTGAATTTATCTGAAATTGTGCATGAAGTTGTAACTTTGGTCAAGTTAGAAAGTGACATTCACCGATTTTTGAAAGAAAAATCTGGTTAGTCCCCCAGGGGGTCAAAAGGCCCATAACGTTTCATCCATCTATTCAATTTCTCTGAAACTTGGCCAACATGTGAAGGCAATTGTTCCTAATAGAAAATAAGTATCGCTGACCTTGGAAAAAATCTGGTTCGCGCCCCCACGGGGTCAAAAGCCCCCAAAATGGCAAAAATTACCCTTTTCTCCCATAACGTTTGATCCATCCATTCAATTTTTCTGAAACTTGGCCAAAATGTAGAGGCAATTGTTCTGGATATGAAATGAGCATCCTCGACCTCAGAAAAATTCTGGTTCGCGCCCCCAGAGGGTCAAAGGGGGGTGGAAAAAACCACCAAATTGCCCAAATTTATTGCATTTTACACTCGCCACATCGAGTCACATACAGAGGGGGACCACGCACGCGCGGCTTGTTGTTGTTGTTGTTGTTGTTGTTATTATTATTATTTTTTTTTTTCATGTATCCAGATAAATGTTATAAGGATATAATTATTTTTTTATGTTCTGATTTTCAGTATTTACTTCAACAGTGCTCAATACGTTAGTAGAGCTAGGTAGTAAGTTATGAAAATATATTTATGGCAATTAAGCTTTACAGAGGCTTCCGCATTTCATCCCTGTAGGGAATCGTCAGGTTAAAATTTAGCATTTTAGCCTGGCGATTCTATATATACATATATGAGTTAAGAATGAAAAGCGGAAGACCTAAAACTCAACGTTTCGCCCAGCTATTGAATGGACTTTATCAATAGCGAAAAAGCTAAAAGTGGAAAAAAACGAGAAGACCTGTAATTCTGGGGAATATATATATATATATATATATATATATATATATATAATGATAGGGTATAATAAATTTAAATATGTGTAGAGAGGGAATGTTTATGCATGTACGTATTTATATATCTTAGTCGAGATTATTTTATTCAAATATATATATATATATATATATATATATATATATATATATATGGTATAATTTGTTTAATATAAAAAATTATTGGCTACATATATGCTTCAGCTACAACTTTATTCAACGTCCAGCTTCTACGAGCCATATAAACTAAACTGAGAGGAATATATGAATTGTTGCATTACCCGTTCTTTCAGGGTACCCGTTAAGGTCCAACAAGAATGACAAAGAACAGAACGTATATGAAAAAACTTTGGTGTTTTTTATTTGCCATTACCGGATGGTTTACGCCGGCTACGCACACATATTAAACAATCTTTTGACACACTTTTGTCTCATGAAAGCTTTTTTTTGCTGAGGTCACAGACTTGGTTTACGCTAGAAACTCGTTCGTATATACATTCGATTGGAAAGCAATTTGCTCTGCATTGTCTATCCGAGCGTAAACTGAAGCAATTGTTCTACAACCGCTTTGGTGAAGTACAAGTCAGGGGATTCCTTCATTCCGCATTTTTAGTCAGCGGACACAAAACTCGCATTCTTCCGGTACATCGATAGTCCGATCACCAAGCGTTTCGGCTCTTCGCGTTTTTGAAACCGTCGTTGTTCAAGTTCCTTTTGCACTGCCGAACCTTTTTCTTTTCAACAGTTATCAAGCTGCCTTTATTTCTTTCTCGACGTCCCACCCACAATGGACTCGTCCACGATTCATTTTTGCCACTCTTCTTTATCTTATACATAGACCGGTATCGTCTTGTCCTTCGGGTCTTCATTATCTTATAGAATTACATTCTTGCATATCGTTTTAGGTTATAGACGAGTAGAAGGGAAACACTGCAGGGGGTAAGGCATGCATCCGCTCAGACACAGTTATCTATATCCACACACATCACTTTATATCCACATACATATGCATTCGAATACTTGTGCGTATATACATAAACATTCACACTCACGCCCGTATTTCATTCCGTAATTTTTTTTACCTTTTTATCTTCATGACAAATCTTCAAGTATTTCTTCATCTTGCTGAAGAACTGTCTTTGGGCCGTTCGTTTCTACCTTCAAGATTCTCCTCTTAAACTTTGAGTTAGTAAAGCAATGAAGAAAACTAATTTTCCTCTCCCCAATTGGCCCCTTACTTATGTTTTAGTTTATTATTATTGTGAAGGTGCACTACTCCTCAAGCCAATGTGGGATGCCATACCGAGTGGATCTTATTTGGGCTTCGAATACTATGTTATTTTGAATATTTGGACAGGGTTTACTCGTAGGAAAAAGTATCCTTATGCCAGGTTGTTCTGACAGACCCCTGTACAGAGATACTTTAGACATTCGAGGTCAGTGTCTAGTAGGTATTCACATTCTCCCCTGCCATCGTTTATGGTCTTGAATGTCTCAATTGAAACTCATCGTGGAGTTACAAACTTCAGACTATTCAGGGTCACATGACGAACTTTATGACTTGCCACAAATTGCTAAACCATCTTAAAATAGAAGACTTACTTGACATTGTCAAATTAATTCTTACGTTGTGCATGATAAAAGCTAACATTCTAATACAACAGTATATTATTAAAGAATAAAAAGATAAGTTCTTAGGTTGAACTATTTTACAAGAGAGAAGAATGAGAACCGAATTTAAAAATTTAAAATAATTACTGAGTTTTCTAAATATGGAACATACTTTTTTAATATCTCAGAATAAGTTAAGATGAGAAATAGGGTTGGCTACCACGGCATTGGCTAAACAATGTTCGTATATGGTCTTGTCTCGACTTAAATTAAGTGAAAAAAAAACACAAGAATAAATGTTAGATGAAAGTGAGTCACCTTTCTTAACTTTTTGAACAACCTTTGAAGATCCTTCTATTCATGTTTGATAGCCTAGAATGGTTCAATTGGACCTTATCTTTGATTGTCAAACTCGAAACCATTTAAAAATAAATGGGGAACTTCAGGACTCGCCACAATCCGTTTGATCATCTCAAAATAGAAGATCTCCTCGATAATGTCGCAGTACATTACAAATGAATTAAAGCATCACAATTATAAGGATAGATACTTAAGTTTAACTACTTTATTAGAAAAAAGAATGGAGCTAAATTTGGGCAATTCAAATAATTAAGGTGTTTTTTTTCTAAATATGCAAGACACTTATCTGGTATCTCAGAACAATTTAAGATAACATAAATAGGAGTCTTCCTCCAAAGTGTTGGTGAGACTATGTTTATAAATTGTTGGTTTAAACCTAAATGAACTAAACAAAGCGACAACAAAAACATTTTTGGGGAAAGGACTGAGTCATGTTTGTTTGCAATCTGCCATCGGCGAACAAACTATGGAAGATGAATCCGCCGCCTGTCAAACTGCATTCAAATTCATACTAAATCGACCTCATGCTATACTAGTTTAGAGGGTTGGCAGTGAATATAAAAATGTCCGTTTCTGACCACGTGTTAGGATTCGTTGTTCTTTTACTCGGTAACTCCCCCTCATATTAACTTCCTTTCCGCCTACTTACCTCATTTTTTGTATTGTTAGGTATTTTGTTGTTTTCTAAATGTTTTATGTGGCGAGCATAAAATTACATATTTGATGCGAACGGGTGACGCCAACCGACAATAAAAAAAAATGAAAACTTGTTGAACAATGTTTACGATTTTTTAGATGAGGCTTTATTATTTGTATTATTTGATTTCATTCGGATTACTGTTCTCATCTTGGACGTTATTCTCACAACGTTTCGACTGACGTATCGGATGACTTTATGAGGTACATCTTTTCAGACATAATTTGTTTGGGAACTTGACAGTATAATTCGAGAGTCTTTATATCGAACTTGAGCACCTGTACGGAATTATAAATTGAACCTTTTATTTAATCTACGGAAGTAGATTGTTGTCATTCCGTACAACCATGGCCGGGTAGAAGTACCAATTTTATGTTATTCTTAGTTAGGATATCTTATCGTAACGGTTGGACCTGTAACCCCATAAGACTGTCGCGTAAAACTGATAGATAACCAACGCCGTTGCCTGTTATGCCACCTATCTACTATCGAACAATGTTTTTAAAACACATAAACAAAAATGGGAATTCTTAAGATGCGTCCATTTAATCTGCGCGTTTTGCGACAAAAATATTATTGAAAACTTAAGTGATGGATTGACGAACGTACGGACAAAGCCTCTTATAGAAATCTATCGACATATCTAAAAGTGCCATTTCGAAGC
>OY744520.1:89767632-89817632 GCA_963556195.1 Sepiola atlantica | reverse complement strand
CGTAAAAACAAAGTGACAATATTGAAAAGTCAATAATTTTCAAAAAAATTTTTTATTTACCAGTGTATCGTTGACCGTGGTGTTAGGTTGGAGTGTGTCCTTTTCATTATTATTTTTTCAATTTTCGAGGGTATCCCTCATCCTCAGAAATAACATAAATACAGCCACTCGTTGGAGTGTGTTTTTAGCCAAAAGCCGGGACCGGAAATGCTGATTTGTTTATAGTATCAGGTCCGCAGAGGTTTGTTTATTTATTTTTTATTTATTTATTTTTTTAATATGATTTATTATTTACTATTTTTAACCGTTGCTGTTTGTTTTGGTTAGTAAATATACTGAGTAATTTATTTATTATTATTTTTTTATATATAACGTTGTTGTTTGTTTTGGTTAATAATATACTGAATAATTATTATCTCGGTGGTAAATGCTGGATAACTCGTGTGAGTCAAGCTTTGTTTGTGGGAGTTATGTCCCTTTAGAGTTTTAATTAATTTCGTTCTATAAATTTGTTTACCGTGTGTGTGTAGTAGCAGATGTGATTGGGTGGGTGAGGAATCCTGGGCATGGGAGTGGGGCGTCGTTAATAGAGCCTTTGGTATATATATGTGTGTGTGTGCGTGTGTGTGTTGGTGTATGTATATATGTATATATATATACGTATATGTAAAATACATACATGCATACATTTTTATTTTATTTATTTATTAATTTCTTTATTTTTTATTTTTTATTTTTTTTCCTTTCGTTCAATTCTATATTATCATTTATCTATATTATTAGATTTTGTTATGTGTTGTCGTGGTATATAATGGTCGGGATTTCTAGTTAATATGTAAGGCGGGCAACATGTGCAACTACGTGTCCGAGTTAGCAGCAGGTGCAAGTGGCTGTGTGTGCACCAGTGTCAGTAATTGGGCTAATAATATGAGCCTAACTAACTTCATTTAGTGTTGTTATCGTTAATAGTATGTCCGCATAGTATCATAGATGTTTGTTAGTATAATGTGTATGATGGTGCTTGTCGTGTGTGATTATATTAAGAAGTTGGAGTTTAGCTCGGCTCTGTTGTTCAATTTAGGGGATAGCTTTCTAATTAATATAGATTCTTTAAGTCTGAGATTGCCCTGGTCTCTTTCGCTAGCTAGTATCTTGACTCGTATGTCTTTGGTGGGGTTGTGGCCATGTGTTATATGTTTTTGGAAGGATGATGCCTTGGTGGTTACGTGTTCTTTAATTCGTATATGCAAAGGTCTCACTGTACTGCCGATGTAGAATTCATTGCAGACCGCACATTGTATCTGGTATATAGCATATGTGCGGTTGCATCAACCTGTGTTGTTGATGGGGCAGTTTGCTAGGGTGCAAGGGTTCGTGTTGAAAGGTGTTCTAGGTTTAGATAGGTGTTGTCTTAGTGTAGGTCCGGAGTGTGTGAGTTGAATGTCTAAGTGTTCTTTGTGGATGGCTTTGCGGATGGCCGAGGTTATTCTATATGCTATATACCAGATACAATGTGCGGTCTGCTATGCATTCTAAGTTTTCCTTACCAAGATTAAGATTAAGAGAAGAAAATATAATGAATATTATAGCGAGGGAAAGGGTGAAAAAAAGGAAATAAATTGAATCAAATAAAAACTACATTAAGTCCGAGAATATTTCATTTTTGTTTACAAAGAAAAGGTCTCAAAAACTTAATGTAAATAGTTTCTAGAATCTGCAGATGAAAGGGGGGTGTGACTTACTGAGAATGGAGAATAAGTCAACACTGAATTTTGAGGTACAAGAACGGTTATTTATGAGATGTTCGGCGATGGAAGAACCATATGTATTATGCAAAACATCAGTTGGTAAATCATGTACCTGACGAATTTTTGTGGGCACGTGTTGTTTGTCCCTGATGTCCAATCTTGGCAATGTCCGCCCAACGTAGTGCGAACTGCAACTGCATTTAAATACATAAATATAGAATTATTATGGTGTGGAGGAACATCTTTTCGAATTGACGACAAAATGGGTCTGGTGGAAAACAACTCGTGTATTCGCGGCATAGTAACATTTTCATACAGACAAAGGGATGTGTTGGCGAATCCATCACGTATATTACCTAGTCAACGTAGGCGAAGGTAAATAGGACATCTATCTACAGAAGCTTTTTTATCTTTATAAAACTAGAAATTGTATTGTTGATAGTGGATTAAACAATGTTTAATGGATAGCCATTGTTACAGAGGGTCTTAGTAATACATTTGATTTCATCATCCAGTTTAGTCTGTGAACAAATCATGAAGGAGGTATGAGTGAGGGTCTTAATTAAATTAAACTTTTATTTTGTGGGACCAAATGAGTCTCAACGTGTGTAGAGACCAGTGAAAGTTGGTTTCCGGTATACTGTTGTTAAAAAACCCGGAAGTAAAGAATTGGCTTCCTTATCTGCTTCCGTCGCATTGTTGAACAAACAAAATGTGTCGTTAAAGTAGCGGAAATAAACGTCTGGTCTTTCAGAACCAGATAGCAAATCTTCTTCATGAAAACCAACAAAGATGTTGACCAATGCTATAAGGAGAACCCATAGAGAACTAATCAATTTGTCTGTACATAAAGTCATTGAAACTGAATTCAACCGACATAGTGGCGAATTTCATTAATTCCACGAAAGTAGTTTCCGAAAGAGAAGGAGTGGGTACTTGACTGCGATATAATGCATCTGCACATATACCAATCGTCTCAATAAGAGGAACACAGGTAAATAGACTTGATATATCAAAGGAACACATAAGTATATGTATATTAATATTTATTCAATATTAAAGTATTTTTCACTTACGGACGACGTCGTTTTGGGCTCTCTTGCCCACATTAGTGTAGGAGTGGCGGTTGCAAACGGTCGCATGGGCTCGAGCGCCGTGCGTAGATTCAGGTTAGAATCACGAGATAAACGCTCAGGACCACGCGACCACGAGAAATCGACACAGACAGTAGTTGAAATTAAGATACACTGTACACAGTTACGAAACTGTAAAATAAACTGAATATTATTCAGTGGATTTTATAGTCTCGTAGAAATATACTAACATCGAAATGCTGGTTATCAGCGTAGGCTGTTCTTATGTTTATATAAATGTATTTATAAATATATATATATCATAAAGCTTTAGATTTTATTGAGCACTTTTAAGAAATATTGGTTTTCCGTTAATTTTATCAGTACATTTGAACTTATATATATATATATATATATATATATATATATATATATATATATATATATATATATATATATATTATATTATTAATACCTACAGACGCTAGCGTTTCAAGCTTATTACTCAGTGCGGGAAAGTAACAACTTCAGACGGTCGGGAGGCGCGAAACGGGTCACAGAGTCAGCCTAGAATCTGTAAGCAGTCGCCATATCCACTCGGCCAACGGAAACTGTCACGTAATTAAGGGAAATTAAGATCTATATGTACCTAGAAGCGGGCACAGATAGAAGACTAGTCGAGAGTGTTCGACGAACGTATTCGGAACTTTGAATTAGAGCTTTTTGACAGTCTATTTTTAACATCCCCGAGAGTGCTCAACTTTAATTTCTTAAAGGGGCTCATATATATATATTTACACACACACATATATATATATATATATATATATATATATATATATATATATATATATATATATATATATGTATAGAGAGAGAGAGAGAGAGAGAGAGAGAGAGAGAGAGATTTAAAGTTATTATAAAAATACATAGATTTCTCAAATATTTTATCATATAAACGACATCTATAAATATAGCTTTACAAAATAAAATCAATAGTAATCTTTAACATTTTCCAATTTAGAAGAAATATCAAACTCTCTCAACTTGCAAAGCTTCCTGTCATAATTTAAACTGAGATTTAATAATGTATGTAAAAACAGTAAACAATTCTAAACGCGATATCATATATTTTTCCGCAGGAAGTATTAAATGTCTTGCTGCGGGGGTCTAAGATAGTTTCTCGTAAAACGATGGCGAAGAAACGTTTGCAGAATTTTAGTTTGTATGTGTCTCGTTTAAGTACCCATAAAGCAGCCCCTAACGATAGAAGTGACTTCACTGCAAGAGTGATTTCTCTGTCGTGGTAATAAAGGCGCACCTGCTGATCGTGTTGACTTTTAATAGCCTCAGAAAAAACATTTCCTAACATTTAAATCTTGTGTGCAACAATAAACACATTTTAATAACTTAGCCAAGTTAAGGTTCACGGTTTGATATTTTACATATTTCAGATTAGTTTTCAAAAAAACTTTAAGAAGGTAGATTGAAATAAAAATCTCAAGGTAAAATACACGATAGAGTATATTTAAACGAACGCATTTATCATAATCATTTGTTCATATCCATGTTACTAAAATTGTGTGACAACTTTACGTGTGTCTGAGTGTGATTTTCGATTTCTGATAATAAAACATTCATTTAATTACATTTTTATTTACTACTAAACGAATATTTAGTTGCATTCAAAATGCAATTGCGTAAAATAAACGATATTTAACAAATCCTATTTTAAAAAAATAATAATTAATTAATGAAATCCACCAGAATGCTTTTCGGTTTTTTTCGTAAACAAGTCTACTTTAATCTTTTATTCATATTTAACTAAAATAAAAAAAATCAATTACTTCGTAAACCTTCGAAATTCGAACGAAATTTGGAAGCATTTAAACTGTGAAATAGAAAGTATTCTTTTGTACTTAATATTCTTAGTACATCCTAATGTATTAAAAGATTGAAAATTATATTTACATGCAATAATTTTATGAAGATTAAAGCAACATTACCTAAACAAAATTACTTATGATTTTATAACAATTTAGTTCAATTAATGATTTAATGAAAATCCGATTTAGTAATAATTACATTTGACTTTCAAAATCCTATTTAAAGCTATATACAATTTGGTAAAAAATGACAACTTAGTTAACAAAAAAAAAACGCGAAAGTAAAATTGAAGAAAAAACTCCCAGGTAATGCTGGGGAGGTATAACATGTTGGAAAATGAACGTGATAAAATATTAATGATTCGAGATATCAAAAAAGCATGGGACGCGGAATGGGATAAATCGTTTTGCAGTGGATTTCCTTCGGCATCTATAAGTTTTCCTTACCAATGGACTTAAACAATGCCCGTTCGAAAGAAATGTTGCTACTTTGTTTGTTTGTTTGTTTGTTTGTTAAGTGAGTAAGACTTCTGCATAGAGCTGACGAAGATTATACCTCGAGATTGTCTGGTCCGCATGACGTCATCCTCGTTGATCGCAGGATTGCAAGTTTTTACTCCCGACGTCAAGATCAGCAAAGTTTAATAGTTACATCCGAAGTCGGGGAAGTTTAAAAGAAATGGCACTGTTGAAACGTTGACACTTTTACTCAACTGATCCCACACGCAAAGGCACATAAGACCAGAGGACGAAGGATCCTGATGCCGACTTTTGGATTTTTACCAGAGTCTTGTTAGCCAATTTGCGGCTCTAATATCGCTTTCTGCCGAACCTGCCCGCCATAGTTGATCCTGCAAGGGACAGGAGTTCAAGATGGCATTGCTTTGATACAACCACGTTTTCACCGTCCTTACCACAGTGAGGCAAAGTTGGACTTCAGGAGAAAAGTTATATTGCTTGCTCCACCGTAAATTCCACGTTATGCGAGCATCCTTTCAGAGCGTGTGGATTGCCTATTACACTGGCTATCAAACATTAAGGTATGCTAACAGGAGGCAGGGGTGGCGGGAATATTTAAAGAAATCAAATATTTAGAAATCACTTTCTTGATATCCATATAAAGTTGTTGTGCCGTATCAAACATTACCCGTTGTTTGTTTTGCTTTTTTTTGTTTTTTTTAGGGGGTATTTTTTTTATACATTTCATGACAACAAAAATACAATTTGTATCATTTTTACTGTGGTGTAACAAATAAAATGCTAAATAATGATTTGTTCTAAAAATAGTCTTCTAGAGGCTGAAGGTTCAATCGTCAGTACAGGCGTTTTTAAAAATATAATTAAGAATTATTTTAGACTTCTACCCGGTCATGACTGACGGAATGAGAGTAATCTACACCGTACAAATTTCATACAGATACACAGGTTCGACATAAATATTCCCGGGTTCAACAAGTCGCACCTAAAGAATATCGCAGGTTACATCGACTGAAACATTGTGAGAATAACATCTAAGATGAGAACAATATTCCGAATAATCCAAATAATACAAATTATCAATTAACATCTGAAAAGTCCTGAAACATAAAAAATACAAGGTGCTGCGAGAGAATATTCATTTAAAAATGCGACCCCGCGAAAAACTTTGAAACCACTGCTCTATCAAGGGAGAAGAAGTCGACAACAGGATCTGTCGTCATCTGGTCACGGATGCCGGCTTGTACATAACTAATTTAATCATTTGTG
The DNA here is from genome assembly GCA_963556195.1 of Sepiola atlantica. Taxonomy (NCBI): domain Eukaryota; kingdom Metazoa; phylum Mollusca; class Cephalopoda; order Sepiida; family Sepiolidae; genus Sepiola; species Sepiola atlantica. Next base: position 89,811,179 of record OY744520.1, on the reverse strand, counting down.
TATGGCTCTGTTAGAATTTTTGTGTTAATTTATTGATTTATAAGCGATACTTAGTAATTAATAAGACATCATCTATATAGAGAGACCAAGTGCTTACTCTTAGAATAAAACTACAAATTTCATCATTGCCATGGTCTTCAATCATGGCAAACATAGGAACAAACTTACTTATGTTCTAACTAAAGATTTTACAATTCTTCAGTTGTCAAACACCTCAGCAAAAACAGCTTATTTAGTGACAAGCAATATGCATTTCGTCCTGCAAGATAAACAGTTGATGTGCTGACTGTAATATCACATAGGATCAGTGAATCTATTGACGGAGGCTTCGTTTCTAGGGCAATAGCTCTCAATATATCAAAGACGTTTGATAGGGTGTGACATAAAAATCCACTTCACAAGATGTCCAGCTAGTGAATACCTGGAAATGTACTATCATACATCAAAACCTTTCTCTCTGATAGTTTCATAAAAGTTGTCTTTCATGGGCAGAAGTCTGAAGCTCATAGTATCAATGCAGGCGTGCCTCAGGGATCAATTCTGGGTCGATCTCTCTTTCTGATCTTCATCAACGATCTCCCAAATCACATTTTAAGATCATTCGTTGACATTTATGCAGATAACACAACCATCTATGTCAACACTTTGAAGAGCATTAATGATCAATATCTTTTAGATACTCTCTCTTCCGACCTGGAGCACGTCGTCTAGAACCAAGCTACTCGCGTTTGACCACTAACGCTCTCATCCTCACTTTGCCCTAATTGTAATGAATAGCTCTCACATCGATGAAGTCCCCTGCTTTGATTAGCTTCTGCGACTGACCTTCACTCCAGACCTGAAATAGAAGACTTACATGAAATCTGTTGCTAAGGTCGTTGGAAAAATGGTTGGATCATTCTACCGCTCCAAAAAGTTCCTCACTTCGGACGTAATTCTCTACTTGTATAAAAGTCAAATATATATATCCCAAGATAGAGTACTGTTGCCACATCTAGGAAGGTGCTGCTCAGGACTCTTTTCCTGCCTTGATAGAGTACAAAACCGACTTCGAAATCTAGTGAGCGATGTCTTATTCTCCACCCTAGAGCCCCTTTCTCACAGAAGAGACGTTGCTAGTCTTTCTCTACTCTATAGTTATTGTCATGACAGATGCTCGACTGAGCTTCAATCTATGGTCTTACCGGTCAAACATTCACAATAAAAACTCATCTCCCTACAACCACTGTGAATAAATTCATTTTATTCCTTTCATCCTCTATGTGCCTAGAACTGAGCGGAACTTTTATGAGTAAAGCTTTCTTCCTAGAACTGCCCGTCTGTGGAACACAGTACCACGGGGTTGTTTTGCGATTGACTATAGCATTGCCATTTTCAAGTTCAATGTAAACTAATTCTTGTTGTGACGTCCTCTTAAATAGTCACTTTACCCGTCAAAATCAATAACAGTTATTCTCATGAGACATGTGCGCCTTGATAAGTGGTGACTCGTTTGCAAAAAAAAAGATATTAAGACCCTCTTACGAAACAACTTATTAATGCTAAAAATCAACCATCAAATGTATTAACTATACTTACCACAGAAGAAAACAACTTACACTACACAACGCAACGAGGTAACCATATTTGCAACAAACTTAGATGTTTAGTTGTCCAATAGTTCTAATATTCCATTAATGTGCTCCTTTATATGTCAAACGTTGAGTTAGTAAAAAATTGAAGAACATTAATCTTCCTCTCCAATTGACTCATAAACTATGTCATAGTATTTCTTTCTTGTGGTCTCTTGGCCTTACAGGATTCCAGGATGAGAATTCATCTAGTCTGGTGGAGTATCGAGCTGTACTGTTACTTGAGGTAACATTACTAGGAGAATATGCACCATTCCTCGTATGAGCCAGTGTATCGCCGCGTCGAAGAGATCTAATTTGGTCTTCAAATACTATGTTATTGTGAATATTTGGTCAGGGTTTACTTGTAGGGGTGATCCTCATGTTAGGTTGTCCTGACATACCCATTTACAAAGAGGCCGAAGACACTCGAGGATCGTGTCTAGTAGGTAATTCAAACTCTCCCTATATATATGTGTGTGTGAGTGTGTGCGTACAAACATAATAATAATAATAATAATAATAATAATAATAATAATACCTGATAAATTTTAGGTAGTTTCGATAGAATATAAACACATATTTGATCTATGATTAGTCCACAAATTGTCGAATAATGTACGTAATCTGGTTAATTCAAAATGAAATCGAATTGCTATTTGATTCGAATACCTGATCGATAGTTCACCGGGAACGTTGCCATTTATTTATTTTAATGCTTTAATTTGCGAGACTAAACGATAAAGGTAACAAGAAAAAAATACGTTCAAAATCAACATTCAAATGAGCTGCCATAATAGATAGGTAGCTGTTGAACAAATAAACGAGAGGGTCGAAGTGCGTAACGATGCTCCCTCTAACGAAATTGACCCCGTATTTTGGAAAAAATAAGCTTATTGAACTTTAAAATGAAATATAAATATCATTACGAAAATCGATACCCCGCATAAAGTTCGTTTGATTCAGATTATATCCGCCTCCTCTCTCTCTTCCTCTCTCCCCCCTCTCTCACTCCCCCATCCCCCTCACTCTCTCTCTCTCTCTCACACCACTCACTCTGTATGACTTTGACGCCGTATCCCTCTCTCTGTCTCCATCTCTCGCTTTCTATATCATTCTGACCCCGTCTCACCTCTCTCACTCTCTTTCTCTCCGTCTGTATATCTCTCTTTTCCCTATGTATCTTTCCATATATATATCTATCTATCTTATTATGTATCTCTTTGTATCTATCTTTGCTTTTGCAACTCTCTTTCTCTTTCCCTATATCTACTCGTTTCTTCATCTATCTTTGCATATATCGCTGTATATATCTGTCTCTCTTTCTATCTCTCCCGGTATCTATTTCCATCTCTCTCTCCGTCTTCCTACCTCGCTCTCTCTTCTTATCCCCCCTATCCTCAATCTATCTCTCTTTCTCTCTCGCGCGCGCTATAGCTCTCTATCTATATGTGGCGGTGTTTGTATCTCACTGTATCTCTCTCTCTCACTGTATCTCTCTCTCACTGTATCTCTCTCTCTCTCTCTCTCTCTCTCTCGTTCGTTCCCTCAAACGCAGGCACATACATAAACACCTACATACGCTGCAATCGCACACAAATGTTTGCCTGGAACTAACAAGCAATTTATTCGATATAAAATGGACCAATTAGTCTTAGTTATTTTTCGAAGATGCCAGAGAAAATAATAAAAACAATAAAACAACGCGTAATGAAATGTATGAGAAGCTGACGGGAAGAAACGTTAAATTGTTGTCAAACATCGCAATTTGAATCCAGAATGGAACATAACGATATAAATTAGCCCGCAAACAATTCGCCAGTAAAAATATTTAAATTAAATAAACAAAGAAAAGAAAAACAAGGTGAAATTTCACACCACAAACAAATGAAGTCTTCATCGCGCACGTTGATGGCAGTCGATTTCATTTCTTTTTGTTTTTACTTCGATCTGCATGACTATAATTTCAAGTCCCATTCGCTTCGTTCACTGCGGCTTTAATTTGAAAGCACTTATTAACATTTATAAGTGTATCAAGCTGTTCAATGAATATCTCATGCGTAATCGTAATGGGCTTATTGCGAATATACGCTCCTATTATTAACAAACATTGTTTTCGTCTGGTGAAATACTATGTTTAAGTGATAAGCTAATGTGACCAGGAACGTTTTTTTTAATGCTGTGTGTGGAGTGCGTGTTGTACGGCTGAGGTTGCGTTTGGTGTGTCCGTATTTTTTTTTACAAATCAATAACCAGTTACCAAGGCCAAAAGACACTCGAGGATGAGGTTTAATAAAATGGAATGATTGTCAGATGGGAGATGAAGAACATTATGCGAGTATTGGGAATGATTGATGGAATGAAACAAGTTCGAATATTTGTGGGTATCGTTCATGAAATGAATCTGTTGACATTCGGAGTTACTGCATATCAACCCATTTTGGATAATTTAGACCAAAAGATTATAACTATTCGTAACAATTAGTTTCATACGATTAGTTGAACAAAATATTTGGGGAGAGGGTAGCAGGTTCATACCTTTCTTGAAGGTATTATCGCATAGCATCTCGACTCCCTTAAGGTAATTTAATTTAATGCTGAAATATAAAATATAGTGGCCATTATCCCTACTTGCCTCCCTACGCAATTATACGCTTAGAGTATTTATTTACCTCCTCTCCAGGAGGTTAGGCACAAGGCCAGTTTTAGCTTACTACCACAAGGAAAGATGTGACCCAAGGTCGGGTCGGGAAAGCGGAACTTGAAAAGCCAGCGCCCGAGAAGGTGAGCACTCTGGCCATTAAAAATTGTCTGGGCAGCCCCGTCGGTATTCCCCGGTAGGGGCGTCTCAGGCAGTAAGCAATAAACTTACTCCTCCCCAAAGAGGGGAGGCAAAGCCTGGGGGGGGGGGGTGGACCTCCTAGAACTGCACAGGACAAACCCATAGACCGGCGGAATCAAGCCCCGAAGGCCAAGACGATACCAGTCTATGGGGTGCAGTATCCATCGGAACAGATACTACACTTTGATCTTGGCCAAAAGACGCTTAGAGTAGGTGCAATAATAAACTACAATTTTCCACGGCTATCCCCATCTGGTTGTGGTGTTGAGAGCGGTGAGGCGATTGACGATTCGCGACAGTGAAATGTAGCAGGTGCTACCGGAAAGAAAAAAAATCTCCTAAATTTTAAAACTGAGTCACCAGAGAGAATAAAGAGAGAGAGAGAGAGAGAGAGAGAGAGAGAGAGGGAAGAGGGAGTAGGAGGGGATTAAGTAACAACGTGTACATTTTAGTTCTGTTAGATCACGTTCAAATAACGATTGCGCAATTTCGAACATGGTTAGTATTTAGGTAGAAATGATTGTTAAGTCACTTTCTTTAATTTATAACCAATGGAGATTTGGTATCTGTATGTCTGAAGACGAAATTATACTATTACTTCTATTAATGCTCAATTCAGTTTACTATACTATTTCAGACTAATGTACCTTCAAGGGTATAGTCTAGTATCTGTTCTGTTGTTATGATACCATCCTTCCAGGCATTAACTGTTTTTTGTAAGTGGAGTAAGGTAATGTATTATCTGTTTTGTTCTCATGAGACCATCCTACCAGGTATTACCTCCTCTATTGCGGTTCAGTGAAATATATGTTTGTTCGTCACGATATCATTCTCCCAGTCATTACCTCGTCTTTAGAGCGTAGTAAAGTATATTTGCTCTTGTCATGATACCATTCTCCTAAGCATTACTTACTCAATTTGGGGAATGTAGTATATGTTCGTTCATCATATATACTAGCAAAATAATGCAACTAACGGTGCAAATGTCTGTTTTAAATAGAACTTGATCGCACAGTCCACAACATCGGACGAGACACTTCCTCAAGACCAAGAAGGATTATTACGAAAAAAAAGAAGGTTTATACCTTTTATTTGTCTAAGCTCTGTCGAGGCTTGTTTTATCAAGCGAAATATTAGATAAAAAATCAAGATGAAGAAAAAAAAATATATATATTTTTATTTTTATTTTGATTTAATAAAAACATCTGCATCTAACACATGGTTTCTTTGAAGACATTTTGCCTCTATATTTATGTTAATATATATATATATATATATATATATATATATATATATATATATATATATAATCATTCACGGGCAAACTGTTTCGCTGTATAATAGCTTGTTAGTGTGGCTAGACAAGCATTAATCCCAAGCCAGAGATCGAACTAACAACCATCTAGTCGAGAGTAAGTAGCTATAATCACTAGACTACAGAACAGACGCTGCTAGAAAATAATATCTACATTGTTTTTATATGAACATTGACTCCTACTTGACAGTGTTCTATTCTTTATTTACGAAGAGCTTTGCAGTACGCTAAAGTAGTAGGATATATATATATATATATATATATATATATATATATATATATATATATATATATATATATATATATATATATATATATATACATACATATGTATGTGTGTATTTTAGTATTTGAAATACAATTTTAGCTGTTGGATTGTAAATTAAACTTGTTTATATATATATATATATATATATATATATATATATATATATATATATATATATATATATATATATATATGTTTCCAGCCCAGGCTATTGGCGAAAAAACACACATCGACAAGTGGATATGTTTAGTTTGAAGATGGGGAATACCCTCGAAAATTTAAATAAAAAAAGGAAGACATACCACACCAGCATCACGGTTCGAACTCAACACTGGTTGGGATTCTCCAGCCTTACTGACGCAGCCGGCAACTCTACGTATAATTTCTCCTTAGCTCACTCCCTCTCTCAGACTGTCGATTTTCCGACCCGCATCCCCGATCGAGTAGACCAACAAGCCTCACTTCTAGACCTTTCTTGACCTCAATGCCCGAGGCCTGTGTGACGAAAGCTCATAGCCCACTCGGGAATGCTGATCACATTGTGCTAATGATACTTATCACTTTAAAAAGTCGTCCAAAAGCTGATGAACCGTTGCTCAAAACAACAAGATACTACAAGCAGGCTGATTTTGAGTCAATCAGAGATCACATCAGTGACGCCCCATGGAGGGAAACCTTCCCACTCCCTGCCGACCAGTGTGCAAACGAATTAACTGAATGGGTCAAAGCAGGCATCGAAGCCTATGTCCCCATGCGAAAATTCTGTAGCAAGCCCCACTCTCCCCAATGGTTCACCTCGGAATGTGCAGCTGCCATTTCTAAGAGGCAACAAGCATTCCGTAAATTCGGCCGCCATAAGTCAGCTACTAATAGACATACATTTATAGAGTCAAGAAATAATGGCAAGGCCGTGATAGGTGAAGCGAAGAGAAGGTATAATGAGTTAACAAAAAAACGCATCCAGTCACAGAAACTAAGTACTCGTGATTTCTGGAAAATCTACAATAGTGTAGTGAATAATGGTCAATCAACGATTCCCCCACTATCAAACCACAATTATGTCGTATGCACGGCCACTGATAAGGCTGAACTACTTGCCCATCGTTTCGCTTCTAACTCTACTTTAGACTCAGATAACAACCCCCTCCCCGAATTCCCATTGCGGACCGAAGCCACACTTGATAACCTGGTCATCACCCCATCCCAGGTCAGAGACATCATAAAACCCTTGACACCTACAAAGCTTGTGGGCCTGATCTTATACAAGTATTAGTAATAAAGAAATGCTCCGCTGAACTGGCCCCTGTCCTGTCCAAACTCTACAATAAATGTCTAGCTGAATCTTGCTTCCCTGATAGCTGGAAAATTGCCTCTGTGGTACCAGTCTACAAGAATTCTGGGAATGGAACCGATCCTCACAACTATCGCCCAATCAGTCTGCTGCCGATCTTTGCTAAAATCTTCGAATCCTGAATCAATCTAGCGATAGTAAGGCACTTAGATAATGCTAAAATTCTATCTGACCGCCAGTATGGATTTAGAAAAGCACGATCTACTGCGGACATCCTAACGGTCATCTCTGAACGCATGTATCATACACTTGACAAGGCAGGAGAAGCTAGGGCAGTGGCGCTTGATATATCCAAGGCCTTTGACAAGGTATGGCATAAAGGACTTCTCCTGAAAATACGCTCATACGGTATTACTGGGCAATTACTTAATATAATCAGATCCTTCCTAGACAAAAGAAAAATCCAGGTTGTCCTTGATGGCCGTTCATCTAAGCAACATGACATAAATGCTGGTGTACCCCGGGGATCTATCCTTGGACCTCTGTTATTCCTGATCTATATAAACGATCTCCCTGATGACACAGTGTCTGAGATTCGTTTATTTGCTGACGACACCACGCTTTACTCTCACAATGTTGACAAAACCGACACAATCATATCCAAGGCATTGGCTGAATCCTTAGGAAATTACCTCCAGCTGTAGTGGATTGGGGTCACAAATGGTTGGTAACTTTTAATGCCGCTAAGACAAAGCTCCTTTCCTTCAATAACTACAAAGAACCTCTCCAACCACCGATTGTCATGGCTAATAACATCCTACCTGAGAGTTCATCATTCAAACTCCTCGGCCTAACCTTCACAGGTAACATGAATTGGAACAAATACATCGAAGACATTGCCAAGGCTGCCGCAAAGAAGGTTGGCTCCCTTTACTGTGCTAGTAAACTCCTCTCACCTGACATTATCCTGTATCTCTACAAAGCCACCATCCGCTCATGCATGGAGTATTGTTGTCACATCTGGGCTGGTGCATCATCTACTTGTCTCTCCCTCCTTGACAAAGTCCAAAAAAGAATCGACAACCTAATAGGTCCCTCAGTGTCAACCAAGCTTCAGCCTCTGTCCCATCGCTGCAATGTAGCATCCTTCTGCTTGTTTTACAAATACTTCAATGGATTATGCTCCGATGAACTGGCTACTGTGGTGCCCCCTCGACGTAAATTAACTAGACTAACTCGACAATCAACTAAATCTCATTCATTCACTGTGGAGGTCCCCAGATGTCGGAGAGCCTTCTACTCAAATAGCTTCTTTCCTCGTGTTGCTGGCCTCTGGAACTCCCTTCCTGCCCCCTGTTTTCCCGACAGTACAGACACGCAGAAGTTTAAAACTAATGTAAACAGACATCTCGCTGCACAGATCCCAATCTAGGTTGACTGCCCCTCTACCATTCTCCCGTTTTCTTTTTTCTCAGTAGCCCCTTACGTCTACAGTGGCGTCCTGCCTTGTTTGGGGTGAACTATGTTAAAAAAAAAACCACTGGTAAATATAATATGATTATTTGAAAATTATTGATTTTTCAATATTGTCATTATTGTCATTGTTTACATTTTCACGTACCGCCGGTGTCAGCTAACCAACTCATTGTCACCGCCTTCTAACAATACTTATTATATATATATATATATATATATATATATATATATATATATATATATATATATATATACAAGGTTTAGTAACATTCCAAAAGCAAAAGTTGTTTTATCTGGTTTACTTATATATGCTCTGTTGTTACTAGTTGTCAATAATCGAGCTTAAATTTGAACATAAAGTAGAGAAAGTATATACTGAAACATATATTTTCACACAAACACACACATCCATATATATATATATATATATATATATATATATATATATATATATATATAAAGTAGACTTCATTTTCCTCTCTATTTCCTCCTATTTCCCGTGCCGGCGTGAAGTTGCTTAATTTTCGATGCATTGTTTACATTAAAATAAATAGTTAAGATATTTAAGGATATGGTCGAAGTGTATTTCTTACGCTTAGAAAACATTCTACCGACGGACACAGTGACAGATACACATTGTCTGCCTTTCTGTTTTTATCTGTCTCCATGTCCGTCTGTCAGTTATCTATCCATCTATATAAACTGGACTTTATTTTCCCCTAGATTTCATATTAAGGAAGACGAAAAAATGAATACACCCTACGCGAAGACAATCACACCGACCTTCATAAACTTCGACCAATCATGTTTTCAGAAACTTTCCTTAAACGACAAACTCGTACATTAACACCTACATTTAGAACCCAACATCTTACTCGCACAAAACGTATTCGAATGAGGGGTTAGCAGATTCATCTCTGTCTTTAAATTAAGACCTCTTCCTCGGTTGTTTACAAATGTTAAATCATTCATTTAGATGTCTCCTGAACAACGCCGGGCTACGGTTCCTGCTAGTATATATAAAGTGTTTTGCTGTGTTAGGGCTATTTGAAGTGGAAATGTGGTGAGTGTTTCACGGTGAGATATTGTAAGCAGTCGGGATATCTTACTCTTGCTACGAAAGAAGAGAAATTCTAGGTAATGTTTGTACTGATTTTACACGCACACTATTGACTGCCGAGAGAGGGCAATTCTTTTATGAAGACCTATGCTTTATACTGCAATGAAATCTCTCATTACTTGCGTCACCATGAAAGAAGAGTTAGGTACAAGGTCAGTTATTTAATTTAGAGAAAATCCAGCTCCCCAAAAGGGGCATTCTGGATTATGACAAAAACAAGATTTACGGCAATCTATAAGGATTTCCTCTTAACTGACCAAACCAAAATAAGATGAAATGTAGTATCAGAACAGATACTACACTTTGTTCCTAGCCAAAAAGAAGTCCATAGATTTTGAAGTAGTAAGTATTTTGGATGATTATTTTGTACTCTATCGACAATTCGTTGAAATCGTCGCCATCGATTTAGTTTAGTTCTTGAATTTGCCAGGAGCGATATTTCATGTAAAAGTGGTTGGGATTGCGTAACACTTGCTTCACAATAAACCTCTCATCGCATAATTATTATTTCAAAGGGACATTAAGTTTCTTAACCGAAGATAAAAAGAAAGATAGTGAGAGAGAAAGAGAGAGGGAGGGGGCGGTAAAAGAGAGAGAGAGAGAGAGAGAGAGAGAGAATGATGAAAGGGGGAGCAGTAGGCGAACAACAACGTCTACCCTGCAACGTGTTGATTATTAGTGTTTTACCCTCCAGAATGCAAGTACTCGTATCTAGGGTAAATATCCGATTTCCCCGTGCTTAAGGATTCGTGGCTCAGTGCAATGCGATGACCTGACGTCTTTAGATGTCACGAAAGCCCGGCGGCAAGCCGAAAGTTTGTCGGTATATCTGATCCGGATTAGAGTTAGTCGGCATAAATATATAATCGATCTATCGGCTTTCAATTAGCTGTAATATAATGTTAAAAGGATTTGTTATTTGGTATAAATAGACGTAAACAGAAAAAAAGGATTTAAAATAAAAGACACACACACATTTATATACACATATATACATCCACATCTCTCTCTCTCTCCCTCTCTCTCTCTCTCTCTCTATATATATATATATATATATATATATAGTATATATATATGTATAAATATATATATACACATATATATACATATACACACATATATATATATATATATGTGTCTATATGTATATATATGTGTATATATATATATATATATACATATATATACATATATATACATATATATACTATATATATTATATATATACATATATATATACTATATATATGCTATATATATCTATCTATCTATCTATATATATATATATATATATATATATATATATATATATATATATATATATATATATATGTATATAAGCATGTATGTGTGTGTAGATGGTAAGACATGGGACTGATACGATAGGAATTAACTCATGTCCGAGTTTCGAATGTTGGGGTTGGTGCGCTCGCTTCATCTAACAACACTGGTGAGTCTTGATAGCACAAAACAAATGTGTGTGGATGATAATATATATATATATATATATATATATATATATATATATATATATATATATATATATAATCCTAGTATGGTATAAATCCACAGGGTATAAATCCAGGGGAATTGAACCGGGTTTATGATAGTGCTCAATAAAAATATAGAGCGGAAATATAAATATAAATGATAGTTTATTTCATTTTGACTACAAAATTGATTTTGTTTCACGAGAGCAGTTTTTAGGAGCTTACGATCTTCAGGTCTCGAAATAAGATTATGCCTGTTAGAATAAGTTTACAATTCCACAAAGTTATATAAAGGTGGCAGACAATTTAAATATAAATTGAATATGAATAGAAATAGAAATAAAACAAAACAAAACCAAAACAAAAACAAAATACAAGTAAGAAGAAAAAGAAAAAGAGACAGGAAAAGAAAAGGAAATATTAAGAGCTGCACAGGACATAATAAAGAAGTGGAAAGAGACGGAGAAAAGCATACGACTTGGTAGGAGAGGGTTCGGAGTATGAAAGCATGTATCTATGCATTTTAACGCATGTCAAGACTGTCTGTCTGGATGTGATTTTCGCGCGTAGAGGACCACGCAAGTGATAGATTAACCGATTCAAGTCAGTTGCCTATTGAAGGGTGGTGGGGGGGAGTAACCCTCAATGGCGTACGGGTGGATAAGGGAGAGGGAGAAAGGTATAAAAACACTTAAAGTGCTAATCATAATGATAATAAAATTGAAAATTAAAGAATTTAAAATTAAAAATAAAAAGTGTCGATATGCGGGTAAAAAATAAATATAATTTTTGAATACAGTAAAATATATTAGTAATATAAAAAATTATAAGAAATATATATATATATACATATATATATATATATATGCACACATAATACACACACACATATATATATCATAAGAAATACATATATATACATATATATATACACATATACATATACATACACACATAAATCCACATACACACACACACACATATATATATATATACACTCACACATACACACATATATAACAAATATATATATAAACAAATATAGACACATATATACATATACATATACTCACATATACACATACATATATACATATACGTACCCATACACACATACACATACACACGCAATATATACACATACATACACATACATACAAAAATACACATACACACGCAATTATACATATACACACATACACACACATATATATATATATACCCAAACACACACACACATATATATAAATATATATACATATATATATACATACATATATATATGTATATATGTCTACATACATATACAAACATACGTACATACATACATACTCATACATACACATAGATATACACACACAACATTGATACACACATATATATATACATACAAACATACACACATATACACATATCAACACATACATATGTATAAATATATATACATATATATATGTATACATACATATATATGTACATATACATACACATACAGATACATACACATACATACACATACACATACACATACATATAAATACAAATACAAACATACATAGCTTCATAGTCATACATACATACCTATAGGCATATACACACATACATAGCTTCATACTCATACATACATACATATAAGCATATACACACATACATACACACCTACATATACACATATACATACATATAGACACACGTATATATACATACATATATATAAATATATATATACACATATATACACCCATATACACACATACACACAAACATAAATACATAAATATCCACATACATATACATACACACATACATACATGTATATATATACACACATATACATACCTACATACAAATACAGACATACACACATATATATATATATATATACATACACATATACATACATATACATATACACATATACACCCATGTACATACATACATACATATACCAATACATTTACATATACATATGCAAACATACATATACACACCCACACATACACACATACATGCATACAAACATGCATATATACATATATTATAACAAAAATGATAATAATAATAATGATAATAATAATCATAATGATAATAATAATCATAATAGTAATAATAATAGTAATAGCTATAATAATAGCAATAATAATAATAATAATAATAATAATAATAATAATAATAATAATAATAATAATAATAATAATAATAATAATAATAGGGTAGAATTGCTGGTTGTATTCAGAAATAATTAGGTAGAATAGGTAAATGGTTACTAATCCATAATTTTTGGTGGGATGTGATTACAAGGTAGTTGGGGAGAGATGGGTAGGGGTTGATAATGAAGAGAAGAGAGGGTAGAATATGTTGGAGGGGGATTTAGGATAGTGTAAGTGGAGAGAGAAGAGAATAGGGCGCAAAAAGAAGTTATGTGGGTAAATAAAAGAAACCAAATGTGTCAACGATTAATATGGGATTTACAAAAAGTTTTAGGGTGGGGTATAGGGGTTACTAAGGAGGTAAAGCCTACTATGCCGGCAATTGATTGAAGTCTCCTGTTTTCTGTTTAAAAGTTTATTTTTGTTCTTGAAACGGATAATTTCTAATTTTTCGTTTAAGCATAGATACATATGTGGTGAGTGACTTGCAAGTACTGTCTTATTTTTAAATTTTCCATTTAACTATAGGGGTTTAATTTATAATTTTAAGTTTATGATAATGTAAGAATAGTCCGGTTTGGCCGGAGTGGTTAGGGTTGTTGAAACAGAGGTTGTGATTATAAAATCTTTCTTTGAAATTATTTCCTGCTATTCCTATATAGAATTTTGTTTGGGATGGGTTTTGAGTTGAAGAGATAGATACCTCATAGACTACTTTATATAACTTTGTGGAATTATAAACTTATTATAACAGGCATACTCTTATTTCGAGACCTGAAGATCGTGAGCTCCTAAAAACTGCTCTCGTGAAACAAAATCAATTTTGTAGTCAAAATAAATTATCATTTATATATATATATATATATATATATATATATACATATATATATATGAATATATATATATGAATATATATATAAATATATATATGTATATATAGATATATTATATATATATGAATATATACATGTATATATAGATATATTACACACACATATATATATATATACATGAATATATATATATATGTATATATATATATACATGAATATATATATGTGTATATATAGATATATTACATATATATACATGAATATATATATACATGTATATATAGATATATTACATATATATATATGAATATATATATATGTATATATATATATGAATATATATATATATGAATATATATATGTATATATAGATATATTACATATTTATATATGAATTTATATATATATGTATATATAGATACATACATATCTATGTATATATATTATATATATTATATATATATTATATACATAGATTATACAAATTTATATATTATATGTATATATTATATACATTATATGTATATATTATATAAATTATATATATATATTATATATATATTATATGTATATATTATATATATGTATATCATATATATATATATTATATAATATATATATATTATATATATAAATATATATATATTATATATATTTTTAATATATATATATATATATATATATCATACTAAATGTGAGTTAATCAACGCTATGAGAGAAGAAGAAGAAGAAGAAGAAGAAGAAGAAGAAGAAGAAGAAGAAGAAGAAGAAGAAGAAAAAAGAAAAAAAAGAAGAAGCATAATGGTGAATTAAAGGCTCTTATTTTATGTAGTTATGCAAGAAGGATCAATTAGCAGATATATAACGGTATGTCTAAAAATAATATTTAATTATCATTTTTTAGAAATTTTAAAAATTATAACAATGTATTTTTAAATAAACAAATTTAATTAAATTATAGTAAGCTTTCCTTTTAAAGTTATTTTCCAAGTAGGATTTGTTGTTAATACAGTAAATGCTTCATCCGATGTTGTTGACGCGAGGTTTCAAAGAATGTCAGGTCGTGTCTACGTAGCTGGCGCGTTTTTGAATAAAGGATATCTATTCAAATCTGAATATATTTATTCAAAAAAGCGCGACCATGTAGACACAAACAGAATTTCTTTGAAACCACGCGTCAACAACATCGGACGAAAAAGTGACTGTATCACCAGGAGGGTTCCCTTTTTTAACGGTTAATACCAGTAAAATGAAAAAAATGTGTTACTTTTAAAATAGCATTGATGCCGAAAGTTTTGTTTACATAAATACATAAATTTATTTATTTTTAAAAATATATATTTTTTTAATTGGTTTTTCAAATTTACCTGGTTAGTTTATTGCTAATAGACCGGGGCGCCTCTAACAGGGAATGCCGATTGGGTTTCTCATGCATTTTTGGTAGGTCTGAGTATACTGTACCTACTGCACTTGCTTTTTAAAACCCACACAACGTTGTGTCTCAACTCCTGCAGAAGAGATGGGTAAGCAGAGAATATATATATATATATATATATATATATATATATATATATATATATAGTCTAAAGAAGCTTTGAGTTATTTTAAACAAAAAGGCAAAAAGAGAAAAAGACAAAAAAAAGGAAAATGCAGTATAAATTGCCAGAGAAACTAACTAAATCCAAAATAGTGCAGACTTAACATTTGTTGGAAAATTCATAAATAAATAAAAATATATAATAGTAAGTAAATAAAATAAAAAGGGGGATTAAGTATCTAACAGTGAAACAAAAACAGGAGACCTTAACGTAAGCATCTAATATTAAAACGGGGATCATCAGCTGTTTACCATGTAACTGTTTCGGAGATTTAAAAACAGGACAGTTATAATATGCATGGCTCTCCAATGGTACTGATCAAACTACCATTTCCCCAATAATCAAGTGTCGAAATAATTCAGCTTAAAATTTCACTTATATATACATAAATAAATAATAATAATAATAATAATCAAATAATAATAATAATAATATACTACCCTTAAGACTACCGTGTGATATGGTAATTTGCATATCAAATAAAATTCATTATAACAATAGTAATACTAGTAATAATAATAATAATAATAATAATAATAATAATAATAATAATAATAATAATAATAATATCTAAACATTACACCCCAAAACCATTCTGCGATATTGTAGCTAGAAATAAAATTATATAGGAATTGAAGTTGCATTTAAAAAAAAAAAGCTTAAGTACCTTAGGTACCAGAAATCGGATAATGGCGATGGAAAGGTGCTCGTAGAGCCAAGTCAACACAGAATGATCCCCGCTGAGCATCGACATTGAACGATCAAGGCATTTAAGGAGGTCCCGCGTGGCAGAAGCAATTGCCTCACTTGTCTCCAGGGCAATCAGTTGGAATAGGAATCTATCGGGAAGACCAGCGTATTTTGATTGCTTCCGGTCCTTTGCTTCCGGTCCTAACGCTGTTCAATGTTAAGGGTTTGCCACCAATTCTGTTATTGACGAAAGCGCAAAAGTGTTAAAACAAGGCGAATCACACGAAACACTACTACTCACCGTTCATCCACCGCGTCCGTAGAGTTAATAAACTTGTGATAAAAATGCTATGGTCAATGATGAGGAGAGGTGCATTAGCAACTCACAAAATCCTGACTATCCCTAAATTAATTGTTAGCATTTCCGAAGACTCATGAACTCTCACAGCGTTTCGTACCGCGCCATCTTCATTCAACTAATAACATAACTTAGTGAGACTACGTATCCCGATTGACAACGTAAGACTGCTTGGTCTTGCTTCTCAATATTGTATGACGTATTTAAAAAAAATATGCCATAGAAACGTTGATAACTCAAACATTATTTATCTGACTAGACTAAAATATTGCATAGTGGTCACTGTTATCAAAGAGCATCAAGTCCATACATCACATTTGTAAAGAATCTGAAGTTCGGTTGTGTACAGCCTAGTATGCACATCACCAAACTTAGTGAAAATTTCGGTAATATTTTTAGAACTGATTCGAGTTTGGGATATCGAGGGCTGAGGTCAAAGTTTAGATCACAGAAAAAGTGATGGTCACAGTGTTGCCGATAATTTCGTTTTTCTCCATTGTCTAATATAATAGCCAATAAAGTTCTGCATCTTTTGTGATATTTATCTTTGGACATTGACCTGAAAAAGTTCGGCTACATTTTGAGACTTTGATGAAATTCCAACTTCCGATCTTTTTCATATTTAGATCTAATTAACTTTGATAACAATAATCATCATGCAAATGTTAGTGTTGGCGTTTTGGCTAGGAGCAACGTTTAGTATCTGTTCTGATACTATACTAAGTCTATTCTGTCTACGGTCAGTGAAGGGGAAATCCTTCTACATTTAGGCAAATTTTTTATTTTTATTCCAATCCAGAATGCCGCTTTAGGGTAACCTGGATTTTCCTCACATTAAAAACCAACCTTGCATTTAACTTTGCCCTCGTGTAAAGGCAAGTAAATAGTAATCACAATGTCAACCTGAGTCGTCAAGCGGAGGTATGCAGTCTCACGGTTGAATTATGTTCTTATTCTTAAATAAGAAGAATCGAATAGACTTTTCCCCCGATAAAACGAACAAAAACTTATTTACTTGCTCTCAGCATAGTCTCTCGGCTGGGTTTGGGGTAACTACCCCTTGCTAGGTGGCAGGATGCCATTTACTCAGATAATACTTCCTCCTTAAGAGGCGAGATCAGTTTATCGCCTTAAATGCCCTCTTTTGAGAATTTCAGACATGTCCATTTACGGCTATTTACTACTCGTTCAGATTGCTCCCTTTTTAGGGGAGCTGAACTTCTAACTTTTATCTCGATGTTGTTGTTGTAATATTAGAGACGGGGGTATAAAAATAGGATTAGTTTTGTAAATTCCCACGTAAGGTGTAAAATTAGGTAGAGTGGAATTTTTGATTCTACGTGTCTTAGTTGTGACGTTACTAGCACAGTAAGCTGATTAGACAAATTAATAGAGAGAATTGGGTTTATTTCGTCTGAACCACTAGAGAGGGCAGTTGGGCTTGTCAATAGCTGCTTCCCCTCACACCCTGAGGGGGATGGGGTGTGGTGTTGTTTGATGTGTGCACGTGTATACCCTGAAGAACAAATAAAACCCCAAAGAGTGTTTTTAAGATTAATGGTATTTGTTGATGTTTTTTGTTTTGTTTTAATAACATTCATAAAATCAGTTATTGAGAAGAAGAGGACAGTGACGGGGAGAGGGGATGGGCAGACCTTGATTGCCACATCGAAACCGGAAACCCGACCAGTGAATCCCGTCAACGAAATTGACGAACAGTGGTGATTAAGGATAATGCACCCTTCAGATTAAGAACACCTCTCACGTAATGCTACATTGCGTCACATTTGTAGGGATGCGAGTAAATCCCTGGAACCTGCTAGTTCCATTTAACCATTGTTAAATGACCTTGTTCATACTGTATCTTTTATTTAGTCAACCGTCTTTTCTATTTTTAATACTTGTCAGAGTGTTCCCCCTAATATGTTCTCTGTGTACCCTGGAACACACTATCACTGAGACACTTCTCTTATGACCACAGTCAGAAAAAATGTACACATTGTTATGATTGAAATGAAAAAGATCATGAAATACAAAATCGATTTTATAACACATCACTCAAAAAGTTCCGGGTCTGACATATAGATAGAGTCACTAATACAAATTCTATATGATTCTTATAAAGTACTAACCTTCAAATCGCATGCATCCAAATGTGAGCCCAATCGGATTATTAGTTTATACATTACAGTTATTTAAGTGAAGCTACAGGAAAAATCTGAACTTCGTGTCATGGTAAAGCATAAGTTTCTGATTGAAAAAAATACTGTTCAAGAAAAGTAGTGACTTGATAAATATTATTCGGACTCTGCTCCGTCGTAATCAACGGTCAAGAGGTTGTATTCTGACTTGAAACACGGTCGTGCATACACAAATTATCCTGAACTCTCAAGTTGCTCAAATTCGGCAGTGGTCCCGCAAAACATTAAAAAAAGGTCCACTAACTCGATTTGACTCGATTTGGTTGTAAATTGAAGTTTAGTGGGATTACAGAGGGGATGAAGCTATCAGAAAGCAGTGAATTCACCATTTTGCATGAATATTTGTCAATGAATAAGCTGTGTTCATAGTTGCCGCGTTTTCTCCGAGTCGATCAAAAAAAGCAACAACGCGTCGATGATTCAAAGCGTTGTTGGGCACTGTTTCAACGCAACAAAAAGTGATTTTGCGTCAACATGTGACAATGGATGAAACATGGATCTATCACTTTATTCTGGAGTACAATCGGCAGTTAGTTGAGTGGACAACAGCAGGTGAAAACCGTTCAAAGCGATCAAAGAGGCAAACATCAGCAGGCACGGTTTTCGTCATTGCATGTTCATCAATTACTTCGAGAAAGAAAGAATCATTAATAACGAACATTATGTAAAATATTGGAGAATTTAAAGGAAGAAATCGACAAAAACCGTCGACAAAAAGTGCTATTTTACCAAGGCAATTCACCGTGTAACAAGGCGATCGCAATGATGGCAAAACCACATGATTTGTAGTTCGAATTGCTTTCGCACCCATCCTATTCGTCAGATCTGGCTTCAGCGACTACTGGCTTTTTACAGACCTGAAATGAATATTTCAGGGAAAAGGATGTACCTCCAATGAAGAAATGTTATCGGAAACTGGGACATATTTTGAGGCCATAAATAAATCGTTCCACAAAAAAACGAATTTAATAGTAAGAGAAGCGTTGGAATCAGTGTGTTACCCATTAGGGAGACAACGTTGATGAATGAAGTCAAATTTTGCCTAAAAGCTGTTGTTTCATTAGTTAGGCTCAGGACTTATTGAGTGATATGATATTGAAGTTCAGACACAAACCTACGCACACACATGCGCGCCTGCGTACACTCACAAAACTTCATCTGTCTCCTTATTACAGAGGAGGGAGTGCATGATAAGAGGTGTTACGCAATCATCCAGATCTGAAATGAAAGACTTACATCAAATGTGTTGCTAAAGTCGCTGGAAATATTTTAAAATCATTCCACCGCTCCAAAATGCATCTTATTCCTCACACAATCCTCTTCCTACATTAGAGTTAGATATGTCCTGAGATGGAGTATTGTTGTCATACCTGGGAAGGTTCCGTTCAGAACATTTGGCAGAGTACCAAATCGACTTCGCAATCTAGTAGGGAGTGATCTGTTCTCTTCCCAAACAGCCTCTTTCTCACAGAAGTATCTTCTGTTGATCTTCTTTCTTTACTCTACCGTTATTTTTATGGCAGATGCTCGACTTAATCTCTACATCACACTGTAAAATATTCACAGCAAGAACTCGTCAACTTCAACCACTACTAAGAACTTTAATTTTTCCCTTTGTGTACCAAAAACCAAACGGAATTTTCATCAACAATATTTCTTTCCAAGAACTTCCCGTCTGCGAAATACAATAACAGTGCTGCTTCTCAGCTGACTACGACAAGATCGTTTTCAAGTACAATGTTAACAAATAATCTTTGAGCTGTACTCTTAAATAATCAATTTCTGCATATTCCCCTCATTGTTTCCAATAATCTCATAGTATCGGTAATCATCTAATTTACCATCTCACTAACCATTATACTCGGGTGACCCCTGAATCTTAATAAATAATCTGTGGGCATCAGCTTCCGAGTGTAAAATAGTGAATGGCATTCTTCGAGATATGACTGATAAAAATATCAATTTTTTAAAAAGAAGTAAAGTGCGTTAAGTAACAAAAAGCTGACTCTAATGATGAGTAATGTTAGGAGAGGATGTCCTAAACCAATTCAGATGAGTAATACGTCAAAGGATGTCTAAAATCACGTAAAGCGTAGTGTTCATTCTTAATCAAAAAGAAAAGATGAAACAACACAGCGTGAACAAGACAAAACACGACAGGTAAGAAGCGAAAACTGAGAGGTCGGATCCAGTCTGCCCAACAACTAGAACCAACTTCCTCTCAAACATCTTTATCCAAACTAAAACTTAAGACGCCGACAAAAAACTCGTAAAAAACATATACAAGAGGACTTTACTTCTTAAATGTGCAAAACGCAGTTGGTGCGTCAGTCCCTATTTAGTTGCCTCCTCTCGAGGGAGAGTTAGACAGAATACCGCTTTTAATGTTGTGAAAATCCAGCTCCCCAAAAAGGGACACTCTAGATATAGACAAAAATAAAGAAAATTCCTTCCGTCTAGAACGAGTTTCCCTTCACTGACCGGAGACAGAATAGATGAAGTGTAGTATCTCAACAGATACTATACTTTGATCCCAGCCAAAGGGCAGTCGGTCTGTAACGTTCAAGTTTGCAATAACATTTTCGCGCCAAGTAAATGGACGCATCTTGGTGTGTATAACACGAGTAGATCTGGAAAAGGGTGGCAACTACGCCATACATAGTGATTAAGACAGATGCACCTTCTGACCTTTTGGCCGCCGGCCATTTCACAGAAGAAAGCTCATTTGATAGCGTAGTAAAAAAAGGATTGGACGAAACCTCAAGATTAAAAAAAAAGAAAAGAAAGGGGAAATACACAGAAAACATAGCTTTTAGCTAATATTAAACTCATTAATTTTATAATATATATATATATATATATATATATATATATATATATGTATATATTAAAAAAACATTTTAGTCATTTATGCACGAGACAAAATACACACACACATAAATATGAGATTAAAAAAAGAAAGGGGAAATACACAGAGAAAATAGCTAATAACTTATATAAAACTAATTTATCTTATTATATATATATATATATATATATATATATATATATATATATATATATATATATATATATATATATATATAAAGTGAGGTACGTTTGTATGTATGATAAAATACACAAAACTGATCTGTTGGCAGAATTAATTTTACTTGTCCTGGGACGGGTTTTCTAGTATTTGTAAAAAATTAGGAATGTGTATATGTTTAAATATTTGTATGTACAAGATTCACTATTAAACGATTCATTATGAAGCTCTTCGTGCAAATTCAGATATCTCCGATTTTTGCGAAATTTTAACGATTAAATAAATATCATCCCAATTGCCGTGCTTCGTTGTATTTTAAAAGTATTTCTGGCGTAGAATAATACGGAAACACAGCTTCTCATTTGAAAATTACAATACATCAGATGTGATCTATAGTTATTAGACATCAAATGAAGCACGATTTCCTGAATTTTAATTTCTTCTTAAGACCCCGAATATTTTAGATATTTTCGGGAGTCAAAACCGTATCATGGATTTTGATCAAAATTAGACAAATGATATTAGACATAAAGTTTAGTACTAATTTATCTTGATTTTAGTCTTCGTGTGAGGGCATAAAAGTGGTGCAAAGGAATTAATTTTATCTGTCGCGAAAAGGGTATTCTTTTAGTATATATACATATATATATATATATATATATATATATATACTAAAAATGTAGAATATCAGACTGCGAGTCAGAGATCACTTTACAAATGGGTTCGGCATAAATTAACATCTCCTACACTGATAATTGCATAAGACTTAAACATCGGTGTCTGTAGGTAATAATAATTGATATTATTTTTTAAAATATTATATATATCTATACGTGGGTGTATATAACATTAATAATACAATGTATCTCTAATATTATTTTGTACCTTGTACTGTTGACTAGATAGAATAGAACAACCATTGAAGATGGCTCCGAAAGTACTAGGTCTCACATCGAGCACGGAAAATACATCGACCAGTTCTAAGCTCGAGTGTATATATATATATATATATATATATATATATATATATATATATATATATATATATATATATATGTACTTTATTTACCCCCTCTCCAGGTTAAATACAAAGTCAGGTGTGGTTTTGATGAAAGTATTTCTGTGGAATGAACTAGATTCGAACCCGGTACACCCAGGGCTTCATCCGCGTCGTTAACCACTTAGCAACCGTAATATATATATATATATATATATATATATATATATATATATATATATATATATATATATAATTTATTTAGATACAGTATATTACATATTTCAGCAATGTACCGCGGTTTCATCCAAAAGGGCAGATTTATACATCTTTAGGGCACCGAGATTTACTAAAGATGTCTAAATCTGCCCTTTTGGATGAAACCGCGGTACATTGCTGAAATATGTAATATACAGTATCTAAATAAATTATACTAGCTCTCTTATATGATTGAGCACTTTATTTGATTTCTTTTCATATACAACCTGGCACACTATATATATATATATATATATATATATATATATATATATATATATGTATATTCGAAATATTGTAGATTTAGAAAGCATTGTTTCATTGATGCGCGTTTGATTGAATGGAAATGAAACCCCCTCTCTCTATATATATATATATCTATTCGTTTCAGAAACCAGTTAACAGACGCGTGAATTTATATCAATATATAACATTTATTAATCATTTTATTTTATATATTATATAAATCCGAAGTTTCGCTTAAACAAACCTTACTCATGGAAACAGACCGAAAATTCGGATTTATAATATATATATATATATATATATATATATATATATATATATATATATATAAAATGATTAATAAATTTCATTTATTGATATAAATTCACGCGTCTGTTAACTGGTTTCTCAAATTTTCAAATATATATCTTAACGACGCTTTCAAAACTGTAGTAACCCTTATATTATTCTAACCCATGCTTATTAGCACATTCACTACTTGCACCGGACATTATACAAACACTTTAATATCCAATAACATCAGAGAGGATCGTCAGTCTTCGACGATCCCGTTGTATTTCACCATGAATAACAACTGATGATCCCTTAAATAATGTTAGAAGCAAACTAGTATAATAACTGTAAAAACCAAATTGACTTACATGAGTGCTTTTCCACTGAACGACTTGGGACTTAAGGGGTTTATCTTTGTTTTTTATTTTTTTAGTTTTAATGGTTGAGAAACTTCCGAGACTATATATATATATATATATATATATATATATATATATATATATATATATATATATATATATATATATATATATATATATATATATACTGTCTGTTTCCATTACTAAGATTTGTTAACTGAACATTCGGATTTATAAAATATATTAAAAAAATGATTAATAAAGTTCATTGATTGATATAAATTCACGCGTCTGTTAACTCGTTTCTCAGATTTTCAAACATATCTCCTAACGACGCTTTCAATGATGTAGTAACACTCATATATATATATGTATATATATATATATATATATATATATATATATATATATATATATATATATATATATATATATAGAATAAATATGAAACTAAAAGTAAACTTTTAGTAGAAAGAACCTATAGTGATATGATAAAAGCTCAATATACGAGATAGAGCAATTATAAAGATAGATGGACGAGGTGTGATAAACATGCACGAATGTCCAAATTTATATCAAACTTCGATTGTTCAATGCAAGGTATATTCTGTAATAAAATTCTGTTTATTATTCTTTCCTTCAGCCAAGGCTTTTCAAAGATCGAGGTCTTATCATATATATATGAGAGAGAGACAGAGAATTCGTTGTTTTTTTTTTGGGGGGGGGGGGGCTAAAGCAATGGATTTCTTCACATGGACAACCAAATGAATTCTTTTGAATGTGATGCTCCGCCAAACAATTAGAACATTATTTCAATTTTTATAAAGAGATTTAAGCATGAATGAAAAAGAAAGCCTCTTTATCGATCGATCGATCGATCGATCGATCTTGTGACGACAGTCTCAATGCTAATTACCAGTCATCCTTATCAAGACCGCATTGTTGACTCTCTCTAAAAAAAAAATGAATACACATAACTTTATGAACACGCAATGAAAATATTGAATCAATTTCCAACAACATATTTGTGAGAAAAGACATTTTCATCTATCACGGCAATTTAAAAAGCTCACCGTCTTTAAGTGACGTCATTACAGTCAAAGATCTACAAACTGATTTCAACCTAGAAAAGGAGAAATAGAACAATAAAAACGTGTTATACTTGAATAAACGTCAAGTTTTCAATTTGTGTTATTTAAATAATTACACTATACCTTTGTTATCTTTAGTCTGCGCCTTTGTTGCTTTTAATGGTTGCATTATTTATTAATAAAATTAAAGTTTTCTGGGTATTATTATTATTAGTATTATTTCTAGCAAAAATATGCTCCCTCCGGTCGCATAATTTTGCTAGTTGTTTTATGTAATTGCTCAGTAAAATGTGGTTGTTTATTTTTACAAAAAAAAGAAAATCACCTCATCCTTTATTTTAATAAATAAAACGCGGAATAATAAAAAGCAGCAGATTTTGTTTTAACAAAATGTACCCTTTACGGCGTAAAATGTAAAACTACAAATCCTAAACTCACTTCAAGTCGTAAAATAAAATCAACAATTAAAAAAATAAAATACAATGAACACGATTCTAAATTCAGTTATTTAATTGCCCAGTAAAATCTGTTTGCTTTCTTTTACAAAAAAAATAGTAATTTTTAAATCAATTATTTTTTAAATTAAACAATTTGATTAAATAAATTTGTGCTTTGAAACATAATTTCTACTAAGATTTAAAAAAACAAAACAAAACTCAAAACGTTTTAATAAAAAAAATTAAAGTAAATATATCATTTTTGACCGACACATACCATAAATCTCAGAGAATGTATTGTTTACATGGTATAAACAAAATAACGCGGCCCTGTCTTGTGTCCATCTCTCTTATCTCTCTCTCTTATCTCTCTCCCTTTCCCTCTCTCTCTCTTTCTCTCTCTCTCTTTCCCTCTCTCTCTTTCCCTCTCTCTTTCCCTCTCTCTTTCCCTCTCTTTCTTGAAATAGAACTTTCTGTGCGTTCGAAATAGAATGTTATACGTAATAATCAGAGGACGATAGCCAAATGTTAGAGTGGACACCGTCTGTTACATCATATTCACTACAATCTAATTTAATCACGTAACTCAATTACATAGATTAAAAAAATGTCTTTAATTAATTCTATTTATAATTTTTAGTAAGATTATTATTATCGGGGAAAATGTTTTAAATACATCTGGAAATCTGAAAAAACAATCATGAGTTTAAATTTGCGAATATCAATTTATTAGAAGCTTTAGAACAAATTAATTATGTAAATTTGAAAGACGCGTGATGTTTCAGGAAGTTTTGGAATGGGTATATGTAGGAGTTGATAAGTAGATATAAAAAGAGAGCGATCAAAACTAATATAGTTTCGGCTCCAGACAGATACATAATCTCCATTATTAATAGATGTAAATGAGTTACTTTTTTTCTGTATTCATATCAGTAGTCCGACAAATTTAAAATTAAACATTTAGTGATCGATGAAGTTCAAATGGTTGGCGACCATGGCTCATTTACAGCCATGGGTCATTAGATAAAGGATCTCTTCTCACCTCTTTCTCTTATTAATGGACATCATTTTATGACGTCATCCATTGTGCCCGGTCATACACATCTCTATTTTATTGAGTGTCGTCATCTGTTAGTGACGCCATCATTTAGATGATGACATCATTTTTATGACTTCTTCAAGTCTACACGGAGCTAAACAAGCAAGTATGCAAAAAACATCCACACAGTTTAAGAATATATATATATATATATATATATATATATATATATATATATATATATATATATATATATATATATATATATATATATATATGATAAATCTACTTATGCTTTTCTTGTAATTTACAATCCGTTTCTTGACTAAAATAATGAATTTCTTCACATTTGACAAATAAAAAATAGGCTTGTGGAAAACGTGAAAGAATGAAAAATTATACTTGTAATTATAATTTTAATATTTCGAGCAGTCCGCTTTTTTTTCAAAAAATAAAAATAAAACGGTTGAGATAATTCAACTTTGTGCGGTGTTTCTTCTTTGTCTTAACGTTCAAGTCAGTCCATTTGAAATCTCCCTACCGGTTGGCAAAAAAAAACACCGTTTTCTTAAATAAAAAAAATGAACGTGTGCGCGTTCATCACGTCGTGAATTACAGTAAAAAAACAACTAAAGAAATTTCTGTTTTTGAATTAAACTTTGTTTACTGAAGGAATTCGATTTCCAATGAACAAAGACTAAGAAGGAACGCTGCACGAAGTGGAAAATTCTATTTTTTCTCAACGGTTTCATTTTCATTCATTTTTTTACTTTCTTTTGAGATCAGATCCAGATATGCAAATCCATTTGGAGAAATGTCTATCGATTTGAAATTGAAAGACATTTCTTCAAATGGATTTACATATCTGATGAGAGCGGACCACCGCTTGAAACGCGTTATATAAAATTATAAAATGATAATATAACAAAATAATAAATAAATGTTGATAAAAACTTTTTACAAATGTTGGTAGACTTACTCCTTTACATATATACTTTTCTTTCGTTGGAACTGCACTAATACTGCACTACCCTTCTCTCTCTCTCTCTCTCTCTCTCTCTCTCTCTCTATATATATATATATATATAGAGAGAGAGAGAGAGAGAGAGAGAGAGAGAGAGAGAGAGAGAGAGAGGGGAGAGATACATATATAGGTAACATTGGGATCTATATGCATCGCGTTGCTTATATTGTGTTGACACTTGGATTTGCGCGAGTAATACCATTAAATAAATAATTTACTTAGTCCACAGGGCTAGGGATAAACAAGGAAACTCACAAACTATGCTTCCCACTTAAGCTGCCGCTAGAATGTAATAACTGCGCCGTATTTAGCCTACTACGATGTATATCAAATAAGAGATATTAGCAAGTAGATAAAAATAATAGATGTAATTTTGACTCAAGAGTTAAGTTGTTTGTTTTTATTCTTTCTTTATATTTTAGCTATTATTACTTGATGTGTGTGATTCTCTGTATGCGTGTGTGTGCCCGCGTGTGAGTATGTTTGATAAATGAAACTGCCTTTCCGCCACCCCGCTAACGACTGTTGGGGTGTGTCACAGAATTGATATTGCGTGGCCGTGAAACGTGCGTGTGTGCGTGCGGTGAGAGTCCGTGACAATCGTGCTGTGAGAAGGCGGAGCCCGAGGGACGAGAGGCGTGACGCCCGATGATGAGCGAAATCAATGTTGACGTTCGCCTTCGAAACGAATATATGTGCGTGTGTGTGCGTGTGTTCGTGTTTGGGAATGTCTTGTGAAGAGTGGAAGTGAGTTGCGAATTAAGTCGATGTTAACTTGTGTTTTATTGCTATGCCTAATGAATCGGATGGCGAAGAAGTTCAATGAGAGATGAAGTAAAAAGAAAGAAGAGGTTAAAGACGAGAGGGTTCATCTCGAAAGAGAGATGAAGAAAACGAAAAGAAAAGAAACATATGACGGAGGGGAAAAGAAAAGAAAGAGAAATAGCGCAAAGGAAAGAGTTGGTAAAAGAAAATCAAGAACACAAAGATTGTCGAGGCAGTCGTACTGGGGCAAAACTTTTTTTCGTTACTTCGATTCACCCAAAACATGGCCAATTGTCACTGAGACGTAAGAGCAAGTGTGAATTAGGGGTCACATTTATAGAATAAACCTAAGTTAGAAGATGTTCAGCAAGATGTTTGTTCACATTACATTTAAATTTCTGCATGTCATTACAGCCGGGGAAACAGGTAGCATGGAGGGAATTCCAAAGACAAAAAAGCTAATAGAGTAGAAAGCTTTCCGACATCTGAGGACACTTAGAGTAAAGGGGTGGAATTTTGCTGCTTGATGGGTTGGTCGGGGGTATTTACGTCGGGGAGGGGCAAGTGCAACAAGTTCGTCAGATCACATTTCGTCGAAATACTTGAAAAACAAGCACAAGTATGCAACATTGTGGCAATGGGCAGGGGCTGAATCTTGGTAGACAGTGGGAGACCTATTAGGTTAGAGAGCCTGTATAAGAGGGAGTGACGAGTGGTTAGTGCACCAGCCTAGATGTGACAACAATACTCGATGCAAGGTCGAATGGTGGCTTTGTAGAGATATAGGATGCTGGCAGGTGAGAGAATTTTTCTAGTCCGGTAGAGGGAGCCCTCCTTATTTGCAACAGACTTGGCAGTAACCTCTATGTATTTGTTCCAGTTCAGTTTATCTCTGAATTTTAGGCCGAGGAGTTTGAACGTTGGGCTCTCAAGTAAGTGCTATTAACCATAGCAATCGGTGGCTGGTAGTATTAAATGTAATCATCTATATTTAGCCCTATTCAACTACCGACTGCATGTTATTTATTAAGAATTCAGCCATTGCCTTGGATATGTGTGCATTCGCTTTGTCCACATGGTATCATCTGGTATACCCATCTCGGACGCAATTGCATCAAGGTCATTTATTAACACCAAGAATAATAAAAGTAATCTCCTAGTTATGAAATAGTTATCGTTATAATGGACAATATCGTAACGGGGAGATATTTTTACATTGTAACTCAAGTCAAGATTGGTCAGGGGATAACAGCTTCGCAAAAAGCTATTCTTCAGGAATAATAAACAGCCGCTTGTAGCATTTTATTAAAATGATATTGTAATTAAATGTTCAAAATAAATTATTTATCGACTATTACGATATACAAATAATTTTAAAAAATAAATAGTTAAACATTTCTTATAAATGTTAATCAGACAGCTGGAATGAATATAGAAATGCAGAAATTGATTTTTTATTAATTTATTAATAGCGTAAGGTGATGCTGCAGTTTAGCTAATTATAGAGAAATGTTAATTAAAACTTCTTCCTAGTAAGATATAGTATTTTCTGAAAGGGCTTACATCGAATTAAATTTTATTTTTGTGAAGAGTAGCACGATCCACAAGAAGAAGTGACTATTCAGAATGAATTTTGTAGGTCAGAAGCTAAAAGAGTCGATAAATAGATCGACTACTTATATATATATATATATATATATATATATATATATATATATATATATATATATATATACGTATATATATATATATTATATATATATATATATATATATATATATATATATATATATATATATTTATTTTTTTTTTTTTTTTTTATTTATTTGTATATTATAGATTCTAGGTAAACTTAATTACGATATGATTTTGTATTTACGCTCCAAGAATTAAACATAAACAACAGTTTGTGTACTATCGTTTCTGAGACGATATGGGTTTTATTAATATCGATTCTCTTCATCGGCATAGCCACTTACTTATAACTTAATCCCAAGCCGAGCCTGAACTTGTGCGTAAGAAAATGTTTTATGTAAATTAAAAGAAAAAAGAAAAGAAAAAAGAAAACAAAGAAAACAGGGGTTTGGTTGAAAGAGGAAGTCGCAGAAATATTAAAATAAAGGAAGTTGAAGTGAATATGAAAATTATGATTTTGGATTGATTTTTTCTGTGTTCATTAGAATGAAACTATAAAGTATATATGCTCTGTAACTTGTAATACAACTTTATTGAGCTTGCACTTGGAAAAATTTCGGCAGTTATAACGAGTGTACGCTTAAATATATATCTTTTATAAAAACCTATATATATATATATATATATATATATATATATATATATATATATATATATATATATATATATATATATATAGTATTTTCATTATTTTATTAGGATTTTCAGAGATCATAATTAATTGACCAATCGTTTTTTCGGGTTTATTTCTGGGTGCTTCTCCTATCAAGACTTTTTGCTCTCCAGTAGACTGGAGGTTTGCTCAGTCGAGTTTCACCCGTAGATGACAGTTTAACTCATCGTGTCAGAGTTTTCGAATTAGATTTTCCTTTTTTTGGGGGGGGGGGCGCTGGATTTTGTCACAACTTCTAATGTGAGTTCTTTTCATACATTTTGTTCTATGTATTCTGACTTGCCGTAACTTTTGTCGGGCGTTCATTTTAAAAAAAATTTCTGTCCTTTTTTCCTGTTTATCATGAATGAACGATTCCCTGATGAGTAACAGAGTGGGAAAAAAACTACATATTCCCCTTAATTTCTGCTGCGAAACGCGTGTAGGAAAGGATAACAGCATCTAATTTAGAAAAAAGCAAGAAACCCCAAAAAATTCAAACGAAATAAAAAAAATGCAATTTTAAACATATTTAAAACTTCGTTTTTGTTTTCCGGTGGGACGAAGAGGAATTTCAGGTATTCCCTGATATATAAAGTACAGAGGTAAAATTTGGCTGTGGTGTGACGGCAGTTCAAGAAATTGGAAAATCAGATGAAATATACAGCTAGTTTTCCTTTGAACATTGGAATACACATATAATAATATATATGCTCTGAAGCGTGTTGTACAACTTCATTGAGCTTACAATTTGGAATATTTTCGGATATTATAGAGAGTATATATTTCAAATACATTTTTGTAAGAACCAATACATCATATATATATATATATATATATATATATATATATATATATATATATATATATATGTCATCTACATACAGACTGTTTCACCGTATCACGGCTTATCAGTTCGGCTAGACAAGCTAGTGCCTCAAGCCGGGATTGAAACTCAACCGTCGAGCTGACAGTCGACGCTACTACTAATGAGAAATGCCTTAAAGCTAATGTCGGTTTGCGATTTCCCTACGAAAAAACTCTACCCAAGAAAGGGAGCTTATATAGTCATCCACATACATACTGTGTCGCTGTAACCCAACTCTTCAGTGCAGCTAGACCAGTTAATAGCTCAAGACGAGATCAGAACTCAATCGTTGAGCATATAAGTGTGTGTGTTTTAAATATGCGTTTTAATACCTTGATATTTTGGATAAGAGAAACCAAGAGTGTGTGTTAATCATTTTGATGTGGAATTGATTTAAGATGTGAATACTATTTTAATAATTTATTCTACGATATATGTAAAAACAGTTTAATCTACATGTGCACATGACATACATAATTAACGTCTAAGTAACTTTGGTATTAGAAGCAACAAAAGATACACATGAAGAATGCTGTCAAATAAAATACGAATAATAAACTACATGATAAAATGTGCGAATAATATTACAAATTAAAATTTTATTACATCATACGTTTTTAGTAGAAGCTTAATAAAATTGATTCATCGATCTGTATACAACAGTAACTTAGTTTGTGTTCTTGATAGAAGAGAAATTGCCTTCTTTATTGAGTAGACTATTTATCTCTTTAACAACTTTTATTTGAATTCAAATGAAACTGACAACGGATTTAAATAATTATTTATTGACCCCCAAACAACGCCTATGGTCACTGAGATGTAGAAGCCAACATTGACTAGGGACCAGATTTATAGTGGGTGCATTTAAAGTTAAGAGTTGTGCAGCAGAATGTTTGTCCTCATTATATTTAAATTTCTGCATTTTTGTATTATAAGGAAAACAGGGAGCAGGGATGGGATTTCAAAGGCAATCAATCCGCTATTAGTAAAAGATTTTCCGGCATCTGATGACCTCTGTTGATGTTAATTTATGTTGTGGGGGTATAAGTGCAGTAATATCATATGCAAGTAATTCTTAAACAAGAGATGCAACATTGCGGAGAGATGACAGACAGAGCGGGACCTATTAGATTAAAGACTCTCTTTTTTTCACTTTGTTCAAGAGGGAGAGATTTTCACTGTGTACAGTTTACAAATGAAAACATATGTACAAACACAAAATGCTTATTTATATACAAAAACAGGCTATGATGGATTATTTGTTTAATATATAGAATGCGTGGTGCATCATGTGTTCTTTTGAATAAAACTAGTCTTCAATTTGCTTGTAAATTACATATTCTCGTGTTTTAAAGAAAATAATGAAATTGTATATACTGCTTATGTTTGTAAATAAAAAACTATATATATATGAGTTTCCATAAAAAAATAATTTTTAAGGTGTATATTTTTTCTTATATCATCCAAATTGTAGTAGCCCTTACAGGCATCTAAATAAAGTTATGTTTACGGCTTAAGAGAATATATATATATATATATATATATATATATATATATATATATATATATATATATATATATATATATATATATATATATATGGTTGCATTCTAATGACCGAGAAAAGGCTTGAAATAGGGGTGATTATTTTCTAATTATCTCTATTAATGAGTTTTGCGTGTTTTTGCCTCGCTGTTTTTTCATCTTTTTTCAATGCGTTTATTATTTATAAATTAAATCAACTATATATCTATGTATATATCAATCTATACACCTACTTATAAGGTATTATTATGTATAATCTTTTATTTACTCTACATTTACTCTATAGGGTTATTAATCGAGCATGAAACGAGAAAGTACGTATCTAATGTGGCGCATACGATTTTGTAGAATTTCTTGCTTTATATCAATTAAGTAATCCTTGGATGTTATTATATTGTAAAATCCCGGAGTGCATAGATAACATTTTTAAAACTTACCATATATATATATATATATATATATATATATATATATATATATATATATATATATATATATATATATATGGACTCTCCTGTCGATTTCGATGTATGAGTGCCCTGCCCGCGCGTGTAACTGTGAATCAAGGGTTGCGCACTCTGCAACAACACATGTGCTGATTCGACACTGCTTGATTTCAATGGCAAGCAGTTCAAGACGACTATATATATACATATATATATATATATATATATATATATATATATATATATATATATATATATATATATATATATATATATATAATGTTATGTGTGCTTGTAAATATGCAAGTGTTTGCTTACAATGTTTAAGCAAACAAGGATAATCAAATAAACTTGATATGATGATGCTGGTTTGATGAAAAGCTTGTAGTAGTAAACTTCTGCTTATCTCGATTCAAATTAATTTTTAATTTTTTTATTTCTATGCATTAAGCAATTTTTTTTTATATTTTTCTTACTTAACAGGATTGTCGCATTTACAAAGTTAAATCCCTTCTAACTTCCAAGCTAATATGTGGTGGCCAACGGGTAAGTCTCTTGACTGCGAATCAGTGGCGATTTGTGATCGGACTTCGCGCCTGCTTACCGACCGCCCGGTATTAGCTTCCTGCACTGAAGATTGCGTAAGCATGAAACATCGATGTCTGTACGTAATAAATAATCAATATTTATTCATACAATATTATATATATATATATATATATATATATATATATATATATATATATATATATATATATCAGTTCATGTTTGTTTTAATTAATTTTCTTTATTTTTGTCTCTACTCGACGAGCTTTTTTTCGAGTCGAGACAACGATTAAGAAAATAGCGAAGGGAGAACATTCCATACAGATGTCTGAGTTTGACAAGACGCATCTGAAGTCAGAGGATACATCAACCGAAACGTGGTGAGAATAACATCCAAAATAAGAATAACTACAAATAATACAATATCAGTCATAATCTAAAACAGTCCGTGTTCTTTCTTCAGAATTTTCGAAAATATTAACAAATATTCTAATTTAATTAATAGAGATATTTAAAGTGATTAAACATAATGAATATGTATCGTATACAAAAATCAAGTTTTGGAGTCGGGGATGTGTCTTTAGTTTGTTTTTTAGTTTTCTCTGTAAACCATGTATGTTCTTGTCTAATTATTGTAAAAAGTTTATTTTAAATCAAAAAAATCAAATGTAATGATTTAATTAATAACATAAGAAAAGAAAGCAGGGTATAAAAAAACGTCAGTTCTTTAATAGGGTAGAGGCTCGTGAGAAGATTTATGTTTGTCTTTGATTTAGGAGCACAAAATAACTATAACTTTTGATTTTAACATTTAATTCAAGCTAGAAATAACTTTCTACTTGTCAGTGTAAAGTTTTCAAGATTACGTTCGAATTACAAACATTTTCGATGGTAACACTTCGGCCATTTTTGAATGTATTAACAACAAACGAAAATGACTGATGGTTGACATTTCAAAATTTAAAAAATCATGTCGAAGTCTTTAAAGTGTCGATTAGAAAGGTATGGCTGCATTGAAAAAAGAGTTTAAAAGCAAAAGTCAAGTATCCTGGTGTGTTTGTTCTGTTAAAGTAAAGAAAAATACCAAAAACTACTGATTCTGTTTGCGATCACATATTGTGCGCGTTATTTTCATAATATTTCATTCTGGCGTCTAAAGTCGGATACTAAATTTTGAAATGGGTATTTTTAAAATAACGAAAGATGAAGAACTTCATGAGAGGATTGAAAATGACTAATGGACTAAGTTTGATTACTTGTGAGGACGATCCATGACAGAAATCGTTTGACATTGAATTTAAAGACGACAATTGTGTAAACTGCAGGGAAGAAGTCCGGTATTGTTTAAGTTCAATGGCAAGGGGATATTTAGACATTCAGAAAAAATATTCTTTTGTAATAATAATAATAATAATAATAATAATAATAATAATAATAATAATAATAACTCAAACTAAAAGTTGGGCACTTTTAGTTTACCGGTGTAAAATATTAATAATAATCACACTTAAACATTGATTTTCTTTATAAATTCTTCTATTATCGATTAAGCACAAAATTTACTGATTATAATATTTAGATTATTCCGACTACTGTTCTCATTTTGGATGTTATTCTCACAACATTTCGTATGATGTAATCGCTGACGTTTACAGTTGTATCTTGTCGAACTCGGGAATCTATACAGGAATTTCGGGCTGAACCCTTTATTAAATCCACAGGGTTAGATTGTTCCTGTTTCGTGAGCCATGAATGGGTAGCAGTCTTATACATTTTAAAATTGTATTCTGTAGTGAGAATTGAACCTTCAACTCCCAGAAGACTGCCACTTCGTATGACTTGAGCGAGGATTGAACCTCAGTCTCACAGCCTATTAGCGAAAGTGTTACTGAACATTTTATCCGTTTAAGAGTTTGGCATAAAGATTCCCGAGTTCGAAAAGACGAATCTGAAAATGATCGGAGGTTACATCAGCGGAAACGTTGTGAGAATAACATCCAAGATGAGAACAGTAGTTCGAATAATACAAATAACACAAATTGTTCGTGAGTTAACGTAGAACGATGTCCCCACTAGAATTTCTCCCCCTTTTAATAATTGTACCGTAATTGTTCCTCCTCTTTGTATGGTGAAAAACTGCAGAACATATGAAGTATAAACACTATAATTACACATGTTTGTCATCTCGATATTAATAAAATCATGCGACAACTTCACGTGTGTGCGTGTGTGTGTGTGTGTGTGTGCCTTAACCCAACATTGATAATTACGGATTGAATTATTTATATTTAATATTAATCGAATAGTTATTCAAATCAAAAATTATATAGAGTAAAATAAATAGAAATTTTCAAAATCCTATTGAAAAATAATTTAAATAAGAAATTAAATTAACCCGAATGCATTTTAATATTTTGTAAATAATTTAAAAAAATAAAACGAATGAATTATTTCGTGACCCTTCGAAAATTAAAAGGAATTTGGAAGTACTTAAACTGTCGAATGAAAATTATTTCTGATTTTCAAATTCTTAGCAAATTAATTAGAACATTTTTAGCAAAATCATTACGAAATTATTTATCGATTTTTTTTTACAATTAAATAATTTACTGACCAAATGATATTGTAATAATTTAATTTAACTTTGAAAATCCTGTTTTTTATAATGATTTGGTAAAAAAAATGCTAGTGTTAAAAAATTAGCAAAACCAAAAATGAAAGTAAAAATCTGCCTGACAACTTCCGGTAGATAGCTATTTTTTAAAATTATTATTGGTGTTTACATAAACACCAAGTGTACCGATAAATTAAAGCCGTACGAAATGTTGCGTCAAATTGTTTGGTCGTTTGATTCAAAAATAGTAAAGCAGGCGACCATAATCGAGGGCAACCACAAGGCTCCCTTTTCTATTAGCAACTACACCGAAGTATAGGAGAGGTCGCCACTCTTTTGTCAGGATTACTCCACTTACTTCCGATCCTCACCTTATAATGTTGAGTATTTAGGACGACTTGAGCGAGGATAGAACCCCAGTCTCACCGCCTATTAGCGGAGACTATCACCATTCGAAAGACGTAATTCGAAAAGAAGAAATCATTTAAGAATGAGCTGAATTTTTACAATGTTTGTCTTTATCTAGAAAGTCAACCGGTTTCGGTGGCTGTATTTTCCTCACGTTAAAAAAATAACTTGTTTTATTTTCCCCTTGCGAGTAAATAAGTAAACAGGATATATATATATATATATATATATATATATATATATATATATATATATATATATATATCTGTGAAAAATGACAAACGGAAAACAGGTTAAAGTGCAAGAGAAAAACACAAACAGGAGATTTGACCGGTTTCGTTCGTGTTGGCGAACGTCTTCACGTTCGCCAACACAAACGAAACAGGTCAAATCTCTTGCTTTTGTTTTTCTCCTGCACTTTAACCTGTTTTCCGTTTGTGATTTTTCACACATTTTGTCTACCGCGGCATCTTATTTTCATGAATTATCGTGTACCTAACCCCATATATATATATATATATATATATATATATATATATATATATATATATATATTTGTGAATATATATATATATATAATGAGAAAATTTACCAAAACTGTTCAATATAAAAGCTCGATGACTGTTAACATTTAACAACAGAGCATATACAAATAAGCAATGGTATTGATTTCCAATGACCAAGTCTTTATTTATATCAAAAGGTTACATTGAATTTTTTTTTAATTCGTTAAGTAAAAATATGTATACATGCTTAGTCATTGGATTCTACAATACAATAAAATAGCATATATATATATATATATATATATATATATATATATATATATATATATGAATGATGAAAATAAAAGTTGTACCATTACAATATTTATTAAATTATCAGAAGTTCGAAAACAA
Source organism: Sepiola atlantica (assembly GCA_963556195.1). Taxonomy (NCBI): domain Eukaryota; kingdom Metazoa; phylum Mollusca; class Cephalopoda; order Sepiida; family Sepiolidae; genus Sepiola; species Sepiola atlantica. The sequence goes on along the minus strand of OY744520.1, from coordinate 89,772,747 downwards.
GTTGGGATCTAGGGATCTCTTTATCATTAATCCATGGATTTTCAAAGAAAGTATTCAAATATATTATCACGATAGATTATTTTAAGATACATCATTTATCTTTAATTTTTTCACTGTTATATATATATACATATATACATATATATATATATATATATATATATATATATATATATATATATATATATATATATATATATATATATATATATAATTTCTATAAACATTAAACCACCATACACTAATTAACTTGTGTTTCTTTACCGAAACTAAAATTAATCTGTGTTTCTATACAGAAAACGAAATTAATTAGTGTAGACTGATTTAGCGTTAACACACATTTTATAAAGCTCTACTTTGTACTGAGCACTTTTGCAAAAACTATCGCTTTAAGTTTATACTATCAACATATTTGAACTTGAAGTTTATTAATTAATTAATATATATATATATATATATATATATATATATATATATATATGTGTGTGTGTGTCTGTGTGTGTGTGTGTGTGTGTGTGTGTGTGTGCGCGTATTACAGATGATCAGAAAAACATCGGTACCGTCGGTTTCAAATCTAAACAAAGAGGACCTATAGTTGGTCTCCTATGCCGCATTCTCTGTTTATGGCTGTCTCCTCGGAAAATGGTAGTTGCATTTTTTAATTCTTCTTAATAACCGAGGACTATATATATATATATATATATATATATATATATATATATATATATATATATATATATATATATATATATATATAACAGTTCCAATGTGAAACAAAAGGAAACATAGCGTAAATAATTGCTAAGTAATTAACGTTGCTACAAAGAGCGAATTAAGTAATAAAAAGGGTCCAATTACGACACAATGTCTAAGTGAAAAAAAAAAATGAAATATTCGACTGGCTCGAAGAACGAGAGGAAGAAAGCGACGAAGTCAAACTGAGACGGGGGAAAGGTTTGCTTCGTGTTTGTGTAGTTGGGTCTCGGCAGTTGGCCGTGCTTTTCTCATTGGGCGTTCAACATCGAAAGAAACGAGGAGCCTTCAGCCCAACGCAGCACGAATTGCAACTACACAGTAGTCACCGGCGACTAACACTAAAACTAGTACAATTACTAGCGCTCACTGCTACTAAAAGGCTAAAGAGAAATAAAAAAAGAAGAAAAGAATAACAACAAACATCACACCTACACTGATTCTAACCGGTTAAATAGCACAGCCACTTCCGTTACTGTACGGTTTTATTATTAGTCAATGCGTATCATCATCGTTCGACTGGGCATCTGCGAAATAACGGACCTTTACTGGTGCATCATCAATAATACGATATATTGTTGTTGACAATATAGCAAACATGCACATGCATACATATATGTATACATACAAAAGCCAATAATAGTTGATATAGGGCTAAAAAAAAGAGGAGAAAAAGAAAGAAATAGGCAAGGTTTAAATTACGTATATAATGTGACCGTGTATAAAGTTATATGATCAGGTGAAAAGTGAAACCATTATTTATCTGATTCATAAAAGTACAAACAAATCTTAAAACGATCACCGATCTCACATCAATCGAAAAACGAAAAAAGAGAGAAAAGTGAAAAGCATTAAGAAAAAAGAGAGAAAAAAAAGAAGAAAGGTTTACACGAGTCTACATTTTGATTCTTTTTAACATCAGTGTAGCTTTTTTAAAGAATTTATTTATTACCTAATTTCTTGAAGTTCTATTGTCTTCATCTTTTATTTACAATTACATATTCGCACCTAACGACAAGAACACCTGAAACACTGACAAGGATGTGCCGACCGCTATAGATACAACAACTACTATGGCTGCAACGATTGTAGGGGTAAGTAATATAGCGAAACACACGTGCATACACACACACACACACACACACACACATATATATATATATATATATATATATATATATATATATATATATATATAAATATTTATTCATATGTATATGTATAGGTGTATCTATGTGTCTGTGTGCTGTGTATACTTGCTTTGCAAACATTTTTTTTTTCAAAGTCATCAATTGTTCCAGAAAAAAAAACTATTGTTATTATTCAATAGTACGACAAATTATCATAATACTCTTTATTTACGTTCACACGCACTTCAAATTACAAATAATTACGCACTCACACTAAACACACACACCTAAACACATATGCACGTTTATATATACACACACAAATATATATATATATATATATATATATATATATATATATATATATATGGCTGTGAGTATCGGCTTTTTTGCTCACTTAGTTTTTTGTTTTTCACTTATATACAGTGTTTGATACCATCTCACACAGGCAGTTTAATACTTAAATTATTTACGTAACTACTTTAACAACCACACACACACACACACACACACACACATATATATATATATATATATATATATATATATATATATATGCATGTATATGTATACATATATTTGTATATATATATATATATACAAATATATGTATAAATACATATATATATATATATATATAAATATATATATATATATATATATATATATATATATATATATATATATATATATATATATATATGTATATATATACATCAATTATATTATGTGTACGCTTTTATATAGATTATTGCCGTTGGTCAGATTCGTATATTTTGTATACTAACAGAGAAAAATAATGTAATACGTCTATGATGTTCGTCGCATATATATATATATATATATATATATATATATATATATATATATATATATATATATATATATATATATATATATATATATATATATATAATTAATATTACATTATATTTACCTACAGACGACGTCGTTTCGAGCTTTTTATTTTCATCAGTGTAGAGAACTGATAATTTCAAACAATCATAAGGCGCGAACCCGGTTCACACAGACTACTTTTGACTCCGCACGCTTTCACTCTATCTTCACGGTCGTAGGAAGTTATCACGTGATACGGAGAATTTAAGTTATATTTATGCTGATTACAGCGTATACATTAACACACACACACACACACACACACATACACACACACACACACACATATATATATATATATATATATATATATATATGTATGAATGTATTATTATTGTTATTATTACTATTATCATTATCATTATCATCATAATTATTATTATTATTATTATAATTATTATTATTATTATTATTATTATTATTATTATTAGAGGAAGTAAAAACAAAAACAAATTAATTACAAAAAAATGCAACTTACTACTTTCTTTGTTAATTGCTGCCCGCTTTTTGAAGCATGTTTGAATCTATTGTTTTGTTTTGTTTTGATTTTCTTAGTAAGGTGTGGGAGAATTTTCGGAGAACTGTCCCTCATTCAGTTACGACATCGGAATTCTGGTTAAGATGTATACGTTAGCTTGAAACTTCTACATTAGTTAAGAAACTTACAATCGTTAAAGAAACAATACAGCTCTCAAATGTTTTTTTCATGCATGGATTTTAGTCTGTAAGTTTCAATAATATATTTTTTACTGAAATGTCTACTATGCTGCTTTTTATAGATATTGTTAGAGGAAATAAAACAAAACATGATACTTACAGATACCAGCGTAACTCGCTGATATATATATATATATATATATATATATATATATATATATATATATATATATATATATATATATATTAATTAAGTTTAAATATAATGATAACATAGACTTAAAATCAATATTTTTTCAAATAGTGCTCAATATAGATGAACACTTTTATGAATGAAATTAATTATGTCATTAATTAAAATGAATATCTTAAAATTAAAACTTTCGAATGCAAATATAAAATTTATTTAATTTTACTGTCACACATGCACACATACACACACATATATATATATATATATATATATATATATATATATATATATATATATATATATATATATATATTGGTTGATGATTTTATTCCATTACTTGCGACAAAACATATTCTGTTTCGTTAACACTTGCAAATAGCGTCAACTTCATCAGGCTACAATGGAATCCAAAATTTTGCTCTGAATTTTCATTGAGCACTCTCATAAACCCGGTTTCAACTTCCTTCGGATTCATACCCCCTGGATATTGGTTACAAGTTAATTATATATATATATATATATATATATATATATATATATATATATATATATATATATATATAATTATATCATAATATTATGTATATACACTTATAATGTATATACTAATTTTGGTTCAGTATTTACTTCAACAGTCCTCAATACATACGCAGTTAAATCTAATCTTTGCAGAAAATTATTGCTTTACTCTAAGTGGAAAGCGTTATTTTTTGTACCAGGGAGCTCAACCATAGTAAGGATATATATATATATATATATATATATATATATATATATATATATATATATATATATATATATAATAGTCCAGCACATCGTCGTTTACGACTCGTCGGTGTGGCTAGACGTAGCAAGTGTACTCGCGCTGAGATTCGAAATCCGAACGGCTAGTCACATTCAAATGCCAGTACATAAGAGCTTAAATGAGTCTACATTTCGCTTACTTACGTAATGTGTGTACCTACTTAGTACTGATAATAATTACACAATTAAATAGTAGCCTCTGAAACAGGAGACTTGATGGACAGGCAGAGAAAGAGACGTTAAGTATCGTATGAAGTTTGAAAAAAAAAAGAACACAATTGAAAAGGAAAAAAAAAATACAAACATTAAATTTGTTGTCAACATAATATCAAAATAGCTTCAAAATATCTAAAAAAGAAAAATAGTTCGGCGATCATGGAACAAAGATTGTGCATCACAGCCTTCACATATAAAACACACTAATAATCACAAAGTTTACATGTCAGACATTTTGTGGTAAAAATTAACAATATATATATATTATTACAAAAAAAAACAGGTTAATACCTTTTACTAGGCTTGGTTTATCAAGCGAAATATCAGTTATATAAGTCAGGATGAAGAAAAAAAAAAGAAAAAAATATGTTTTTATTTATTTTATTTTTTGATTTAATAAATTATCTGCATCTAACACATGGTTTTCTCAATGAAGGCATTTTGCCTCTATCTTTATATTAAACC
>OY744520.1:89737632-89757632 GCA_963556195.1 Sepiola atlantica | reverse complement strand
CCTTTACCTATTTAAGAGTCAGCTTCGTCTTAAGATCGAGTACTGTTACCACATCTTGGGTGGTGGCGCTCAGAACACCTTTTCTTTTCTTGACAGGGTATCAAATTGTCAACGAAATCTAATGAGGAATTATTTTTACTGTTCCTTATAGCCCCGTTATCTCAGTAAAGAGACGTTGCTAATCCCTCTTTACTCTAAATTAATTCCGTAGCCGGTGCTAGACTGAGCTCCAATCTCTGGGTTATCCTTGTAAGACATTCACAGCAAGAACACCTTTTGCTACCACTACAAAAAAAAAAACGTTCTGGAGTTAGCCAAAATTTTCATAAAAAAAGCTTTTTTGCAAGAGCTTCCCGTCTATGGAACACATTACTACAAGACAGTATACATGCAGATTACCGACATAGTTGTTTTCAAATTCAATGTCAACAAATACTTGTCATAAACCGTCCGTATAAATAATCAAATTTACTCATTTTCAATCCTCTCATAATATTCTCGATTTTTAAACTGATTATAATTCCATCTAATTAAGCTTCATCCTCGAGTGGCTTTTTGCTTTGATAGTGGACACGCATTAGTAAAAAAAAACAAAAAAAAATCTCATGGTATTAGAAGTTTTTCAGGTAATTTCCATATGATACAAATATGGGTTATTTGACCATCGGCCTACTGAGTGTAACCTATTCAATAAAAGAGGAGGCCGCCTCTGAAAAGCTTACAAGCCTAAATCCTCGCGGATTGCATCATAGGAAAACTACTCGACAGAAATCTATGATTTTTTGTGGATATATATATATATCCACGAAAATTCATAGATTTCTGTCGAGTAATTTCCCTATAGTGCAACCGATGGACGGATGAACGTTTGAGAAATTATTACTGTATGAAGTCAAAACTATATAAAAATCTGTTTATACTAGAAGTGCCTTGATCAAGACTTTTAAAATGCATATAACTTTGTATCTTCTCTCTCTCTCCCTCTCTCTCTCTCTCTCTATATATATATATATATATATATATATACACATATATATATGTATATATATATATATGTATGTATATATCTATATATATATGATATTAAATAATATATATATATAATATTAAATAAATAATAATTATAGTATATAATTTAGTATAATAATAATTAGTATAATTGCAAAATAGTACCATATATATATATATATATATATATATATATATATATATATGGTATTTTTTTAGATTTTATTGTCTAAGGTTCAATCTGAATGAGAATGTCTCGTCTAATATAACATTATATAGAGTTATAAATATACATATATGGCGTCATATAGATAGCTCAAAGTATCTTTTTTACAGAGCAAAGTTAATTCACTTCCCGATTTTGAAGAAGCGTTTAGAAGTCGAAATACTTATTGTCTGATATGTGTTAGTAAAATGTACACTATGCGTGTGTGTGTGTGTGATAATTTAAAAAAAACAACAATTATTATATATAGTTCAGATCGATTCTTATGAGAATCGATTCCCAAAGCAAAATGAACCACAATATTTAAAATGTAAACCTTTAAATATCTATGTTAAAAATTGCAATCAAGCTATACATACATAAATTATATCATACGGTGATTTCTTAATTATTTGGACTGGGTTTGCATTAATATCTGGAGAACTTATTCGGGGAGCCTTTTTGATATGCATAAAAGTGTTGATTTTTAGATTTTTTAATTATTTAATAAATAATATTCTTTTTATCTATACCACCTTCATATAGTCATTGACGTTTCTGGTACTTTTCCTAACATTTTCCGAACAATTTTTCGAAGGCTTCTTAGCATAAATTCTCACCTTGAAACTGTATGGTTTTCATTTGGGAATTTAATATGAATACGATATGTTCATGTGGCAATTTGAATTTGTTCAAACATTTTATGAATTTCTTATTTTAGAAACATGTGTTAGATTTATATGGCTCCGAAATTGACATAAAATCACTATATGATATAATTCATCTCTCATTATATATATATATATATATATATATATATATATATATATATATATATATATATATGTGTGTGTGTGTGTGTGTGTGTGTGTGTGTGTGTGTGTATATATATAATTATTTTTATTCATACAGACATGTACAAACAACTACTACGCTGACATGTCGATGTTATCGTTCAATAGTTATTAGAAACTAAGAGCTCATCAGGCGGAAAACCTTTACCTGGATTACTAATATATATATATATATATATATATATATATATATATATATATATATATATATATATATAGAGAGAGAGAGAGAGAGAGAGAGAGAGAGAGAGAGAGAGAGAGAGAGATAATATTAGGCTAAATTCCAGTGACCAAGAATGTATTCCTATTTTTTACTTGTTTATAAATTGAAAGGCATTAAAATAAGATGGCTGCCTCTATAGGAAGCCATATTTTACTTTTTCATCGAGAAAAAATGTAATCACTGTGAGTTGCTTGTTTTGTGTGGGTTTCTATTGCTGCCTTACACTGTATTTTTCTGATGGCGAACATTGATTTTCTGAGGAGCCCATAGTCAAAAGATCTGGAATTGATCTACTAATTTCGGTTGGCCGTCTATGAGCGTTAATAAATTATAAAAATGCACTTAGTTTTAACACTTTACTATAGCTTCAGGATAGTAATCGCGATTAAAACAGAAAAGATGTAAGTTATCTACCCCTATTTATTTATAAATTTTTTTTAATTCGTTCAACAACTAACAGACAATTATTTTCGTTCTACAATTTGAATGCATTTATTTTTGTTTTGTATAGATAAATTGTTAATTATTGGTTTACTAATTGAAATTTTTGTTGATTTATATATAATATTGATTTTAAATTATTTAGACTATTGTGTTTTATTATACAACATATTCCTGTATTTTATTTTATTTTATTTATTACCTAATCTGGGCTTAAAGAGCAAAGCAAATATTTGTTCATGTCTCTGCATTTAGTCATAGATTATTGTGTTTTTCTTGTATAAATAACTGTAGTTAATAATTTGATATTTTCCTCTCAGCAGAAATTACAGTTTTTACTATTAATATTGCAAGGAGGAGCTAATTTTAAGATTCCCCAATTGATATTAGAACTAATATATATTTTAGTTCCTATGTGAATGCGTGGAGTGTTTATTAATATAAAATAGGGTTTTGTTTGGTTTTCTATATGGCTTGTTTATATTAATTCCTGTTAACTAGTGTGCCCTGCGCTATTTTAGCCCTCCATTTCTACAGTAAAGTTTGCGGTGTGGTCTTTTTTCTACATATATTATTGCTATGGAAATTATAGACTTTCTGTATTATTTACTTATATAAACTACAAGAATATCTATTTATTGCTTAACGAATGCCAATGCGTGGTCTAGTTCTTTGATAAAATAGTAATTCTCCTTTTTTATTATTACGGAACACGGTTGTTATACTTTGTTTAATTTAGTTTCATGCAAAGAGCTAAAAAGGTGTTGGAACTCATCTAATTTTAATGCTATTTTCACCATATATTTTAAACATTTCAATTACTTGCGATATATGATTGTTCGGGAGAATAACATGGGCACAGCCTCCCATTGTAAAAGTCAAATATTTCAAATTTGCATGAAATTCATATCAATATTTATGCGATAAAAATTAAGCAGGGTTCCCAGAATATCGATTCTTTCTTAAGACTCTTGAAATTGAAAACTTCAAAATGTATAGTATTATAGAATGCAAGTCATTTAATGGATTTTGATAAAAATGTGAATAATAGTTCGAAACATAATATGTAGTAGCATATTTACATTGATTTAACTCTACATAATACATGAAAGTGGTGCAAAATTGTTATGTATAGTGAATAGATTTTATTATTAACTACGAGGATTTCAACTATTTTCATCATTGTTGTGCATTGTATAGTGTCAATTCTCTCTTTGATTCCAATTTTCCCTTGTCATTTTTCCCGTTTTTTTTTCAGAATCATTCTAACTGTCTTACAGTTATTGGGATTACAGTACTTTTCTACAGTTTGCATATTATTTGCTAAGATTTTACTGTTTCATTTATCTTCACCATGTGAACTGCTGGGACGGCGAAATCCAAGATTTGGCAGTTATTTTGTTGGATATTATCACGTCTAGTCTTCTAGTGTCTGTGTACTTCCATGTCCCAAAGGAGGGTGTGCTTTTTATTTTCCAGTACTATCTCCGGTTTCTTTCTGTACCGATGTTTACATGTTCAAAGTGCAGACATTTGCATAGTTCCCAGTGGACTATCTTCCTACAACGTCGTGTTTGTTTTTGTATCCATTTTGCTGCATTCACTTATTATGTGATTTTCTGGTTCTTCTCATTCTCAACACTCTACATTTACTAAGTTCGAGTAGGTTTTGTCTATTTTAGTTTGATATACTTCCTGTTGATCCCGTTGTTCTGTGCAACTATCAGTAGCGCGTCCGTTTCTCTGTTTTGTAGTCACGATAATGTATTTTCGTTGTCTCTTCTTTCGCCACTCTTATGAATAATTCATTTAGTTACTTCTCTTCGCATTCTGCTTTCCCTGTCTCCAGTTGTGCTGCTTCATATATTGTTCATTTTGCCAGTGTATTTGCAACGGTTATCAGCCTTAATATACTTTGGACTATGTATTTTTCTAATTCTTTTTTTTGTATCATCCACATAGTCTTCTATACTTCTAGTTCTCCCCCCCCCTTCCCTTATTTCTCATAGAATATGATTATAAAGGTTTAGAGCATTGTTTATGGGCATTAGTTTCCGAGTTCTTTTATCTAGCTAGTTCTTCTTTTGTCCCCCTAGTGAAGCGTCCAGCATATCTTACTAGCGATACTAACCAAGTAGTTAATCTAGGTACCACGTTCCTACGATATACTTTGGTTTCTAACAGTTTACTCTTGCTTTTCAGGTATTTCTTTTCAAATATTCTCTTTCATTACTGTTGATTTGATGACGTCCGCTTCTAAAACTCTTGGGTATTTATAAGTATCATATTTGTCAAGTTCCCTCATCTCTTATCGGTTAGACATTCAATGCCTTCCGCTGTCTTCGGTTTTCCCCTTTTTCATTTCTAGTAGTGCACACTTCTCCATTCCATATTATATGCGGATGTAAGTGTTATCCTATTTATTAGATTTTCTAGTTCCTTTTTGTATTGATTCTTGCTCATACTTTCAGATCGTCCATATGCATGAGGTGGTTTATGTTTTCCTTTATGTCGATGACGTCATAACTGGCATTGCATTTCGTGTGTCCGTCTTGTCGCTTTCTGGCATCCTTCCACTTCCTCCAGGAGTAGACCACGATTAGTAGGGAAGTGGTATTTATGTTCGTTTTTTTTTGTTCCTTTAATATTGTCCACATGGTTGTAACCAGGTTATTGGTCTGTAGTTGCTTGAAATATTTTCCCTTTCGCTGTCTTTTTGTGAATGTATTTCGTCCTTTATTCACCCACTCTAGTATGCCCGTTTCGTGTATACATCTCCTGAAGGTTTTCGCCAGTCTTTCATGCAGGGCCATGAAGTTGTTAAACCAGAATGCATTCATTCCGTCCTGCCATGGCGCTTTGCAGTTTGCCATTTATTTAGGATCGTCTGATGGTTTTTTCCTTAATTTCGATGTATGCCCCTTCTTTAATTCTTTAATTATCTGAAACTCTTCTTTCAGATATTTCAGCTATTCGGCTTTTCTGTTGTAGTCTTTCCGCTTTTCCCATAAATTCCTCTAAAATTGTTGTTTCTGTCAAATCCGATGGTTCTGTTTTTGCTCTTCCGTTTATGTTTCGGTAAAACTGGCTTTCATTGTTTTCAAAAGTCAGTGTTCAGATTTGTATATGTATCTTCTTAGTCTCTCTTCCTTTGGTACTACATTTTCTTTTAGTTCTTCATGTTTCTTGTTTAGTCTTTCTTCTGTGTCCGCTATATTCCCCCACCCCCTTACATCGTTTTCCACTCTTTTTGACTCTATTCCATTCTTTGGCTACTTTTGGTAGTTTGTCGATTTGAGTTTCCAATCAGGTTTCTCATCCAGTCTTTGTTGATCCATTCTTTGTTGGGCCTTTCTTCTATTAGTACTTTTGCAATTACCGAGTTGGTTCATGAATAATTTAAGTCAGTTATTATTGTCTTTCAACACTCACTAAGAGTTCTCACGCAGGTCATTATCAGTGATTGTTCACTGATGATAACCGGCGGATAACAATTTTCTCCACATTTCCAGTACTTTTAACCTCTTTCCATAACTATTGCACATGATTATGGGTTATCGCAATAGCCGATTACCATTGCTTACTCACTGGCAACAATCATTAATCGTCTCTGGGATGTTAGTGGCAATAACCCTACCCGAAGTCTCATTACCTTCCACACCCTTCCAGTGGAGATCTGGTTAGTGTTCTACCTTCTCGATATTTCTATCCTCCCTGACCCGTTACGACTATTTTGTGTGTTATCAGCCGAGGCTGGTGCCATAACTTTTTTAGGGACGAGGGCAGTTTCAGTTCCTTTGGGTTCATGTGGTTATTATTATTATTATTATTATTATTATTATTATTATTATTATTATTATTATTATTATTTATCCTTGTTGCCAATTATGTTGTCAGAATATGTATTTGTTAAACATTGTATACATTTTATGCACATGTAAGCATATACAGCATCTATTTTTATAAAATATACAACATCTATTTTTATAAACCATTAAACTGATGAAATAGATGGTATTTCTTGGAGTCTGAGTGACAACTTATTCTCTTAAATTTCTAGTACTATCCACTTTTTTCGACGACAATCGCAAGTCACTTGTCATTTTAACATCAGCCGTTCGCCAGTGAGTTTTCGTTGATAACCGGCGATGGCTTCATCTGGAATGTGAGTAACAAAATGCCAGTATAGTCACATCTGAATAGTGCTTTCCCTCCTTGATCCTTCAAACATCTCAAGCACTACTCGATTAATATAGCTGCCACTATTATATATATATATATATATATATATATATATATATATATATATATATATTTATAAATAAATAAATATCAAATTATTCATACCTAGAGACGCTAGCGTTTAAAGCTTATTGCTCTCATCAGTGCAGGAAAGTAACAATGTCATATATTATATATATATATATATATATATATATATATATATATATATATATATATATATATATATATAACTTCTTTATTAAGAGTGTATGAAAAATCCCAGCAGAGAAAATTAAAATTAAGAGCTTAATATTTATTCATTTTTCAGTACAAAAAATCAGTATAACATCAGTACTATTGGTTACCCCATTACTATTCAAGGGTTTTTATTTCCCCTCATCGTTTTCTTTTGTCTGTGTTTTCTTCTGCCTTTGGATATAACAACTTCTTTCTACAACTTCACTATATATTTCTATTATTCCCTGATGACTGACGGACAGAATAACGAACTGTAATTTTGTTCTGTCCGCCAAGAAACACGTGAAGGTCTACCAATAGATTAATATGGAAAAATTGATGGTGTTTGTATGTAAGATGAAAATTTAAATGATAAATCTCTACTGAAGTGCGGAAATTGAGGAATGAAGGAACTGATGTAAATTATGTTTTGGGATTGCCTTTTAGTGTTTCGAATTTAATCAATATATTATGATACGTACGCTGTGAATTTTGTAATAAATTTTCATTGAGCCTGTAATTGGAAATTTTTGGATACTTAAAGGGGTATAAAATTACAAACACACACACACACACATACATATATATATATATATGTATATATATATATATATATATATATATATATATATATATATATATATAAACAGTTACATGGTAAACAGCTGATGATCCCCGTGTTAATATTAGACGCTTAAGGTTTTCTGTTTTTGTTTCACTCTTAGATACTTAACCCCCCCCCCTTTTTATTTTTTTATTTACTTATTTTTTTATTTATTAATTTTCCAACGAATGTTAAGTCTGCAATATCTTGGATTTAGTTAATTTCTCAGGGAATTTAAACTGCATTTTACTTTCTTTTTTTTTGTTTAAAATGACTCAAAGCTTCTTTAGACTATATATATATATATATATATATATATATATATATATATATATATAGTTGTGTGTATGTATGTCGCAAGGAAGGGGTTCATATTATAGGATTCTTCTCAGATATCTACTCAGGCTGTCTGAGTCTGTATGGTGTCAATCGTCCCCTAATTCTAATGAATCTTTCCTTTCTTGGCTATGTTTCTTGTTTAAGCTTTCTTTTTTGTTAACGTTTTTTTTTCTGAACTGGTTATAGTGCTCTCGGAGTAATTGGTATTACGGCAGTTTTGTTCATGGTTTGTATTGCTTTTAGCTCTGAACTATTTGTATTTTCCTTAAAACGTTTTGAATGACTGTGGTTCTTCTTTTAGTCATCCACTCCGGTATGCTCGATTGGATTTTTTCTTTGACTCTGGTTTATCTCCAAACAAGTCATATTGCAACTGAAGCGTAAGGGGCTACTGTGATAAGACTAGCAGTAATAATTAGGGGGGCAGCATTGGTTGGAAGCTGGGCAGCAAGATGTTTGTTCACATTACATTCAAATTCATATATATTTGTACAGTCGAGGAAACAGTGAGCAAGGAGGGGACACCAAAGGCAAGTGGTTCAAAGAAAGAATATATTACAGTAAAAAATATTCCGGCCTCCAGGGACCTCTAGAGTTTCGCTGCTAGTCAGATGGTTCGGGAGTATTTACATTGGGGGTTACACATGCTGTGAGTTTATCGGAGCACATCCCGTGGAAGTACTTGTAAAACAGGCAGAGGGATGCAACTCTGTAACGAAGGGGCTGAAGCTTGACAGACAGTGCGAAACCTAATAGGTTAGAAATGTTGTTTCGTACCTAATTCAAGAGAGAAAGAGAGGCTAGCGTTCGCTGAAACAGTCCAGATGTGGCAAAAATACTCACCGCAGAGATGAATAGTAGAGTTATAGATATATAGAATACTGGTAGATGTAAGAAGTTCTCTAGCTTGGTAAAGGGAACTTACTTTCTTTGCAGCAAACTTGGTAACATTTTCTATGTACTTATCCCAGCTCATGTTGCCTGAGAATGTATGTACAAAGCGTTTGTACGTTCAACTTGCGGGAAGGGTGCTATCGGCCATGACAATCGGTGGTTGGAAAGGCTTTTTGTAGTTGTTTATGTTGAGGACCTTCGTCATGATAGCATTAAATGTGACCGTACAGTTTTGGCCCGATTCAACTATATTTTGCATGAGTTGGCATTCAATTTGCCCTCATGCCGGGAAAATGGCGTTGTGTCAACGGCAAATGCACCCATTTCAGACACGATTTTATTGGAAAGATAATTTATGAAAATTAGGAAAATATAGGTTCGGGTATTTACCTCTGGAGCACACCCGCGTTAATGTGATAGTGTTGAAACATCGAAAACCACTTGGATCTTTCTTTTAGCTAAGAAACGATCTGATTATTTTAAACATTATCCCAGTAATACCGTACGAATTAATTTCCGTGAGAAGATATCAAGTACTACTGCCTTAGCTTCAACTGTATTATCCAGTGTGTTGTATATACATTCAGGTGGAACAAGTTAGCCTAAATCTATACTGTTACCCAGAAAGAAGTTTAGTATTTTCTAGGTGTTGGACTATCGACCGATCGATTAAGGATTCAAAGATTTTAGCGAAGAGAGGGAAGACACTTGTGGGGGGATAATTTTGCGAGTCACTTCTTTTTGCAGAGTTCTTGAAAACTGGTACCATGGAATCAACTTTCTCAGCTATCAAGGAAGCAAGATTCGGAAAAGTATCTTTCATAGTTTAGAGAGGATAGGGGCCAGTTCAGTATAACATTTTTTATAGCTTTAGAAGTGGAAAAAAATGTGTTCCGCATGCTTTGGAGGTGTCAATCTTTTTCTTTTGGTTTATTTATAACCAGGACACGAAACGGGCTGATCTTTGTCCGCAGTGGAAAATTGGGGATGGGGTGTTGAGCAACCCCCTCGTGAGCAGTTCAGTTTTATCCGTACCGTGAAAGCGACTTCACGGTGGTTGAATAGACGGAGGATTGTTGATTGTTGAGTGTTGATCACGCTATTATAAATGTTATAGACATTGCGGGTTCCTAGCTTCTGTGACGTGATGGGATATCTCGTCATCTTAGTACACCTACTCTTAGATGCAGTTATTACACTTACAGTGGTTTCTAGATGTTACTAATTCATGATTATTTAAACTGACTTATGGTGATTGAAACGGTGGAACGCTTGCTGCATGTGTGCAGTGGAACCCGCACAGGTTGAAGTGATACACACACACACACACACACACATATATATATATATATATATATATATATATATATAGTAATTTATGAAAATATATTTATGACAAATAAGCTACACAAAGGCTTCTCGGTTTCATCCCCGTAGGGAATCGTCAGCCTGACGATTCCCTACAGGGATGAAACGCGGAAGCCTCTGTGTAACTTATTTGCCATAAATATATTTTCATAAATTACTACCTAACTCTAATCACGTATTGAGCACTGTTGAAGTAAGTACTGGAAATTGATACATAAAAGATTATATCCCATTATAACATTTTATGTGGATACATGAAATAATATATATATATATATATATATGTGTGTGTGTGTGTGTGTGTATGTGTGTGTGTGTCTTTCATGCATAGTAAGGAAGTTTTTTACCAGAATGCATGTATACCGTCATCGCCTGATGCAATTCAGTTTGGTATTTTATCTGAGATCGTCTGGAGGAATTCTTGTTTTTTTATTTCGCATTTTCCATCTATTGATCAAGAATTGTCGTTTCTGTCGGATCCGGTTGTTCTGTTTTTGTTCTACACCGTTTATCTTTTGGTAAAACTGGCTTTTATTGATTTAAAATGTATTAATTTGTTTGCACTGTTTGAATTCCTTTTGCTTTAATTCTTCATAATTCTTGGGTACAATTTTTTTGTCACTCGTATTTCCCACTTCCATCATTTACTGATTCCTTTAGTCTTATTCAGAGTTTTGACATATTTCTTTAGTTTATTTGTTTGGGGTTTTCAGTCTATTTTCTGACCAGGGTTTTTTTATTATATTCACTTAGTCGGGATTTGTTTCTGTGTTGAGTCTTGTGACTACAAATTTGACCCCAGCGTAAATTAAGTGTTTAGGTTTATAATTTTATCTCTTGAGATATGCGGAATGAGTTATTAAACCTTTTTCATTTCTGATATTATTTTCTTCCAATCATTGTTCCTTATCTGTTATAGTTTCATTTCGTCCTGGTTCATAATTTTCCTGATGCCTTCAATATCTGCTGCTTCTTTTTCCTCGGTGCATTCCACAGTGTTCTCGTTAGTTTTGTTTACAGTTCCAGTGGTTATATTGGGTCTTGCTTCTACCTGTAAATTTTCATTTGAAACTATTTGCAATTCTGTTGTTTTACTTAGGTTTCCACTTATTTCCACCCTCTGGGGCTATCCATTCTTAAAGATATGTATTTCTTGATCCGTAATTCATTGTTTCATCTCATGGGGGTCAGTAGATATCTCCCATGCGTAACGTCTCTCTGGGTTGTTGCACTTGTTACGGAGGGTATATATATATATATATATATATATATATATATATATATATATATATATATACACATATATATATATATATACACACATATATATATATACATATGTATATATATATATACACACACACATACATATATACATATATATGCATATATCTATATATACACATATATAATATATTTATGTATATATATATACATTTTTTTAACAACAAAGGTTCACGTTATAGCTGAATAGTGCAATATAATAGAGCTCTAAATTAATTTTAATGTAATGTAAACATTAGTTAGTGAAATAAACTATTTCCATAAATTCATAAAAAACAGTTTGCATTGACCTATAACTGTTCTTGCCCTCCAGAAACACATGCGTATTCTTCATATACTAAGTATGTAAAAAAATATACAAAAAATAGCGACAATTTTACTTGAGGAAGCCTCCTCAGTGCATAAGAAGATAACCACTCCGGCTGTAAAAGCTACAGTGCAATTCAATATTTATTTATTCTTTCATTACTATTTTTTATGTTTTTATTTTTTAGATATATTTTCTATTTGTCAATCATAGTATTCCAAGTAAGGGTTATTCGAGGGAAAATATCTGTGTACCCCTATTTTATCTGAATGTGAAAATTGTCCGTAACAATGTGCGTTTAATTATCGGCGTATTTATATATTTTTTGTACACTTTTTGCATAACTTGTATATCAAGTATATGTATCTGTTTGATGAGAACAGAAACAAATGTATGCCAATAACAACTGTTCGTATAAACTTATTGTATTTGTTCTCTTCATTAACTAAGGTATACACACACACACATGCGCCTCAATACATTGGGGAAGGCCGACGGAACGACCGAAAATCTATTTCTTTCAGAAAAAAAAGACTTTTTAAAGATATTTTGCATTCTTAGACGGCAACAAAAAAGAAATAAATAGAGAAAAGATATAAACATTATTTTCCATATTTATATATATATATATATATATATATATATATATATATATATATATATATATATATATATATATATATATATATATATATATATATTATTTGTCGCCCACCTAATTCGAAGCTGAGGTCTGTAGTTAGTAGTATTAACACAGCCGTCATCGTGGATTAAATGCAATGTTTTTTAAGTGTTGAACTCTTTACGACAGCTGCCTTTAAATAGGATGCCTCTTTTGCTATTACCGGGTTGTTGACAACGGCCGTGTGGGCTAAGACGTTGCAATTTGAATTTGAAAGATAACTCGTGTTCCGGAATTCGAATCCTGCGACTAGTGTGAATTCTTCTTCTCTACACTGATGATTTCCCTAAGGATGAAACATATACGTATGTAGATAAAAACAAATATTTATTTTATATATATATATATATATATATATATATATATATATATATATATATATATATATATATCGTTTACACCTTTATGAACAATCGTAGGCATACCCAAAATGTATGATATAACATAATTTTAAAAATTCCCAAAATGTGAAACGTGATAAAGCTCGAATGTTGATATGTAAAATTTTCGTTTTTGTTTTTTTATTCGTTTAAAAATGTGTTGTTTTACTTTTTCCTGAATTAGCCTCAGACGACACAACATACTATACCCTGAAGATGGTCCCCGTGATTGAAACGTCGTCATCGAGTAGCTAATATTCATTTAAACAAATTTATTGAAGTAAACAAACGCTTCAAAACGGTTGCGTATTTTTCACCAGCTTTTCCACAGATTTCAAAATTTTCTCAATTCTAGACACAAAGAATAATGAGAATATCCAGAATTCATCGTTTGTTGATTTGTTTAAGATCCTAACTCTCGAATTCAACTTAGACTTGTAAGATTTTAGGAGCTAAATGCTTTTAATTAAATATGGACGCCAATTATTATCTGAATAATCTAATAACGCATAGTCACTAACTTCATTGTTTCAAGTAATACAATATATTCTCCTTTTTTTCTCATTTTACTTCAGTCGATGCTCTCAGAAACTAAGGGTCTCCTTCCTGGGGCTAACACCTGATCTCCATATGAGATTCATAGATATTTGAGCGTTCCATTAAAGTTCTCCTCTACCTCTCAAACGCCGAACCAGTAAAGAAGTTAAGAACATCAATTTTCC
Source organism: Sepiola atlantica (assembly GCA_963556195.1). Taxonomy (NCBI): domain Eukaryota; kingdom Metazoa; phylum Mollusca; class Cephalopoda; order Sepiida; family Sepiolidae; genus Sepiola; species Sepiola atlantica. Next base: position 89,743,860 of record OY744520.1, on the reverse strand, counting down.
TCTCTCCAATTGACTAGTTAACTATGTTATAGTATATAGTTCTTGTGGTCTCTTAGTCTTACCGGATTACAGGGCAAGAATCCATCTTGTCTGGTGGAGTATCCAGCTTAGTACTGTTACTAGAGGCAATATCACTTGGAGAAGGTGCACGATTCCTCGTATACGCCAGTGTCGTTAGCAATACCGATGGGATCTTATTTGGGCATTAAATACTATGTTATTTTGAATATTGAGTCAGGGTTTACTTGTAGGGGGAAGTATCCTTATGTTAGGTTGTCCTGACAAACCCCTGGGCAGAGAAACCTTAGCCACTCGAGGACTGTGTCTAGTAGGCATTCAAGTTCTCTCCTGTAGGCATTATGCGCATCTATATGTTCCTATAATTATGTATTACCTTGATACGTGGAAATTCCACAGTGCTTTCTATGTTAATTTCTATAATTTACTGTGGATAATAAAATTCCTTTTGAAATAATAAATGTCTGTCAGGGTTAGGTTTAAGGTTAGGGTTAGGGTTAGGGTTAATGCTATAAAAAAAAACTACTCTTGTTCTCCTTCTTCTTCCATGAAAATAATTGTCAATGAAACGAATGCCACTTTTTCAAAGGGTATTTATTTCAAAACGCACTGTTTTAGTCGGCAAGACGACACCATTTGATTTGGGAACAATTCATTATAAAATGAATAAATCGGAATTTAATACCTTATTGACATAACATTAATCACCAATCGTGACGGACGATCTAATTGTTTTTTAAATGTGTGTGAAAGGTGGTGAGGTAGTACGAAACCGAAATGCCATTAGTGTATTATTATATAGACAAGCGAAACCCGTGGAAATTCGGCGATACTTTCGTCATTAATCTATTTAATTTACTGTTAATACGTTTAAAATAACGAACGTTAGGGTTAATAGTATTAAAAAAGAAATGCCCCTCTTCTCTTGTAAAAAATAGTTTCCACTGTCAGCTAAATATTTTTTAAATAAATAAAACGATAAATGTAATTTTTTCATTGATTTATTCATTTAAATCTGTAGCAATTTTATTCTTTTTAAAACAATAATTATTTTCTGTTTTTTTACCGTAAAAATAATTGTCAGCAAAATATTCTTCAAATCATTGAAACGAATGTCACTCTTTTCAAATCTATTTATTTTAATCGGGACGACAGAATTCAATTTGGGAACAACTCATTATAAATTGGTAAATCGGAATTGTTTACCTTAGCGACATCAGATTTATCACCAATAACTTTTGGACTATCTCATTTTTTTAATATATAAAAGGTGATAACGTACGTACAAAAACAAAATGTATGAGCTGATTATATATAGATTCTTTTTATGTATTTATTTTATTTATTACAATTTATTCAGTAAATTATATATTACTTGTATTTTTTATCAGTTTTATATCTTGTTATTTATACTGCTACTATTAATTCTTCTACCACTTACAAATAAATGACACCCCTGTTGCATATTTTCTCCTATATTTGTTAAATGTGATGTTTAGTTTAAATGTATTAATAAATCCAATGAATGTAAAATCGAATTACATAAATAAATTAAAGAAAACCAAACATGTTCACTGAATATACTATATATAATTCTCTGGAATACAACAGATGGATCGTTGAAGATTATACTATTTTTGTTTGAATTACTGAATTACTTTTTAAAATTGTAGTGGGGCAGTTTGCTATGAGGTTTGATATTTCATGATGGTTTCTTCATCGCCTTTGAAATTTGTATTTTAACATTTTTAGAGGGGGGGGGGGCATGCGACCTAAACGTCGGCCAAATATTGTCTCAGACAGAGTCATCTTTAGCGTTAAGAAAACTTTTTTTTTTAATAAATAAATAAATACAAAAAAAAACTAATAAAGGGAAAATTCCATGATCGCTTTATTCTATTCTTGAGTTTTCGACCCGCTTTCATAAATTCTTTTCGGATATGGAGCGTGGCGGGAAGGGGGAATAATTTAAAATAATTTTAGAATTTAGTCTCAAATAAGTATAATGATTTGAACACTCATTTCTAAAATTGAATTTAAAAATGTGCTACAAATGCCAAATAGTTATCAATGAATCTAACGGATGTTTCGAGATCCGCCGACAAATTACGAAATTTGCCGAGATATGCGGGCGATAAATTGTGAAGGCAAATATTTGGAAAACTAGACCCTTTCGTCAATTTACTTTCAAAGATTTTTGATTCTACTCTTTTTGGGGATAAAGAATATCACCCACCTTCTTCTTATTATTCTCCTTTCTCTTCTTCTTCTTCTTCGTTTCGTTCTGCAAAATCGCTTTCTATTGCTTCATTTTCCTTCTTCTAATATTTCGTAAATATTCCTAATTCCAATTCATCAGCCTTAACTCCATTTGCAGACTTCCTTCCCCCACAAAACGAAATTTAAAAGCAATGGAATCCTACCACTTACCCTAACCCTAACCTTAAGCTAATCTAATGTATAGGTAGCAACATATTACCGTTAAAAAGACAGAAAGAATAATGAATACATAAATATAAAAATAAAACAATTAATTGGGCCCCGTCGTCCATTCCCAGTCTGCGTTTCCCCACAAAAAATCTAAAAATTAAAAAAAATAAACAATTAAAAACATTGCTTTGTCCTGAAAAAAAACCCGCAATAAATTGTTTGCATAAAGAAAAAGTGTGTTGTGTTCGTCGAGCGTTCTGGTATTTACGTACGTTAAGACTCGGGAATCTCCGTAGGTACTGAAATAATTAGTACTAGTCTGCACAAGCAGCAATAAATTTAGTGGCTGCTGAAAATGTGATTCTACATTAAACTTACATAGCAAAAGTAAAATAAAAATTATAGACTGAAAAGTTATTGCTAACGATAGTATTCGGATGAATTCTTTAAAATGACCCACCAGATGTATTGCCGGGGATCGAGTCGATGCAAATCTGTTGTCACAATCAGTAATCTACTAAACAATTACTAAAAACCTATAAGATGTATCAGAGGGTACACTTTTTACCTTTTCACCACATTATACACCACTTATTCTACACATCCAAATTTAATGGAATTTTCGAAATATTTACACTAAAACAGTTTCTCCGTAAAAAAATATATATATACATACTAAAAAGTAATCCACAATATATTATTATTTTTTAATTAAGCAATTTGATTGAATAAATATAATGCTTATTTATGAGAGTAGTAATAGCGTTTAAAACTGTGTGTTTATTTTTGTTCGTAACAGAACAATGTTAATATTCGGTAAATTCAATGTTCGAAAGTAAGCAGTACGTTTATTCAACATAATAGAATACAGACGCTACTTTTTCAATTCACCCAAACTGAATTTACCTTTTTACTGAAAGGAAGTAGATAACAGCTTTTTTTTAATGGCTTTTATTTATGATTTGCCCATTAAATTATTTATAATATGTAGTAAGATGTAAACAGACGCTTAAAAATCATAACTATTATTCAGTAATTTCTTTCTTTCTGGACCCTGTAATGGACTTCAGGAAATGTAGTAAAAGCACCAACACGCAGCAATTAAAGGCGAAATTGGATAGGCGTAGACCACTGTATCCAGTTCTGTATCAATTTCTACTATCCATTTCCTACATGGGAAGTGAAGCATGCTTGCTTTATTTATTTGCCAAATTTTCCGAATTGAATTAAAATGTATTTAAACATATCTCATATCATACCATTTGTTCAGTTAAAGAACGATTTTGTTGCATATAAAAATTTAATCGGGAATGAGATAAAACAGATAGGTCAACGGTAATATAAAACATCATATCTTGATGACTAATAAGTTAAAAAAAAAAATGGAAATTGCATAGCCACACAAATGTTGAATAAGGAATATATATATATATATATATATATATATATATATATATATATATTCAAAAATTATTATAGAAGATTATGATTATATTTTGAAGGATATTCTAAAGTATGGTACTCAAGGATATCATACGACACATTTTTTTTAAATATCAAGGTTTGAGGGAAAGTTCAATCTTAGGCAAACATATTGAGAAAATAAACAAATAAGTATGGTTAGTTTTGAAATAAAAATAGGGGCGGATGTTCTTTACTGGAACACTATATATTTTTTCTAAAGGAGAACCTTTTTAGTTTTTTTATGAGTCCACAAATGAAAGATCCCGGATTAACATACAAAACGGATGTTCTACTGTGAACGAAACGTTCCGTAAAGGTGCAGAAGTTTTTGTTTTATAACGATTATCTGTAAAGTGAATAAAATATTGGTCATTGAAATGTAGCAATATAGTATATATATATATACAAATATATATTAAGTGAATTTACCCGACATATATATATATATATATATATGTATGTGTATTTCTTTTTATATTTAGAACTTTTCTATTCAAATATAAATTTTATAACATGAAGTAATTATATAAGCTCAATAGTGTAAGGCCAGTGCTATGCTATATTCATTGTTATAAAGGACAGATTCACGACATATCAGAAAACTTATTATTTTTATTCAGTATACAATTGTTTCAGCAAACACGATATATTTGTAAAATTCTCCTGTGCATTTATTTCTTGGTGTGGCTAACTTCAGTGCTAAGTTTACAAGACAAAGCCAAAACGAAAAAGAAAATATGAAAAATAAGGCGATCTAAGCCTAAATTACAATCAGTACACATTATCCACACACACACACATATATAGCACTAGATAAAGTGAAATAATAAAATAAGGTGCGACTCAAATTTTATTTGCATTCAATGTTCAAGCAAAGTCCTTTAAAGTCCTTAACTCATGAGTTTTCAAAGAAATTATATATATGTATATTATATATATATATATATATATATATATATATATATATATATATATATATATTCGCATGGCACTATGGTCCCGTTATATTCATGTGGTAACGTATATGTATCTTATCATTTATCTATGTATATTTCTAATAATTCATTATCAGCTATAATTATTAATCTAAATGTTTCTGTATTAAAATATATATTTCTACTAATTGTCCTTAATTGTTTCACCCAGCTATTTCCTTTTTTTCTTCTTACTTTTAGTCATCTTATTCTTTATTTCATTTTCTTTGTTACATTATATTCATATATCCGTAAATTTAGGTGACTTCCGTTTTGGCCGGATCACCGGAAGTACGCAGACTTATCTATTTTCTAGCCATTAATAACTAAGTACATGTACAATATTTTGAAGATTATCGGTAGTATTTAAAATATTTTTAGAAAATAGTTTTATTTAATTATACACACTTTTTCTGTAATTAATAAAATTAGGTATCATATTAAGCAATGACTCTTTATATTACATATTTTTGTTTTTGCCGTAGGTAATTGAATTTTATATTCCTTTATGCTTTGTTTAATTGTATAAAAGTATTATATTAAGGCATTTTTTAATTCAATACTAATTTTATTCTATATATACTAAATTCTACAGTTTTTATAATCTTATATGGAAAATAGGAATTTTCGTGTATCATTTTCCATTTACTATGATTGTTTATTTATTGAAAACATGTTCGGGTTTAACTTCCTATGTGAATAAGCCCATCTGTCATAGCCGTAATAGTATTTAATTCTAATTTAAGATGATGTGATATGCAAAATTTTATTTCTTCATGATTTTTCTAATTTAAAATCATATTTAAATCTTATAATGTTAATGTTTTTATCAATTAAATATACTTCTTATATATACTGTTCATCCCGTTATATTTCATGTTATAACTTTGACATTGGTGCCGATCTATCAAATTACATTATTCCCCTAATATGATCTAACATTTATTCTAATTTCTATTAATTTAATATATCTACAACATTCATCATGTGTATTTTTAATGTAGTGGTTACAATAACTTATTTATATTATTAAGATGGTTCATAACTGCTATTCTAATTTTCGTATTTTTTATTTGTAATTAGTAAATAAACATCTTCACCTACGCCATCACAACGTTGGATATTATTTTGGCATACTGAAACATAGTTTCATAGTTTTTTATAGATTTTTGTTGCTATTTCCTTCTAGATTTTTGTTTGCTTACATTATATATATATATATATATATATATATATATATATATATATATATATATATACAGTCTTGGAAGTTTCTCAACCATTAAAACTATATTTTAAAAAAAACCAAAAAAAAACCTTAAGTCCCAAGTCGTCCAGTGGA